>OZ018319.1:14761261-15188761 GCA_963969495.1 Ceratothoa steindachneri
AAATAGACAAGATGGAAGAAGATAGACAAAAAATACACAAAAGAGAAGGAGAAGGAAATGGCAACAACTTCTAACCACGTTTCATCAATCCATGGTGCTAGCTAGCGTTAGGGGCTTGAATGCCCAAATCCTGGGGCACAAGTTCGTACGAATTCAACGATAGATACAAAATCCTAACTCATACACATCATGCGGGGTAATATCCCATTAAAACATCAAGATATCAGAAATCACAAACAAAAGTGGACCCAATATTTACAACCTTTATCCTGTTCGTATCTCTGAGTCATGTACTAAACAGGGTGAACGCTAGAATAGCCCTTTGTGATACACACTCTATGAACATCTGTTATGGGAAGATTCTTTCCTTTTTCTTTTTCAGCAGTAAAATTAATTATTTCATATCCTCCACCCTATTTGACCTCAGTCCCTATGGTCTCACACACAGAAACCCACACATACACACACCCACGCACCTAGCTTCAATTACAGACAACGAACAAGTTCTAATTTCACTGAGGTGTTTTTATGCTTCCATTTGGACTTAAGGGTTAAAGTTCGTGTTCTTTTCAAGTATGGGGCCTCGTCCAAGGACATCCTGGAGAACAACTACCCACTCACTTACCCACGGCATGTAAGATGAATGAATGGGTGAAACAAAATGGTATCTAACAACTTTTTAAACTAAACATGGCCATAAATTGTATATATGGGAATTTCAGAATTCCGTAATTATAACTAGACTAAGTTCTCTACCAGTGGCTGAAACCACCGAGGAATAAATTACTAATCTATAACAATTCCCGAAATTGTTTTAAACTCTAAATTCTTAAGTTTTATCTGCAAATTCTGAAGTGTTTCTATTTTCTGTATGTCTATAGATTTTCCGCCGGAAGGAAATACTCATTTCTCTTTCTCCTCCGCTATCGTCTAAATTCATAAATCTCCTGTCTCGGAGATCCAGTAAATGGCTTGAATTGAAATACTAAAATAAAAAAAATTATGGCATTCTTTCTGTATATAATATTTATGGCTGTCATTCGTTATATCAATATTCATTGGCACTCGATAGATCAATGCAAAATACGCGAGCGTGCCAATAAATAGGATAGGTTTAAATGGGATTTGAATTAATCATTTGAATACACTTTACCAATCAAGAGCGATCCTTTCCTTTCAATATTAAATCCTCATTATTTCTCAAACTGCTGCCTAATTTCAGGTATAAAAGTGTCATTCCAAACCAAATGTGATTGCTTTAATGCTTAGAGGAGGATAATCTTCAATTATTCATATTTTAGTAGATAATATACTTGGTTTCCACAGCCTATGCGAATTATGTTCATGCTTCAAAAGAAAAAGGTCATAAATTGAGACAAAATTTAAGATTAGGACTACCTGAAAAATCTGACGCCCAAAGCACCTTCGGGGGGAGATTCTTTCGGAGAGGCTATCTGAGGGTCAAATTCTTCAGAAGACATATTTCAGGAAGCACAATCACTGTTTCATCTTATTTGTTATCCAAAACAGTTGAGAGTAACTAAATTTAATCTTTAAAGCTTACAGTTGATCTGTTTAATGTTACTCTCTTCTTCTGTTTAATCTGTACGGCTTAAGGGTAATTTGTAGTAGATACTTATATCAATAATTTAAATAAATTTATCAGAAGAGTTATTCTGGAGAGAAGAGGATTTTTCTAATCTAAAGGGCAAAAATAGATACTCTAATCTGCATAAGAGATAAATCAATGCTACATATGAGCAGTAAATTTCTAACGAATACATCATATGACAAAGTAAAGGGGAATATCATCATTTTTCAGTATTGAAAAAAAAACTTGTATTTTTAGTTGTCAATCTTGTGACTTTAGTTATATTTTTTAACTTTTGAAATATTAACCCTTATGGCTTCTAACTTTTTAAAACAACTATTATACATTTACTTCAAGAAGATAATAATCTACAAGCAATACGGCATTTTCAACAAAAAAACAAAGCAAAAACTTTTTAAGAAAATAATGAATTGTGAAGCATACATTGTTCCTATGAACTAGAAAAAACATTCAAAAACCAAAGATGGATTCGCTTGGAAGTGTCAAGAAAAGGAGTACAGACGGTTTAAATATACAACCTCTATTAGAAATGAATCCTTTTTTGGCAAAATACAACCTTTGAATCAAAAAATGTATTCATAGAGTTCACCCCCCCAAAAACGGGCCACAACTTTCAATAATTGTGATTTCTTAATTTTCCAAAAAGATTAAGTGAAACATTGGTGATAACTAGATCATTGTGTTGAAAAACATCATATCAAAACATGAGAGTCTTTGGACTTATCTTTTTTATTCTAGAGCACGCGTTCGAGATGACCTCCATTTAGCTATGTGCATTTCTTGAGGCGAATCACAGAGTACACTTTGTCTTTAGGGTAGCCCCAGATAAAGAAATCTAGGGGATGCGGCCTGGGCTGTGAGGTGCCTATTCAAAATCAGTTTTGAGACTGATCACACGGCTACCAAATTTCTCTTTCATCCAATCTCGGGACAAGTTTGAGGTGTGAGAGCTTACCCCATCTTACTGGAACTAGAGCTTCTCCATAAGCGACGGGAACAGGGGCTTCAGCTCCTTCTTGAAGATTTTGAGGACATCAACATACAGCTCCTTGCTGACTGTCATTGTCGCGCCAGATTGTTCGAATAGGAATGGTCCGATGATGCATCTGGCTGAGATTGCAGTCCATACCATGCACTTAGGGGAGTATAGGGGCATTTTAGCCACCTCATTTGGCCTGAGGTCCCCCAGAAGACAGTTGTCTTCGAGTTTCCCTTTCTTACAAGAAGAAAGTGAGCTTCATCTGAGGTACAAAGGAGGTTAAGAAAAGCTAGAGTCTCCTGAATCTTCTCCAGTATATTGACTGACATAGCCTTTGTATGCTCCTTGTCTGAGGCTGTAAGGATTTGCTTCAACTGTATTCTCTATGAGTAGGCCTCTACTTCCATTACTAGCACCTTCCGCAAGTATCACGGGATATACCGAGGGACTGACTTCGCCTGCGCACAGAGCGTTTTGGACTCTGGTGAACTGACTCTCTCACGCCATCGACCAGCTCAGCTGTACGCTTCTTAGGGCGTCCTAAATGGCTCTCAACTGTTGTCACTGGCTGCATTTCGGTTCCCGACTATCCCATAGTCATTACTGGAGCTCCCATTGAGATCTAGTTGTGTTCACAGGCGTTGCTTTTGTCATGTTCTGCAAAGTAAGGGTAATTAGTGAATGAATGAAGGATATATCACAAAAAGCGTGTGTGTAGGCCCGTTTTGGCGGGTCACGCTGTATTATTTTTATTTGGTCAGGAAACCTTTGAATAACTAAAGCTATACGACAAACAGAAATTTCCGAGAACAGTCTAATTGATTGCTACATTTTTTTCAGAGAACCTTGTGCCAATTATTTTGTAGAATAACTAATTAAACTTTGAGGATCCGGACGCATAGTATAGATTGATGAATCTTGCCATTTTTTAAGACCACCTTTATAAATAAATCCTTAAAATTTACTTTGTAAAGGGTAGACGAGTGGGGGAGATTCTTCAGGAGAGGCAATCTGGGGACAGATTCTTCAGTATAATCTTTAGGTGGTTAGATTTTTCAGATGATCTGAAGATTATTTGTGCATTTGCTCATAATCATCACGCGTACCATCAGATATATTTATTTTTGCTGACTATAAAAAAATTTAAACGCAAATTATTAGTCTCTAGAATTATTTAAATGAATGAAAAGGAATTTTCGAGTTGGCAAAATGTTGTAATAAAGGTAAACAATCTTGATCTCTAATGGCTTCGAACCATTCAGATTTGATATAGCAGGAGACTTTGAATGCGCATGATCTTTGTTACTTGTTTCTATGAACATTTGTAATTTCAATGCACAACAAATTTCAGTTAAATAAAAACAATAATGAATGGTTTAGACCACTTAAGAAAGCACTTTTATTCTTAAAACAAGTCAGCCGGAACCTTTGTCCAGGTAAAAAAAATTAGTACTCAAGGTAGTAAGAAATATCAGTACCCATGGTAATGATCAAATGCATAAATTCTCCATTATTTACAACTATGATATACCAAGGGAAGTTTTAGATGAATTCGAATCTGTTAATTTTCGCAAAACTAAAGAAAATATTGGGGATTAGAAGAAAAAACATGCTAATAATAAATTTAAAATGGATTTATAATTTGCTTTGCAAGAAATGGACCATAGCCCACATAGTTTTATCCAATTTACTTCATTGGAGTCAAATTAAAAAAATTTGCAAACAAAAGCGTTCCGATGTCATTTGTGCAATAGCTTTGATAATATAATTATTTTTTATTTAAGAAACACATAAAAATTGTAGGTAAAGTATTTAAATGGAACCTCATGTTTTAGAGGTAACATAAGTCTTATTGGAACGGTACTAAAGACCAATACAATTTTAAAGCGTGTAACTGAGAGATTCTCGGATTTCATACAAGAGGGCATCCTACAGTTCGAGGACGGGTCAAAATAGAAGATAGAGCAAGGAAAGGTTCGAAGTTCGAGAAAAAATAGGGTTTAAAATGCAATCGAGTGAAGTTAATGCGAGGCATAGTTTGCAAACATTTACGAATAAAGAGAAAGAATATAAGTCTAATCACAAATTTTAGCACGAGGCATAGAGAACTGCTGGAGCTCATGAAAATAGGGCTTTAAAATAGCTTAACTGCAAGAGGGGTAAACGTTATAAATATAGTTTCTCTAAACTATCTTTATTGAAGTTTCAACAAAGAGATTTATCATCAAGGTATTCGTAAATTTTACTAGGTAGTGTTTACTTAAATGTGACAAACAAATGGTAAATCCGGGATAAAAATGCAGCGTTTGTTCCGGATTCGCTTGGCCGTCACGATCCCGTTAGGGATGGAAACAATTCTTCGTTGGCTTCAAACTTTACATGGATAGGGTCAGCTTTAAAAAGAAAATTCCTGGCTGACCAAGAAGCTCAACAGGGCCGCAAAATGTAGTATCTGTGAGAACTCCAATACAGCAGACCCCATGCGTTTTATACGGAAACAAACAGCTGCCCTACACGTGTCCATTCAAAGTGTCTGCAGAATTTTACACAGGGCACTACAAATGTATTCCTAAAAAGTAAGTCTCATGCAGGAATTGAGTGATGGAGATTATGAAACCCGCACAACTTTGTTTAGGGACATTCTAATAGACGTTCCCCCAACAGCTCTTCTGATCTTCAGTGACGGTCATTTCCATTTATCAGAGATAGTGAACAAACAGAACTTTAAGTACTGGTCTAACACTAACCCTAGAGAACTCCACTCGAAACGACTGCACAGTCCGAACCTTAGTTACTGGAGCGCTCTAGGTGATTTCGGTGTGTAAAATACTTATTTTTTAAAGACAAGAGGGTAACGGTGACTGTTATGTGCGATTGTTATTGTAAACTGATCGAGAATTTTATCCGTCAAAAGGACAAAGATTTTTACTAAACGATCAAGGTCCAGAAGATGTATGATAACAGAAATATGGTGCCACGTACCATACGTCTCCACATTCACTCGGAATTCTTTAAGAATTATTTCTGGGTCATCTTGCCTTTTTACGGGGTGATATCCACTGGCCCAATGTTCACCAGATTTGTCCCCTTGCGATTGTTTTTTTCTGTGGAGAAAGCTGGAATCACGAGTCTACTAACACCGGTCATGATATGTGCAACACCGGCAGAAAGAACGCAGAAAGTCGATGCGATTCCACGAGACATGTTCCGCAGCTCAATGGAGAAACCTTAGGTAGAGACTTCACTTAGGCATCGATATTCACGGCCAGCATTTAACCGAAATTATTTAAAACAATGAATCGTAATGGCATATGATGTATATTTCCGAAATAAAAAATTCTCTCTCTTGCTTTCTTTCCTTTTTATTGACGTTCCAAATCGAGGTGCTCTTATCACATCATCCTGTATCTTTCAGACAACAAGTCAAATTAACAGGTGTTTCTATTATTTTGTACAATCACTGTAGCTTCCACTTGTTCATCATTTCTTTTGGTAATCGTCTAGAGATTCTCTATCGTATTAATCACTGGCGAAGGGATTCTTGCAATATTTTGGTACCATGGTCTCCGAGTTACCTCTTAACAACATGTTGGACTCTTTGATATGAGATGGACGCTCCGACATGAGGTAAAGGTCGTGGATTATGATCGAATTTCTTTTATATCATGGATTGCATTTACTCAGGAGGAAAAACCATCACAGTTTCTCCATAATATCATTTGAGATGGACGGATAAAATGAATTGAGTAACTAAGTTTTTCGTTACCTTGGTGGGAAACGCACAATGAGATTTCAGTTGCCCTACCAAGAAGTAAATCAGCCGAATTAAAGAATCCTTGTCCTATACACAGTCAGTTAGCTTAGCATCGCTTAAGGTTACCAAGTTGTGCATTTGAGATTAGCAGAGTAAAAAGAGCAATTCGAAGAGCGAGTTTTCTTGAGAGGAGAGAATGTTGTTTTTCTTGTAAGAGCAGGTTTCAATTTTGCTCCCTCAATATCTGAATAACTAATTGACATTTAATCTGGATATAAAATCCTTCATGATAAGAATTTCAGAACAAAATTTATCTATCGAAATAGGATGAGGACCTTCCCTAACCTCCCGGCTTAAACTCACAATTTGCCGAGTTCATTCTCCTATTTTCTGCAGTTCAGAGCGAACCATTGGAATTTTGAGGACTTTTATTTTTCAGTCTCTCTTCAGAGCCCCTCCATACAAGTGGATATTGAAACCTTTTTTCAATTTGGAAGTTTTGGTCTGTGCATTTCGGCTATTTTGATTTGTGGTTTTCAGCCCCAAAAGTGATTGATGTCTATTAAATTTAAGCCGAATGCTTCAATTGATATTTTTTTTTATTATCGAGTGAATTGTGTAGTAGCTTATATTTTCCTATTGTGAAAGCAAGAATGTGCTAGTATGGTCGCATGGTATGGTATTCCATTGATCTGGCGATTGTGACATTCAAGGATTTGACAAGCAATCAGGTACCTTACATGAGCTGATTTAGTGGTAAAGAATTGAGCTTAACTTTTTTTCTGCCAACTTCACTTACTTGCTAAAATCAACTTCGTCTTTTGGATCAGACCAGTGCTATTTTTCTTCTAAAATTGAGGCAGCTAACGTATTAGCTGAAATATTGCATCTTTATTAAATTAATTAAAATCTATTTGAGCATAGCTAGTTCTTACTTTTGGTTAACACCTTAAGCATACCAACTTTCTACCCTCTAGTCTTTCGAAATAGATTATGGATTATTGAAATTCTCTAAGCTTTATATAAGTAGTAATAATCAAGTAAATTTCAAATAATTTATCGTGAATTTATTTATATTTAAAATTAACTGGAATTATTTTCAGGTTTTCCATTGCCACTACATTGTAAGAGAGGCATAGTTAGATGTAACATAAACATAGGAATTTTATTCAGCTTAAGGCCTGAATATTGTGCTCGTTGTATTCCATTGCTCTTTTTGTGAACTTAAGTTTTGTTTGCCCTTTCTTAACTTTGCTTATTGCTTAAATTTAATTAGTGGTTAATTTAAATATTTGATAGCTTTTAATATGTCTACTTAAAAATAGTTAAAATAAGGTGAATGTAGTTATTTATAAAAGGTGATTGTTTCCGAGCCCCCACCCCTCTTACACGACGAGTATTTTGCTTTCTTACTATAGCAGTTTAAATAAGGCTTCTTAGTGGGAAGATTCTATCCACCTTACTTTCGCTTAAGGGATGCCTCTTTAGCGCACTGCGAATCTTAGATGCGCCTTAGTTTCAGCGTTAAAAATACTCCTGTCTTGTTTGAGCAGTCTTCACCTTAATTTACCTTTCACCTGCGCCGAAGCGATTAGTCAAGGCGCGATCAATTTGCCTCTAGGGAGATTTATAACATTTTTAATTATAATGCCCTGATCTCTGTCTGCGTAGATAGGTCAAAAAATATTTGGTATTTTGCTTGCTCATTTGAACATGAAGGGTCGGGCCCTCTTGACAGGTTCCTTCTCGTCGGGTGAGTGAATGGGGACTATAAGAAATTCACCACCATCTTGTTTTATTATCAATTGAAGGTACGTGGTTTAAACAAGTTACAGGAGCAAAGGACCCATCGTTTACTAGATGGTGAGTAATAGCCACCTTGCGGCCTGCTATGCCGCATCTGAGGCTGATATCGTGCGCAGACGCTGAAACACCTGTCTATTGCCCTCCATAAGCAAGTTCCCTATTGCTACCTTTATGCGTTCCGATTTGAGAATCGTGTGGAGAAAATAGCAGAGGGAGTCAAGGTTTGCCCAAGGGAGCATCTTTGAGGCTTTTTGGTCCAATCGCATTTGTTCCTTTGAATTTCGTAATAAGCAAGTCAATGCTTCTTTTAATAATATTCTATTTCTATAGCAACTTTATTCCACGTGCAAGAAGACACTTTGCAGAATAGATATTTTGGTTGCGCATGCGTATTTCTCTGTAGGGTCACCATTAATATACAGACATGACCTTTCAGCTGTACTTCGAAAGCGTTACAAGAAGTTACAAGGAAAGAAAGTACCCTAGGAGACCTTACGGTCCATTTACCTTTGGACTAGCAATCAAGCGGGCACATGGCTGCTCAATTGTTTTGCGTCCCTAAACGGCCACTTTTCAAGACTTTGTCTAGTCTTGACTTGAACTGGTCAACAGATTCACTGTTGACAACTTCCACTGGAAGTGCGTTCCACTTACCGCAGATACTGTAGGTGAAAAGATTTCCACACAGATTGCGGTTGTAACGCTTCAGTTCAAGTTTGAAGCCGTGATTGCGCGTTCTATTCTCACTCAGTGTGAAAATATCCCGGTAGTCAACATTGTTGAACCCTCGAAGTATTTTGAAAACTTCGATGAGCTGACCACGACGTCTACGGGTAGACGTAACGTTGCCTTCGAATGAGGATCTATAGTTAACCCAATCATATTAGGCCAACGATTTTTTTTAGGATTCACTAAAAAAATCATAATTTGGTTTGAAAGATAAATTCACTAATTATGCCTTAGAATATATTTTAAATTCATTAGATTTATTCACTGAATAATATAAATACAAAACTGCATATATTTCTTTAATCAATCCCTTTGGGAATATAGAAATTCACAAAGCTCTATAGCATGTCTCATACATATTAGCAAAGAACGACATGTTCGTCATAAAAAGCTTGGCAGCCAACGACAGTCCCTCATTATACTCAGTTTGCGCCTCTTCTGGGAACATGGTTTGAAACCAACTAAATTCACTAAAAGTTTTAACTAAAAATCTGGCCATATCTAACACAAATCCGTAAAGGTAAATTTAATCTATTATTCATAATACCAAAGTAAGTAAGACCACGTCTACACAAGGCAATTACAATGTCTTACAAACAAATTGAGACAAAGTTGAAATTGTGTCCAAGGGAAAATAACTGCACCAATGTGTTACTTGACCTTGGACACGTGCAGTAGTTGTTTAGCTTTCATTTGGTTAACAGCATATGCGGTTTCTTCCGAGAAGGCTAGCTAAAATTGAAAATGTAGGCAATACTCCTGGTACACTGCGCGGAAGTGTGAATAGATTTTAAATTTATTTAATTACCCAATTTGCCTTGTTTCTATAGTGAAACTGTACTATGACGAGGCTGAGAATAATAAGGAAATGTTTACGGGGCTGCACTGAAAATTTCCCGCCGCTTTAATGGTTCTGGGCGGAGTCAGCAGAGAGGGCCTCGTTATGCCTCCTCATATCTTCCATCAGAATTTAAAAGTTAATGCAGACGTATGTATGCATTAAATTGCTGGAGAATTTAGTAAAGCCTTGGATGAACCAGGTAGCCCCCTAAAGCCTCAGGTTTTCCACTAAGACTCTGCTCCGATACACAAGGCAAGGAAGTCAGAGGCGTATTTGTTCAACAACGTCCCGCAACACTGGTCACAGATTTGTGGCCGCCAGTTCCCTCGACTGCAGCTCCCTAGATGATTTCGTGCGGAGCGTTGTTGACCAGGATGTCAACAAGGCTGTTCACAATAGTTTAGGATATATGAGGGCTGCCATTTTGGATGTAATATCATCCATTGACAAGTAATCCTTAACAAGGGCATGCAACCAGTTCCACTCCCTATTGACCAGGTAGTAAAGACAGATTTTAGCCACTCTGAATGAATTCGCAACTATTTATATCATTCTATTTGAGTGTAAATTCTCATGAGAATGTATTGTTTCGTTTTGTTCATAACCTTTTTTACTTTTTCCTTGTACATTATGGATCGAATTACCTGAAAACTACTGTATTAAGTGTTTATTAATTATTGGCAGCTTCTTGTCTTTCTCCGTTTAATTCACTAAAAATGCATCCAACCAATTCCTAGTAGACTTGTATTTAGAATTGATTGTTTCGAAAAATGAGGATTTCTTTTCTTAAAAAATTGCCTAAAGCACCCAGTTGTTTTGCTTCCCGGTGCCAAAATTATCCGCTGAAATAGAACATGAACACCCTGTCACCTACAGTTATGTCATATCATAATGTCTCTCTTCTCAAGCTTTTGTCTATGAATGTAATTCTTGGCTAGAAACCAAATCACTAGGATTTGTGTATATATATTACCGGAATCAATATATACAGACATATGCACATCCACATGTTCCAGATTTTGAGCGGAAGGAGGGTAAGAAATACTGCACTAATTCCCGAAATCTGAGAGATCCGCATTACACCTTATACACACTGGAGTTATGATGTGAGTGAGAAAAGCGGAGCCCACCCCTAGAGAAAGGCAGTAACTTACCGGGAGAAATATGAAATGATTTAGCAGCGAATATCCGGCTGAATATAAGGCTTTCTTTATTCAGTTATTTTAGAAAGAAGAACGAGATCTCAAGACAAGACACACGCCGCCTTGTAATCAGAGTTGAGCGGAGCAGTGGAGGGAAAAATGGCGAAATGATTTCAGTTAATATATTTGAAAGGAAAGATGAGAATTGTTCGAGCAAAATAAAAGAGTTCAAGGGATTACACATATATAATTTATATTAAGCACGATAGTAATCTGTCATTCAGTGTTAGTGCTTTTAATTGCGATGAGGCGCTTAGTGCTGTAGCTTCATGTTTTATAAATCAGTTAGAATGAGGCCCTAACCATGCCCCTCACAAAACCAAACTATCTATTTTTAAGTAGGAAGACTTCTCGTGAGGTAAGGTTTCTTATTAATTCTCTCCTCAGCGTATAAAGCAAATGTTTGGGGAGAAGGAATATGTTGCTTAGAAACGCTCTCGCCCCTGGCCAAGTTTCATTCTCACCAATTCAGGAAGGGTAGCGTGTCCCCTGCTTGGAGAGTAATGTGTTCTGAGGAAAAATTGAATTTACCTAAACTGGAAAGGATATAGAAACAATCTTATCTTGAGAAACTCAGAGAGGAAGTTTGCCTATCTTTCTCTTACGCCCGCAACGACAGCTGAATGATAGGCCGAAAGTCTTCCTGGAGGAATCCGTAAGTACCGAGCATGAAGGGTTCCTATATTGAAGAAGAAGAAAATTAAAGTTTGCAAAAGTTGCCAGAGAATTATTACACAAATAAAACCATTATTTTAACGCATTCTTTGATCATATGAAACAAAACTAAAATTATTCGGCAATAACTGCACTAAGTTTGTTTTGTTTGAAATTAATACCGCTTACAAACAGAAAACCTCTCTGCCAAGAATGAAGTATAGGGGAGGTAACGTAATGATTTTGGGCTGCTTTTCATCTCCAGGTGCAGGAGTCTTTAACCGCATAGAAGGAACGATGAACTCAGAGGAATACAAACAACTAAGTGTTTCAGTAGGCATCGTATTAATGTTTTTGAGTTGCCTAGCCAGTCCCGAGGCGTGAATGTCAAATAACATCTTTGAAAAGAGTTTAAAATTAAAGTTAGTAAAAGGCAGCCCTAAAATTTATGATTAAAAGCGAGCATGTGCTTAGGAATAGTTTAAAATTCAGCTGATTTATGCAAATAAGTTGTTTCTTCCTACAAGAGACGTTTGGAAGCTGTTCTGACGAACATTGGATAATCTAGAAGATATTAACTTTATTTCTCAGATAACTATATGAAAACCTTTTACATCTATTCCTAATACCGGTTTTAAGTATTATAGTTTACGATAGTTTTTCAAGTAATTATTATTTTCTTTTACATAATCATATGTGCATACAACGTCTGTCTCTTTTTGCGACCCTCCAGTTTCTCGTAAATTACTATCTTACTTATGGCTCCGTAGGGATTGAATGCAAACAAGATTGGGCCGAAACTGAAAATTCTAAAAGTTATAAACGGATTTTGAAATAATTTTAACGGAGTGTTCCTAAGGTATTTCCTAACCTAACCTATGAAATTTATGGAAGTATACTTAATATTATTTCAGTTATATGGGTCCAAATCCGTGCTAACTCTGGCGTAACAATTGATAATTTTGTAAGTTACTATAAATGCTTCCTATTTTTATTTTTTTTATTTAGTATTTGTTGCTGTTACTATTTATATTTTCTCTTTATGTTTTCTCTTTACTTAAAGTACTTAAGGTACTTAAAGAATGCAAAAATTCCCCAGACAGTTTCTGTTATATATATGGATTATTTACATTATGACAATAAAAGATACAGTTGACTAAACATGTGAAGAAACTTTATGAGCTCTATTTTGGATGTAAACTGGGTGACCACTTATATATTGTATCAGGTGCACATGTTCCCTTTCTGCATATGTGAAAGGCAAAGGACTTGGCCTTATTTTGGGCATACCAATGGTCTGTAGGGAGCCCAAGGACCATTCAACGGATTGCTATTTCTGCTTAACATATATTAAATGTGGGTATTCCATGTGTTTTCTTTCCTCGTCTTTAATATATTTTTACGAGTTTTATCAATTATAAAACTTAAAATACATAATATGTTGTACTTTCACTATTACTGCAAGTGATCACAGCCAGTAAAGGCAAGAAATCTATCATATATCCAGATCTTCAGTCTGCTATTCGCCCAGTTCGACAGTCAAGTGTTATTTGTGTACCATAGACGCCGTCTGAACTACCAAGAGATGACACAAGCAACTCATATGATTCAGAATCTAAAAATACAACATAAGTAGCACAGCTTAAATCTGACAAGAAACCACACCTCGTTGCTAAACCAGAACTTAATGATCTAGTTAAATATTTAACGCTTATTAAGAAACAGAATGAGCTCCTGGCCTGGCGTCTGTAGCAATGGGACATGTTGGATGAACAGGCTCGAGTTACAGTATTTAGGAAGCGTTCTGCATATCTACAGCAAATCTTCACTTCTGAAAACAACTTGACTAATTGTAATGATATCAGAGGCCTATTAATTGACCTTGAGCTGCTCTATAAACCAAATGAGTGAAGATTATTCACAGAAGCATCCCTTTACAGTATCAAAGCGGTTATTTTGCACATTGGGAACACCATGCTTTCAGTTCAAGTTGCTCACTTAGTCATTTTAAGAGAGACATATGAGAACCTTGCTTTTACTCTAGACCCCATAAGTTACAAGGCACATGAGGGACTAATTTTGGGGGACTTGAAAGTAGCAGCCATACTTATTGAGCTACACACAGGATACACTACGTTTATGTTCTTCCTTTGCAAGTAGGACAGTAGGGCCAGATCAAAACATTATGTACGCTCAGAATAGTCACCTCGGGAAACTATTACACCTGGATGCAATACTGTAATTCATGAGCCACTTGTTAATAAGGAGAAAATCCTTTTGCCACTACTACATATAAAACAAGGCCTAATAAAGTAATTTACCAAAGCACTGCAACATAACAAGCCATGTTTACAGTACCACAAAACGATCTTCCCTAAAGTAAGTGATGATCAGATTGAAGAAGGCATATTCGTAGGCCCTCAGATTTGTCAATTGTTAGCTAATTTGGACTTCGAGGTGAAAATGGATGAAACTCTGCTTGCAGCCTGGCGTGTGTTCAAATATGTATGCGAAGGACTTCTGGGAAAGCACCAAGGGGCCCAGCGTAAGCGTATAGTAGATAGCCCAATCAATTGCTACTAAGGTCTTTGATGCAATATGTTACTGTCGAGGTTTAGTGAGTGGGTAATCCCAGTCCCACTTCCTGGACATATATTTTATTACCGCACCGAGGTAAAGCGGGGGTGAAGCGTATCTAATACACCTACCTTATCCACTTCCGGTAGATAAGATTAACCCCGGTGCGTACCTTTTCGATCAAAACTAAGATGATGATCCCCTGAGTGTGTTCTCCACTTAGTAAAAGCCAACCATGGGCGGGTCGGTGGAATAATGAATTTTAAGCCGAGTGAATTGCAAAATAATTGCCAAGGGATCGTCCAAATTATTTAAACACACATATACAAAAAACAATCTTTAATGTACATGAATTTGAAATAAACACAACGCATATAAATATAAATAGGATTAATCTTGCACTGAATAAATAAGTGGACAAAAATGTCATGGGGATTACTTGCAGATTACTCACTGAGATGTTTGCGTCTTAATGACACCATTCAGAACGAAGAGAATATTATTATTGAGTTAAACACTGAATTAAGTAAGCACTTCTAATATTCGAGGGTATGGGCTCAGGATGAGAATTCTAGTACACAAATAAACTGGTGAAGTTAGGGGAGGGGATAATTCAATTAACGATACCTTTGAGTTCGTAAGTATTTTTGAAGGGGGGCGGTGAAGATCTCTTTCTGGTGACGATGATTGCACCTAGTCCGGCCGTCTAAGGTAATCAAATGAGAGGGTAATCCTAGACCGGTGATATACTGATCCTTTGCCGGATCACGAAGGTGAGTCAAGCGGTGGCTCAATCGGACTTCTTCTTCGAAGTACCTCTCCAATTATTTGGCTCATGGAGTGGGTAGCCAAAACCGATTACCTAGTTTCGTCTAGGGTAATCCGAATAGGGAGGATCTTTGTAACCTCAGACTCTGAAGTGAAGGGGGGGAGAGGACTGTGAGAAGTTTGGCACCTACAATTACCTAGAGGGCAACAACCAATCCCATGAGAAGTTCCTCCCTTGCAGCGGGCGAACAGTTTCTTATGTGGATCAAGTTTCACACAAACTCGACTTAGGTCCAAGGGCTTCTGTCTGCTTCTTCGGGTTGACGATATTTCTTTCACGCCTTCGAGCCACCTCGCAGTTTACGATGGTGCGAAAAGGGGTGATAGAGAATTCGAGGCTGATGCATTTTGAAATAGGGGAGGGACACGTAGCTTGTGTCGGAGTATTTCTGCGTACACTTATGTACGCAGCATTCAGACTTTTACAGTCACTGAAGATAAACTTTCTTCATTCTAATCTTCCCTTCTTCTCATAGAATGCTGGAGATGTGAATAATGAACATGGAGAAAGGTTCAATCAAACTATAGCGTCAATGGAAAACAGGTATAAGAGAAAATCGAGCCCTGCTATGCTGGCTGACTTCTGCTGGAACCTGAAGTGTAACACACCTGAGATGTCTTAAAAAAGAAGAAGTAAATACTAAAATGTAGGTTAATACTTATATAATGCTAACAAACATATTGATTCATTATATATTCACGAATTAATTACAATGTATACACATTTAATCTGATTTTGGGAGCAAAATTCAAATTCAGCACACTCAATTTCCTAATAAAATGCACATGAGATCTATTTCTTTTCTTGATACTGAAATTTGTTATACAGTGTAATTATTTTCCCTATTATATATTTTAGGGTAATTTTTCCTATATCCTGTCTCGTTTATATTCTCTCGATCTCCTTTTCCTTATTTTGTATATTCTTCATTTATTTTCTTGTTAATTTTCTTTTTATTATATATTTGCTTACATCATCTTTTGTTTTTTTATCAGCACATTCATTTTCTTTCCATCATGTTTGATATTTTTTGGCCGCACCTTTACCTTGAGCAGTTCTTTATTGGCTTATTTATATTTCTTATCTCTAATATCGGATATTTATTAACCCTCTCATTTTCATTGGATTATATAGGTCCACAAAGTCTAGACAACTCTAAAAAAAAATAAAGTTACATCTGAAGTTAGATACTTTCGAAATGTTTATATATTATCAAGTAAATATTTTTTTCTAACTGTTAATAAATTTCTAATTGGGTCCCATTCGTTTAACAAAGGAGACCTAAGCTAATTTCAATTTTTATCTTTCTAACATAGCTTCATCAATAGTCCCTTCACTTTATTGCGGTACACGAGATTTTTCGTATCGTCCCTACAAGAAAGAGTTCAGAGGTGTTATATGTGCAAAACCTCTCTCCGTTATTCATTGAATTGCTTATCTTCCTTGCGTCAGTATCTCTTATTTATCTTGCTGCTCATTTTCGTTTCATAATATTCGTTTAAAAGGCTCGCTTATTTTCCATTTGGCCAGTATCTATTCCTTATTGACCCCTGCATTATCCTTCCATCATATATTTGCTATTTATTGGTTTTTCTCATTTTCCTATCATCGTATATCAGTTACGCATTGGTCTATTCGTTTTATTTATGCGAGTATTATATTCGTAACTTCAGAAACAGTTATATTTGTCTTTTAAATATTTTATTTTCCATTATTTACCTCTTTCAGAATTGTTTTAATCACAAATTGCATAAATATTTCGTTGTGAAAAGTTTCATTATTGTTTAAAATTCCACGCATATAATTCTTTTCGTAGTATTCAACTGTGTTAGATTATTCTTCTTTATTTATTGATGATAATTATAATATTGAATCACAACAATTGGCCTTTTTTGAGCGAGTAAAAAAATATTTTGATGTTTTTTTAATTTCTTGTCACTCTACGAACGCCAACTGTTTATCGACCAAGAATTTTGTTCCAAACTCCAATAAATCTTCGATTGATGATAATAATAATAAAATTGGATTTCAACGGAATATTCACTCATTCCCCGGCTAGTAATGTTTAAGTTCCATTGAGAGGCTAGAGCAACTAGTGCGTTTAGTTATCACTCTACTATAAACGCTTAGATTGTGGTATTTAGATTTTTAATAAAGTGAGGAGTTTTGGCTACCCAACCAATACCATTTTAATCACTGTAGACTTAAGGAAGAAGCCAAGAGACGAAGGAAAGGGTAGACAAATAAATTGGCTTAGGATGATAAGGATAACAAAACCATTCAAAAGTACGTACTTGAGTTCTTTACTTGGTAATGATAGGGAATACGAAATAAAAGCCAATTAATTTCTTGCCTAAACTAATTAAAATATAAATTAAAGGTTCGTAAAAATAACAATATGTGAGGAAACCCTTAAAAGGCAAATTATCCCAAAAAACATTTATATTGTGTGCAAAAGTTGTGTGAAAATCCAATCTTCGCAACCAACCCAAATAAGAACGAGGAGTAGTTCCGTGGTTCGAGATAAAAGCCTTCTAGAGCTAGGTACCTTCCTCTTTAAAGCTGTTAGAAAGCTCTACTTTAATCAGCTAAAGGAACAGGTATGTATAAGTTAGAAAAGTATGTCCACGTCGGTTGAGTGTAAGCTTCTTGTGGAAATAAATGAGGCTTACCAATAACGATTTTATTTTCAATGAATCAATAAATCCAGATATGTGGCCTCCGCACGCCATACATTTAGTCCTTATCAAAAGGATTTTGCTTTCCTCCAGAGAAACCTTTAACCCAGAATCTCCTACCTGCGTCTTTCTGCTTCGTGGGTATAGAACCCTTTTAACCCATACACGATCCTTATGACGTAGCTGCAATGTATTTACGTGACTGTTTTACTCAGCCTCGCAAAGAGCAGCCTAATTCTACGCACAATTGTTTTAAATGATCGGTAGGCCCGTTTTGAGAGTAAATACACAGGTGGACTAGGTTAGGTCGAGGCTAGCTGGTGTTTTTGTTCATCGAACAAGTGAATTGATGGAACTCTACGTAATACTCTCATTTTATTAGGCGCTAAGCGGGCACCGAAGAAAGAATAGAACGAAGAGGATACTCAGAGAAGTTATCAAGATTAAGATGAATTTGTGAGACATAAATTCTTATAAAAGAGAGGCGATTCGGGAACCACCACCAATTATTGCCTCCGTAACACTGCTTACATAATTCCAAGCACAACAAAAGCCACTCAGGGCTATCAAAGCTGGTTCGAATCAGCCAACCAACCACTGCACACATCTCCTGACACCTTCTATAAGATGCATTTAAAGTATTGCGTACAGAATACCGCCACAGAGTTATCACAAATCAAGGGTTGTCAAATTGGTTAATCATACAAATACAATTCGTGCATACATCCTACTACTCGTAATTAATCAAATTCATTGTCAGTGAGTGTATGTTATTTGTATGCGAGTGTATGTTCTATGTATCTAAGTCGTCCCAAATTGTGGACCGATTAAGGTGAGATTTGGCACAAAAGTACATGGTTGTTGTAAGATATTTTAGGTTTTGCGACTTATCATCAATTGTCTCCTTAAGAGGGTGGCCGGTCGGAGGACATAAGAAACCATTATTTATGGCTAGATACCTGGAAAAGCCTGGTATTTCTGCTTATATCATAGAAAAAATTAAAAACGAGCATAATATGCTCTAACGATATTCTGGTCTAACCTCTCACCACCCTAGTGGAAAAAGCGTCGGACTTCCAACGCCTAGGTGCTCGCTTCAATCACAGCCAGATCAGCCATAAAACAATATGCGTTAGTATAGGGAGCTTGTCTCTATCGTCAGCCCAACGAGTCTGAAGCGTAGGTCTGCTCAGCTACAACCAATAACCTCATCACAAACATAAACAGTCAAATCACTGATGTACCTTAGTACCCAGACCACATTACTCTTTCGTTCTCACAAGATTACGAAGGGTTTGGCATATACACATTTTCCTGGCGCGCAACGGGTAGCATTACCTTAAGCCACGAAGGCTTACCCCTTTCTTTGTTGGTAGTTAGATACAACACTACCTCTCGATTCGTACAACAATCCCCGAAGAGTTACCAGAAATTGTCATTTTGATCTTTATGCGAATTTCATTATCTGTTCGGTGGACATCACCCACGAGTGAAAAGGGACGAAGGTGGAATTAATTAAATATAAATTACCAAACCCCGCTCTCATTCATTCTAGAAAAATATAAATGTTCTATTCAATTTAACCTCTTTTTCTCAAGTTACGACCAAAATCGTATTTTTAACCTCAGAGTCAAAAACCTGCCGCATCCCAACTCGCCGCTACGCAACCCACTACCCAACTTGTCGATACCCAACTTACCGCTACTCAACTCACGGTTACCCAACTCACCGCTACCCAAATCATCGCTGCCCATTTCGCTGCTATTCAACTCATCGCTCCTCATCTCCCAGCTACCCAACTCGTCGCTACCCATCTCGTCGCTACCCACCTAGCTCAATCGCATCTAGTCTCGCACTTTCTTTAATACGAGAACTTATTTTGTCTCTTTGGTATATCCAAGGTGCTTAGGTAGGGCATCGTCTCCTTGCCCTTCCTTGAACTGCCTCTAAAAGGTGCGGAGGTAGATAAGTAGCGCCATCCGCACCTCGCATCTTCGATGATGTCTCTCGATCGGATAATGAAATGCACATAATGATCAATTGCCGGTGAACCCTAAGGCTCCAGGACCCCTCATTTGGGTGGAGTGGGAGGGGAGCGGGAAGTCGTATTGTGTTTTTTAGACCAACCAGACATGGTGAAGCCTTAGGGGGTGGTTGGGGGCCCCTTCGGCGGCAGAAGTATATACATATGAGCCCCTCTATACGGGACACTACTATCCCCACAAAGATCAGAACGCGTGTATTTCTATCACGTCATCTTCCATAAATTTAGCCTCAGAAAATTGAAGGTTTTCAAATTTGATGTACAAAATCCCAGAGGTAAAAACCTCGAATGGGTAAAGGGAATGCAAATTGAATGAATACAATGAAAAATATCAGCAGATAAGCAATTTAATAGAAGAATTGAAGTGTCCACAATGATTCGAACCCTTACGTTTGTGGAAGAGAGGACCGACGTTGTTACGAAATCTGTCACGCCTCTCCCTGTCCACGAGCTAATCGTAAATCTGTGCCGCTAAGATGGTATTCATTGCAGAGACTGTCAAACGCTAAAACAAATTCCTGTACATAATATTCTGTCAATCTATTACAAAATCGGTTTATGTAAGAGTGGTAAATCAATCAAATTTAGAGGAAAATAAAATGTTAGGGTCTTTGCACTCTCCTTTTTTCAGATTTTAGCTTAATCTCTAAGCCCAATCGGAAATGGAATAAAAAAACAGAACCAAAGGCATATATATTAATTTAATATTTATTGATACGAACATCGCTAAAGCGAACTCGAATCCGATGAAACCGCTTATCATCCTAACGCTCCTTTCGAGTTTGAATGCATGAGGCTAACTAAATTTCCCGATAAACCCGGTCCAAATAATCTTGAAGCAATAACATTATCGCTGCCACTAAAAGAAATTGCTCACTCGAAGAAATCTATTTTATCGGCATCATCACCTCGATTCGGGATATTTTTTTCCGATGTCCAATATCTCCTTTCCTTATGAAGGCTTAAGTCAAGGAAGCCTTTTTTAATCTTTTATTATCGAGGAGTGATTGTAATCATCTTAGTATACGCCGCAATAAGGCAGACGGTGTACTAACAGGAGCGTGTGCTTGGCTCCCATTGATCTAATAAAAACAACAAACAAGTCAAAAGAGAGAAAGAGAGAGAAATAAAGCTATTGATTCTTCTTTCGTTTCCATGGCGAAGTCAACTCCTTAGAAACATTTACACTAATAAATTCCTGTTCTTGTTAAACTCATTAAATTTTTGAGCCAAGTTTTATAACTTTGAGGGTGAATGTACAAGAAGGGATACCACAGGTAATTTTCTGATAAGCGACCGCGGTTTTCGTTTGCACATAATTGCGATGGGAATTTTTCTGTTGTATTTAACTTTCATCGATCAATTATGAGCTTATTTCAGGAATTAAATTTGACTTTTTATTTAAATTTATGCTCTAATAGACTCATTGGAATTTAATAGGTAAAATAGTAGAGTGTGGCAGGATTGTTGTTTTCATAACTTGACTTACGCCTCAAAATATCGAAGAAATGAAGTTTTCTCACATCACGAATACCGGTGGTGGAAGGTCTTGGGAGGAGTGAAGTGTTGGAAATAAAAACAATATCACTTGGCTGTACGAAAATATGGACTGCAGAGGCAGAAATGAAATGAAGGCGTTGTATTCACTAGCCAGGAAGTACATATGTAGATCCTACCTACGATTACCATCCCGCTCGAGGCGCTGCTTCTTGTCACGGATCTCTCCGTTTACTTCAATAAACGCTAGAATATCTTGACGAAATTGTTCTCGAAGAAATACTTCTGGTAGAACGATGACGACCGCATCCGATTCTAGTGTATAGTGATGACCATGTGTGACATCGGTGCAATCCCGAAACTCTAGCCAAACTAAAAGGTGGCTGATCTTGTGAGGAGTTTTCCGATTTTGGCGACATCGACAAAGAGATAGAAACTCTACGTCGGGCCCAACGGCAAGAAAGAGGAATAGCATACGCAAGTACACACCATCGGCTTCACCTCTTCACTGGTACACAAGGACTTCGTTCAAATCAGCCCATACATAAAGACCATGATGGAGGACGTGAAGGAGTCCCTCCACTTAGAAATAAAGAACGATCCCTGTCGGTTCTTGTTCGGATCAAAAGCCAGATTTCTGACTTTCCTTCAAATTTGCTATTCCGCGAACGGCCCGAGTGTTAGGCTGAACCTTTACGTGGGTAATTTATTCTTTGTACTGAGTTTACCTGGTCCGGCGCCCCCTGCCCCTTTCCGGTTCTCGGATAAAACAGTTTTGGTGCATTTGTCCCTGGACACGCAATCGGACAGTAGGACAGCCCCATTTTGTGTTCATATTGGAGATCCTCCTACAGAATGATAGCCGTAGTTATCTTGGTATTTGTAATGTGTATTGTGCCCTCCAGACCCTAACACTCAGTTTGCTCACCAAGCTTCATTGCCTACAGTTTATATCTTCTACCATTTTCCCTTCCTCTATCTTCAACGGTTTCTTTACATAGCTCTACTTACAAACTATCTGCGTCATGCGGCCTCGTTGCTATTGCGCTTTAAACGCGAGTGAATAAATCCCGGTTTAAATCGCAAACACATGCACATATATCTCATGGACGTTGTATATACATACATACATTCATATTATTGATACCATTTAGTCAACGGATTTTGAAAAGGTCATTTTTTTATGCGAGAAAACTAAACGCTTGTTCTCTTACACTTGGAATCTTGTTTTGTTTCCCCTTGTTCGGAGCGAGCATCGACCCGCCCCATTCGGAAACTTAACGAGACCAGTGTTCGATTGGAATGAAGGTAAACGTGCAATTCATTTCACGGCACACTTATTTTGCGTCTAGGCACCAATAATTATGCTCACGAAGAGTCTTATTGCATAGTTGTCTACATAGAAGGAAGAATATCTACATCATCATGTGTAAGAGGAAACTAAGCCGGAATAGTGGAAGGCTCAAAATGTATTCTTGCGTGCGCGATACCTAATAGGTAGTGCCGATACATTACAACCGCACTTTTGGCAACCTGATGATGATATACTGACCGGAGATGAATTTGGAGGGTACCATGGAAGCACATGTCGCTTCCACTCCGATTAGGAACTTTCTGTGGGTTCTGAACCTATTTCTTCCTAGACTAGACGCTCCCCAGGTATAACTGGCGGTTAAAAAGCTCAAAACCAGGATTCCCCAGACGGTCGTGCGCCTACATTGATTCGTTAAACTCATGGAAGGTAAACAGAACAAAAATAGCCGCTAGACTGTCTTCGGGAATTTCTAATGCCCTCCCCAAAAGGAGGAAAGCACCAAGGAAGGTTCAGCTCCCACGCCTCTTGTCAAAGCAGGAAGGGGTGACTCAGAGAGGTGGAAACCATCCAAAAGAGTGACCCGATCTCCAAATGTGCTTTTGCGCCTTTACTGTGCTCGCTTTTCGCAAACCTAGGAATGGGCACTCTATCCCAGCCTGTTTCGGCCCAATTTCTCTAACTTCATGCTCGTAGAATTTTAGGAATAAATTAGAAATGTTAGATGGCCTTTACCTAGACAGCGAATGCCACATTCTTTCTTTACAAGACTGTTTTCGTAAGTTCCCCTACACGTAGAAGGCTCTACACCGGTTGGAAAAAACTATCTGCGAGGCCTTCCTTTGTAAACAGAACTAGGACAAGGTGTTTTTTTGAATTGAAGAAGGCTTATGATACTGAGTGGAGATACGGTATCATGGAGACCCTCTTAAAATAAGGGTGAATTGATGGCCCTCAATTTTCATATCTGAACTCTTACAAGATCATCAAATAAGCTTATAGGTGAGGTAGATTTCTTTGGGCTAATAGAGCAGGATGAAGGAGCCCCGTAGGGAAGGAAATTCATTCTCACACTTTTTGCTTTAAGTTTCAAAGGTATCACCTCAGTGCTTCCGGAAGATGTTCTCGCTACGTTTTACGTAGCCGGCCTTACAGTTACTTATTTTCCGGCCTAGATGACATTTCAGAAAAGGCGAAGACAAAAGATTTTGAACTGCATCTGTAGATAAGCCTATGCGCAGTGGTTTCTGTTTTCCTTGGTTAAGACTATGGTAGTACATTTAAGGAACTCCCGATGGCTTCACCCCGTTCCGGACTTGTTCCTGAATGGGGTTCACCTAGAGGGGGTACACTCGTACCATTAAATTGGCCTTGATTTTGAACAACGCCTCGCCTAAGAGGCCAATATTTGCAGCCTGTAGGGTCTTTTATACGCGCTCCACGGACATTCTTCGTTACCTGACTTTCAGCAATTACGGTCTAGTTTGTGCCTTTGCGTTTGTATTTAACATTTATCTATACTTTAAAAGCTTTAATACGTATTAGCCTTTTTTGCATCCACAGCAGAGCGTGAATTGCCTAAGGTTGACGCGATCTACTACACCTTTATCCCTTTTGGTGCGGTAACTTCTGCAAGTCTCCCTTTGAAAGCCTGCTTTTCATTGCTTGCGAGGTGGCAATTGCTCAGCGTCATGAAAAATGTATCATCCACTTATACGCTAGGTCCTTGCGTCCCCCTCGATCATAAACGTCTCACATTGCATCCACTGCCGATCTCGGCTGTGCCTATGCCACCGACTTTAATGCTAGGTAATTCTTTCGATATCTCAGAGTAGTACTTGGGTTGGTATCGCCTTTGTAAATGCCCAAGACCGCACTTGGACGTTACCACCATTTACTATGTGTGGGCACACCTTTGCCCCCAAATTTTACACAGCACAGGGAGCCTTGATTTTGACCTTTTTTTAGCACACTTTTTATCACGTTAGAATCTTGCCAGTGTATATGGATTGCTCCAATTTCTACTAGGGTGTCGGACTTTATGTTCTGCTCCCTCGGTTTGAAGTTACCGGGTTTTTACACTGAGTCTATCTTCACGTCCGAGCTGGTTGCAATATACCGCTCGGTACAGGAAATGACTGTTGTGCTCGGTTCGGAGACCGTATTGGGATCTATAGCAAATCACAAAAAGCCATGAGTACTCTCGTTGCATTGGAATTTCCACAAACCCTGGTTTGCGGTGTCCGTCGCGCAATGGTTGCGGCAAGCAGGGTGGATGTCGAGATTATCTTCTGCTGAGTCCCTGGACATGTGAAAATTGCGGAGATTGAGATAGCCGATGAAGGCACCAAAGAGTACGCGAGGATAAGGCAACAACACCAATGTTTATTTCTTCCTCAAACTAAATACAAAGCCAAAATCATGTCAGCCACCCAGACTGCTTAGCAAAGAAGATGGGATGTGGCTGATGAGAACTTAAAGTTGCAAACAATTAAACCGTGACAGCTCCCGTGGTCGTACCCTCAAATTCTTTAGTGGCTTCAGGTCGTTTTATCTCTCCTTCGAAGTCGGCCTACCTCCGGCAGGCACGGCCATTTGATGCTCCACCTCATTGCACCTTACTGCGTCGACTGTGTTCTCTCCAAGGCTGTTCGGCCTATTATTGTTTAGTGTCCTATTATTGGTATCTTCGCCCATGTTACCCATCTCGGAACAGTGGACAACCTAACTTTGTATATGAAGATGGCCTTCTCCATTTTATTTTACTCTCTTAGTTTTGGGTGCATGCTTTGGTCCCACAGGTAAGCGGGTCTCCCTCCAACGCCAAAACGTTCTTTATTTTCTTCTTTTTTTCTTTGCTTTTTCTTCTTGGGTTTTTGTTTATGCTTGTTGTTTGATTTTGTTTATTAAACGGACCTACTATATATGTTCGTCATTTTAAGGCCTTCCATACCGTTGTAGGTAGGGGGCGGGATAGAATCAACAATCCTTGGCATTACTTCCTCAAAGTTTAACGAGTATGTTCTGGAGTGTGGCTGTTTTGTACTCCTCAGAGCGTTCATGCTTGAGGCGGGAGAGGAGTGAGCCTCCGTCTTAGCCACAGCCAGGCACGCGGTAGAGTAAAACTAGCTGAAAGGTTCCCGGTCATCACAGAGTTACCTCGTTCCTATTTCGAGAAAGACCAGGAGTAGAAAGTGCTTTTAAACTTTTTACCAGGGGTGGGCAGTCCGTCAGTACCGATGACGGAAGGTCCGTCAATCCGTTACTAACAAACTCCCGTTTCGCTGGCGGACTGACGACTGACGGAAACTTTGAAACACTGACGGAATAAGCGCCGACGGAAGTGATTTTCGGCCGTCACCCGAACCGTCACGAACCCGAAAAGCAAAGACGACCTTCGGCAAATAATGTTTCCGTTAGTCGTCAGCGAAACGGGAGTCCGTCATCGCTACTGACGGACTACCCACCACTGCTTTTTAGCCTTTTGAGGGTCCTCGTAGTGGTCACTACAACATGCTTTTTTTACCATCTCTAAACGAAACTCAGGAACAAGCTTAAACAACCAGGACCTCTTTGTTTAGACAAATATGAATTGCAATTTTTAGAAGGACCAAGGCGTGATTCTCCACGATTCACACTTGACTCTCACGAAATCACCTTGCAGTATAAGGTGTTAGATTAGTTTAAACAGGTTTGTAGTTGACTTAATTTAACATTTGGAAAAGAGTTATTAGTATAACCTATGAGCTTACAATGATAAAACCTACGCTGTAACAGCATAAATGCTTTCACGTCGTGGCACAGCAGCCATCATGAAACCGATTCAAGAATTCAATCGAGGTGGAAAGGAAAGAAGAGGCTTAGGTAGTGCATAGAGACTCCTTCCAAATTCTTTGGCACTGTCTCAGGTCTATCCTCGACCTTGTCTGCCATCTCGTTAAAAAGATCCTTAAGGTAATAGGTAACCAGTTTCCAGACATACACTACGCCCTATCAAACGTTAATATAGGATGTAAGGCCACCAGCACAGGTAAGCCATTAAGTTTCCTGAGGTCAAGTAGTTTGGCACTGAAAGAAATGGCAAACTCTTGGGAGGAAAGCCTCTTGCGCTGATGGTCCATGTTTCCTTCCGAAAGACTTGATTAATCAGTCATTCGAACAAGTAGGAACTTTTAGGAAGAGTAGCCCCTCAATGAGCTCCCGTGAGGTCCGGGAGACTCCCCTCTCTCTCCCTCTCTTTGTCTTTCGTTGTCCTGTTTATTTTCTTAGTAAGGAAGGCAGCTTCTAGACCTGTTAAACTTCCACAAACCGAGGTGAAATCGAATGCTGGATTATCTTGATTCAGTCGTTCAGTCGTATACTTCGCAAAATTGACAAAAGTTTCCCCTTTCTTCCTCCCCTAACCAACATTAGGAAAAATGAGAGCCTTTAACTTTGCTACCCTCTCCTTTTGGGATGAAACCACCCATAAGAAAGCTTAGATCCCCTCGTAATAGGAAGAGGGCCACTTTGGCCCCCCTATGTATGGATGTCGATATGTATACTTAACCCTTTTGCTCCTAATGATTCCCTATTGGATCATCAATATGTTATCTTCATAACTTTACCCTTTAATGTGTCCAATGAGCACGTGTGGCATCAAAATGTTTTCATGGGTTGCCAACTGGAACATTTGACTTATTTTGATTTGTTTGCCCCGAAGAGGTATCAGCTGGGGATAAGAAATAGTTGTGACGGTCACCGCTCATGTGATCGGTGCGTTATACGCAATATTTGACTGATGAATACGATAAGGAAAGCATAGTTTTTCATTTCCATTTTTATTTTATTACATAGAAGAAAGTTTATAGATGAGATTAGATTGTTAGTTATACCTTCAGCATATAGTGTGTATGTGCAATATTTTGTCTAAATTACATGATTCCATGTGGCATCATTAGGCTTTTTATAAGTACGAGTATTGGTATAAAGAAAAAGGTTCATGCAATTTTGTGAGTTAGGCTACGTCTACATCGCCTATAACCGCACAAACTTTATTATTTGATATACGTACTCCGCTTACACACTATATATATATATATATATATATATATATATATATATATATATATATATATATATATATATATGAAGGTATATACATATATATGTTTGTATCTGGTGTAGTGTATTTATGGATATATATTCTATAACTTCTGCTACCTATAATTTGTTTTTAGTTCAATGAGGCCTATTTAGCTAGAAGGCTAGGTCTACATCCTCTATAACCGCACAAACTTTGCTATTTGATAAAAGTACCGCTTACACTATATATATATATATATATATATATATATATATATATATATATATATATATATATATATGTTGGCATCCTTCTGTCTCGGAAGACAATGGAGATTGCGCCATGGAAGTGTAAGGAGATCCTGGGTGGCGAAGTCGTCAAGATACTCCTCTCGGCCTCGCCGGTGTCATCCAAAGGAATGCCGAACAGTACATTTGTCTCCAGGCTTGCGGCTGCAAAGCTGCCGGAGTCAGAGAGCACAGCACACTGGTCCGCCTTCGGGGCTCCACTCCTGATTTGGAAGGCTTACTCTCGTAAACTTGGCCGTTGGATCAGTCGAGGATCTCCTCCGCCCTGCTAGCTGTTGGCTGCAGGGCCTACTTAGCTACAAGTGCTGCCATACCGAAGTTCGTAATTGTCTGAAGGGCGGTTTCGGCCCCTAATAGGGAGCACATGGCCAGTCTTAATAACCTATCCTAACCTATAGTTACATAAAAAATAAAATAACTAATTTTCATTCATTCAGTCTTCAGATGCCTCCTAAAACACAAATTAGAGGAGAAGCTCTCACTAACTAATGCTGGTAAAAATAAGAGGCAAAAAAGTAGGCAGTCAAATGAGCGTAAAGTCAGTCTATATGCAAAAAGAATGACAGCAAAGAGGCCACTAGATGATGTTCATTTGGATGGGTTTGATCATTTTCCTGAGCCTACTGATCTAAAGCAAAGATGCAAATGCGGCATCAAAGCTTACGCACATAGGAAGTGTAACAAGTGCAACATCTCATTAAAGCAGTTGAAAGAGCGAAATTGTTTTATTACATTTAATAAAAAAATAAATTCTGTGTATATTATTTTATTAAAAATAATGAAAAAAGAATTAACTTTTATTTTTAAGAAATGTGGTTACTAAATTCCAGGTTTTCTTTGTTATTTTCCCAATGATTTTATTTTTTAGGTTTTTTCATGTTGCGACACTCAATTTTTGCGGACAATAGAAAAGTATCAGAATTCAATGACGGACCGGGTTAGTGAGGCGAGATGGTCGCAAAATCACTGCTAAAGTTAGTTGGTCTAAACGTCACAGCCTGGGCGAGAATGAGGCAAGGAGCTTTGAGAGTTGGTGCTCGAGTCTTTAACTCGCAACCGAAGTGTACATCCAGTAGGTAGCTCGTGATTCGGCAGTGTTGAGTCACTGTTGACACTCAACTCAGTTATAGTTAGTTAAGTTTAAGGAAAAACAAGGTGGTAGCCGCTCAATCCTAATGGATTCTTAATGGCACCGATGTTAAAATGGGGTCGCCCCAAAAAAGTCAGAAGAGGTGTGGGAGACACTCAATAAAAAAAAGGGAAAAGCAAAGGATTAGAAGGAAACAATACAACACACAGAGACGCACACTTAAAGT
This sequence comes from Ceratothoa steindachneri, assembly GCA_963969495.1. Taxonomy (NCBI): domain Eukaryota; kingdom Metazoa; phylum Arthropoda; class Malacostraca; order Isopoda; family Cymothoidae; genus Ceratothoa; species Ceratothoa steindachneri. Next base: position 14,790,465 of record OZ018319.1, read on the forward strand.
ACGAGCATACAGCACACATTTTTTAAAACGAAGGCGGCTGGGGCAATAAACAATGACATGCGCCAGCTGCAGGGGAGGGCACAGGATAAAAGATAAAACAATAAACCTAAACACAAAAATGGAAAGAATTTATAAAAGGGATAAAACGCCACTTCTGATAGAAGTATAAGGAGGGAGGAGGACCAAAGGGAGTCCTCTGTTAAAATAAAGCGAACTCGAGTAGGAAAGGCGACGCTGGAAAGGGTAGGGAAGCAAAAATTTCGAAGAGAAGCAAGGCGGGGACAAACTACTAAAATGTGAGCCACAGAGATCTCGCCACTGCAAAAGGGACAACCAGGGGCACTCGGCCTCCACCCGAAACTAAAGACTCAGGGTTGAGTCGCGTGTGCCCAATTTGCAAACGGCAAAGAGCAACCTCCCAGGACAGGAGTCGCTGAGAGCAGTAGGACCAGGAAAGGACAGAGTATTTATTAAGGGACAGCTTAGAAGGGGAGAACGAATCCTGCTCTTTCTGTCACAAACATAAGACATACCCCTTGATTACGAGGTAGGAATCTCTAAACGGCAGAGTGGCTGCATCCGGCACCTCGATGAGTGGACGAGCGGGCCAGCCGATCGGTCGCCTCGTTGCCCGCGATCCTAACATGAGCCAGAGCCTAACAGAACGCCACCCTGTAACGGGATGAATTTCTAACCAGCCAGGAGCTAATACGTAAAACCAAAGGGTGGGTGGACGTAAAAGAACGAACCACCTCCAAAGCAGCCCGGGAATCGTTAAAAACAATAAAATCTGAAGAATTGATGGATAAAATAAAATTAAATGCAAAAAAGAATGGTCATCAACTCTGCGGTAAAAACGGATGCTGTAGGAGGGAAGGCGGACCGAAGAAACTCCATGAGGACACTGCAGCCGCCCCAGCACCGAGTTCTGACTTCGACCCATCAGTATAGATGGGATGCTGGTGAGAATAAGAACACGCATGTTCGAGAAACCTGCACTTTAATAAACAAGGGTCAGTAGACCCTTTCTCGAAATTCGAAAAAGCAGTTCAGACCTCAGGAGGGCGAATGCTCCGACACGGAGCCGGCGGGAATGGGATGAGCAGCACCCCGGAAACACACAGGAAGGCAAGATGGTGCCCAACCCGGAGCCCCAGAAGCCAGGCTAGAGATGGCCGCCGATAAAAAGATGCCGAAGAGGACGGGGCAAAAAGGCACTCATGGACTGGGGATGAAGAGGAGTGCTGAACATGAAAAAGGGATCGTCGCATACCAGCAGTCCGTGATATCGCAAAGTGAGCACGCCACCCTCAACAAAGAGGCTATGGATTGGCGAGGTGCGAAAGGCTCCAATACTAAGATGGACCCCAAGCGAACGAACACAGTCAAGTATCTTCAAGGCTGAAGGAGACGCACAAGAGTACACCTGGCAACTATAGTCCAGCCGGGATTGGACCAGTGCCAAATAAAGCGACCACAAGGTTCGCCTATCACCACCACAAGTGGTGTGGGATAAAACCGTTAGCAAGTCTATAGCCTTCAAACAGGACGCCCTCTAGTGACGCAAATATGGGCCCCCAAATGGGCTTGCTATCAAGCGTTAAATCCAAGAACTTTAACACGGGGACATATTCAATCGCTGTACGATCCAATAAGAGGAAAGGGGGACTAAGGACACCACGAACCCGATAAAAATGCATGTCATTCGTTTTGGCGACCCGAAAATGGAAACGCTTTGAGACAGCGCAACCAGACACGGAATCAATTGCCAGCTATAATCGACGTGCTGCAGAAAAACAACGCCAAGTCCTCCACAAAGAGGGAAGCCAGAACTCTCTCGAAAGAGTGGACACCAGTCTATTAATGGCAACGACTAAACATGTCACACTTATTACACACTCTTGGAGCACACCCTCTTCTTGAATCCGCAAGCCTGAGAAAGCATCTTCAATACGGACCGTAAAATTAGAGGACGATAACAATTCTTAAGGTAAAAACCGGTAAAAAGCCCTTCATATCCCAATCATATAATTGACGTAAAACAACATATCTCCAGGTGATATCGTAGGCCTTCTGAATATCGAAGAACACCGCTAACACCTGAAGCCTGTAGGAAAAAGCCCGTAAAAACGGAGGTCCAAACCGTCCCTGCCGGGATTGGAAAAGGGTAGAACAACCCCAACACGCTCAGAGGACCAATAGATTTCTTTTGACCGAAAGCAGGTTGTAGAGGTCAACTAAAAATAACTGGGAGTTTGGATGGAGACGACGGAGAAAGTCGTTGTGGATATAATCATCACCGAAAGAGGTGGAGGCACAGTGAGACAAAACATCCCGCAGCTCATAGATGGAAAAGAGAGCATTATAAGAGCAGGTGGCGCACGTGGTAAAATATCAAAGGCGAGACTCTATGGCGATCTTAAAGTCGATAAACCGTCCAGGATAGCTATCAGCGCTACTTACCGAAGCAAAATGGTCAGCCAGAGCTTCGCTGACCAGCCGGCCATCAGACACAAGCGAGCCTCCGATGTCCAGAGTGGGGATGGCATGACCAGCGTAGCGACCACGGATCTTATTGAACCACTTCCAAACCCGAGTTAGCGGCGTGGACGAAGAAATGGAAGATACGTACCAGCGCCAAGACTCGCGGCGGGCACGACGGGGAGTCCTTTGGCGGATGGCACCAGCCCGGTTCCGATCGATCCTATTCGAGATGGTCGGGTTCCGTCTATATCGGAAATGGGCTAACTGATAGGCGGAAATAGCCGTCGAGTAATCCTTCGACCAACAGGGGACGGTGGAGCGACCTGCAATAGGGCACGTCCGCAAAAAAAAGCGCTCAGAAGCCTCTAAAATATGAGACCGCTGAGTTTACTGTATCGAAGGAACCCCGGGAGGCTTTAATAAAGGAAGCATCCCGGAACCTAACCCAATTTTCTCATCGCAGATCCCAACGAGGAGGGAGGGAAAGGCACGGGCCAGGAAGAGCGGCTGACAGGACTATAGAAAAGTGATCACTCTCGGAAAGGTCATCTTGAATCGACCACCAGAAATCGAGGAAACAGTTGGGGGAACATAAGGACTAGTCTACAGCACTAAGAGGTTCCGTTTGAACATGTTAAGAAGTAAAATCGCCGGGATTTAAAAGAAAAAGGGAATCGGATAATAAGAGGGACTCAACCACTCCGCCCCGTTGATTACGGGCAATATCACCTCAAGATGGGTGTCAAGCATTAAAATCACTAAGTAATAAAAATGGGGGTAGATAACTGACACGTGAGCTCTAAAAGATCAGACTGACACAAATTAAATCCGGGGGAAATGTACACAAAACAAACAGTTAAAAGCTTTGAAATAAAAACCCTTGCAGCAATAGCCTGCAAGGTAGTTTGGAGGGGAAGTGGCGCAGAGAATAGCGAAGAGGAAATTAAAAGAGAAGCACTACCATGGCACACGCCTCCGGCCGGGGGGATGGAATTAAACACCCCAAAGTACCGGGAAGGGGTGAGTCCCAAGTTTAGTTTCTTGCAAATAGACCCCTAAGGGCTGAACGCTATATAGTAAGAGCTGGAGTTCCTCCCACTTGGGGAAAACCCCTTAACAATTCCACTGTAGGATGACAGACATTACTGTTGTCTTAATAACGGCGGGATTCTAGTGACGAAAACCGTCGAAGGTTCCCGACTACTAGAAGGCCCAGAAGGAGCAAGGAGCAAATTGCGATGAGCCCGGGACGCACCCGGCACGGACTTGGCTGTGTTAACATCGGGAGGCGACAGCTGAGTGACAGACAAAACCCCCGACGTAGAGGGCTCATTGCCTAGAGGAAAAGGGAGATCTAGCAGAGACGGACGAGAACTAAGATGCGAAGTAGATGGACCAGAAGGCGGAACATGGAGAGAGGGTGTGAAGGGAACAGGGTCAAAGGGTAAGGAGGGAATTGGATTAGATGTAGAGGAAGGAACAGGGTCAGAGGGTGAGAAGGGAACAGGGTCAAAAGGATATTAAGGAACAGGGATAGGAGGCAAGGGAGACGAAACGGAGGTATGAGACATGAAACATAGAAGACTGCACAGAGGTAAGGGGCATGGAAGAAGGGACCGGGTTAGAAGGCAAGGAAGACGGAACCGGGTAAACTTCCGCCCGGACAATGACATCGGTGATGCCAACGGGGTAGGCCAGCAGACACCATACATGAGAAAAAATCAAAAGGGAGGAGGCCCCACAACCGACTCGGGGGCAAAACCAGCCTCATCAGAGGCAGCACGCTTGGACTTCGAATGGGGTGAGGAGGAACACTTCCGTTTGCGCCGAGGCAAAGAAACGGAAGGAACAGCGGGGACAGACGCCTGGAAGAACTGCTAGATATCCTTCAGTGTCTCAGTTCGGTCGATCTCACGGTCCGCGATAGAGGTAGGAACATGATAAAATAGCAATGACAAAGGAGACGGCGCAACAGAGCAAACGCGAGGAGGGACCAAAGGCAGGGGAGAAGGAGCAACAGAGGGACCGAGAGAAGACAAAGAAGGAGGGGGACAACCGGGACGAAGAGGGCGGGACTTCACCCTCCGGAGATCGTCTAAGTAGAGACGGCTGGAGGGTGCGAGCTGTCCCCGCACCCTACCACGGGCCTCACAGAAATCCAGCCTAAAGGAGTCCGGAAGACTCAGGACGTCCTTCTCAAAAAGGAATACGGGACAAGAATTCGAAGCCGCGCTATGTGAACCTCCACAATTGGCGCAATATTCATGATTCACACAAGAGGAGCCATGATACGCCAACGCCCAGACCAAAAGGCGACGAGACTGTCTACAATTACTGCTCATATGGCCAAACTAGTGGTAATTGAAACAATGCCTTCGGAGCTCGACATAACGGGACACGAAGATAACCAGCACAAACAAACTGGGGCAGATCCTGACGCTCAAAGGTAACGATGAGCGTACTCGTAGGAGCCTTAGCGGCACCAACAGACTTAAAAACCACATAAACGTCCGTAACCCTCTGGGACGAAAGTTTATACTTCAGTCTCGAAACATCATATTGCAATAATTCGTTGGAGCGAATCACTCTCTTAACAAAATTAAGGCAAGGGTGGGGCACAAACGAAACCAAGACCTCCGAAAGAGAGGACAAATCCGGCACGGCACCACACTGCTCTCGTGAAGATACCTCAACCACTAAATTACCACTAGCACAGGTCCACATAGGGCGGGGCGCACCACACCGGGACTCAAACTAATCATTCAAATCAAACACGTCTAATTTAGAAAGCGGAGACCCGGAATTGGAATTCAGCACCAGAAAACGAATATAATCCATATCAAGATCTATCACTTCTGCTAAGGGATCTAACAAGCGCGGAAAAGAGGAATTATTAACAGGCGTAGTACGATACCTGAGAGAAAGTTTTTTGTTATTACCTATATAAAGTAGAGTATGAAAGGGGGTGCGAACTCGCGCAGCGCAGTCACTGTCTACCATCGAGACATCTACTCGGAGCGCTGGCGCAACCAGGAAGGTAAGCTCGTCGACCCCTGGCCCAACCATCGTTTTAAAAATAGCCGGCCAGCCTCGGAAACTTACCGGTTGGAAAAGCAAAGACCCCCAAGAGCGCCACTCGGGCTCAGGCACACACTAAACAACACGGGCAGGATCCAGCCATGGGGTCGCGCAACCTGACGGACAGTTCTGATACACCGAGATCGACAAACAAACGTAGATGGAAGGACGATGCAGGGTGAAAGAAAATTGGTACAGAAGACCAAGTAGGGGTTAGCAGAAGGAGAAAAAAGAATGTCAAGCTGGGGCCGAAGGAGGCGCTGAGCCCCGTCAGGTTACGGCCAGGAGAGCAAATCACCGTGCCCCTTACGGGGACTTAGTTATATGACTCGCATTATAAATACCCAGTCTAGAGAAAAAGGATAGCGATTCAGATTTAAATAACAAAATTTAATAGAATAATTCAGGACTATTAGAGCCATTTGCATAAATAAACATCGTTATGAACTTTCCAAAGAGCGTTAACATGAAAATTAATAAATTTGACACGAGTATTTTCATCTTTTTACCTCCAAAGGTGAATCTTCTCAATCAACCACTTCCTGTCAAAATAGGGAATGAGGAAATTTGCTGTTGTAACCCTCAAACTTTATAACTCGTCGGAGTGGCATTTTACAATGAATCTTTGTTAATGTATGGTTATATTACTTCATTTGTTTGAATGAATCTCAGCGTGGCTCATTTAGGGTGAATTTATGAAGTAATATTCATCTTGTAAAAGCAAACGAAGATTATTTTTACAGAGAAACCGTATTGCCTTCGCCTCTTTATTTGCTAAAAGTTTCCTCAAGATCAGAATTTCGCGAAGTTAATTTCGACCCGAAGGCAGTCGCGTGGGCAGGACGTTTCAAATAGCAACTTTTATGTGAGAATTTCGGAGAAATTGAACAGTGAAAGAGTTTATTCTCTTTATTTTAGTATTTAAAACCCCCGTAATTGCTAGTTTAATTTGTGGGCGCAGCGTTTGAGGTTTCTCACGAAAATATGCGTACAAATGACTAATTTCTTTCGGGGCCGCTTTAGCGTCTGTCCTACCGACCAGTTTTTTCTCTAAGCTGTATCATACCAGGATATTGTTAGGTTTGGTTATGGTTTGGTTTAATTTTATTTTAGGCACTCACCCAGAGAGCGCAACCTAACCTAACACCTCAAAATTTAGTGTCAAAATGATTAAATGTGCAAGCATGATTAAATTGCAAATTTTAATATTTTATAATTTCAGACAAGCAACAGCATTTTGGTTGAAAGATCACTTACATAGCAGATTTGAAAAAGTCTAACCTTTTTTTAATTAAAAATTACTAAGCTAATTTTTCAAGTTTACCATAATACAAATATAGGCAAAGGTAGGACACATGTTAAAGTGGTGCCGTTTTTTCAATGTAAACCTTTTGATCGACAAGCATTGATCTGCGAGCATATGTGACTTTTGAGTTAATGCGAAATCCTTTAGAGCTATCAAACTATCAGACGTTATACAAACTGTAAAAATTGGTCAGAAACAGCACACATAAAGAGCTTACTTGAGCTGTGTATATCGAAATATCAGCCATCCTTTGGAAGAAGTAAGCAAGAGGTACATTATATAACCTATAGTACCAATTGTTTGTAGTAGCACAAGCCAATAATGACTCTTTGCCATCCCTTGTCATGAATAGTCTATCCCATTCCTCCCAGGCTTGTAGGGCGTTGTAAAGATATGCAGGTATATAAGGTTTAAAATAATTCTTTTTCGCTCTAGAGTTCTGCAGACAATGGAAAATATTCAAAATTTTGTGCAGGCGAACTTGATGAAGGCGAAATGGTATCAAGGTCACTGCTGCAGCAAGAATTGAAGAAACGCGTCGAGAGGGACATCGGCACATTAAGGGTTGGTATTTAAGTCCATTTTTTGCAGGTGAAAGCTCCTTTTATTAAGTAGGCTTATTAGGGAACATAAAACCATTGATATCACTCCCATGAACAGGAAAGAAGTCATTATTATTTGATTGTTTTTTTAAAATTCATGTTATAAACTGGGGCGCAAATTTTAAAGGAGAGACTCAGGAGTCTAGGCTGGAGCGCGTGCATAAGGGGTTGATTGAATCTGCTTGGCACCATTACAGATTACCTTTCCCAAGCAGTGGTCAAATATTATGCTGGATAGAGAGCCACTGGGTGCTGGGCATAGAAGGATACAGAAGAAACGAGAGATGGACCCAGTAAAAGAGGTTAAGTGAGGTCAGAGTGCAAGCAAATTTAAAAAAAACAAGCCTACCTCAGGCAAAATGGTAAACAAGTATATCCCTTCCCCTCATAAGAGCAATCAACGATAAGTAAACGAAAGCTGGTCGACGACCAGCCAGCAAATTTAGCCTCCAGCCAATAGAGCAATGCGAGGAGATGCTTGTATGAAAGTGTCGAAAGGAGGGTAAAATAAAATTGTCTATAAGGAATATAGCCCAATTAGTCTCAATCTAGTCTGATACTGTCAAGCAAGTGTGGTCAGAAGAGTGTCCTTTCCTTCCAGTAACAGGTGTAACAGTACACAAGGCCCCTCCCCATTTCCTGCGATAAAAACAAATAGCTTGATCAAAACAACCATACTGTACAGAAATGGTACGCTTCAATTTACTTACACTGCGAGTGTCTAACTGTAATTTGTGCAGCAATTATTGCAGTGAAGTACTACACACGATATTTATGTATTCAAGTACGAAATTAAAGAACATTAACGTCGTCGAACATAAATAGAACATTAACGTTTTCGTTAATGGAGAAATTAGAATTCAAAACCAAACATTATTACAGGTAGAAGAAACGTTTTCTTAGCACTTTTGGGCTTTTGATGTTAACAGTAAAAGAAAATTATCAGACAAGAAAAGCTGATCTTCATAATAGGTATAAAAATGTATTCGGCAGAATCATGATTGCTTCGATATCACATATACTCATGGATATTACAGTGTGTTTAGGAGAAGGGAATATTTTGCCTGGGGAAGTTACCTTAATATTTTTTAAATACGTTATCTCTTTTGCGGCTGTTTATGTTCGGGTTTTTGTTTGTAATTAAGCCTGATTTAGTGGTTCTGCAGCGAAAAGCTTTACATGGAATGCATATGCACATAGAATTTATTAATCCTGTTCTAACAAGAACTAAAATTAGGTATTCTTCAGATCTAAAGCCCGTTAATCATCTTCGCAAAAAATATATCGCCATCTGACGAGTTTGTGATCCCCGTAAATACATCCATGAACCAATTTATATCAGTTTTGAGGAGGACCAAATTATTGCTCGGATATAAATATCGTGAGGATATATAGATTATTAATGTTTCATTTTTTTAGCAGTACTGAAAGAGACTAGCACGGTCAATAAGTCACTATTAGCATTTCCGCGAAAAATTGGTTTGGTTTATGGATGAAGATTTGCCAAGCAAGACCACAATCCGGATTGACGTGTTCTGTCATTATGAGGACGAATATATGATGACTTTAGCTGCCACATTCTATTATTTTGTCATGTGAAATCATTCTTTATATCGCTGAATTGAGAGGAGCGTGAAGTTAGGCACTCTTGGTAATGATCTCTCTCTCATAGTTCACATATTATTTGCCTAAAATTGCTTTGAAGTGATTTTAATCGACTCTACATAGTTATAGCAGCTTACTCTTACTTCCTTTACCATCTCCATGAAATTCAACATCTGCCCTGATCAGCACAATCTCAACTTGAGTCCTATCGAATTATTATGGAAAGGTTTGAAGCAAAATGTGAGGGAAAAAATCCTCTCCTCCGCCATTTCTGAAGCAAGCGAACTGTAGTCAATTCAAAGATAGAAATCCGAACCACCGTCATTTCAGCCAAATCGGGTGTCCATTCGATGACTAACCAGACCTCACGTGGTTTAACTTCGCTCAAATTGGAATAAATGTGTTAACTCTGCAAGTCCGTAGCCAGTATAGTGAAGAGTAATGTGTTGAGGGTGCGAAGGAAGAAAGGGTAGATATAACAGAGTAATGATTGAATATGTGTGTAGTGGCTGATGTGAATAAAATTACATTGCAACATGCGCCAGATCCGCCGGCTATCTTGATTGACGGAAGCTCCAAACCATCGCTGGAGTTTATTTGAGACCGCTCTTGCTTCGAATCGAACGAGAGTACTCCGGCGTCGAAATCCACCGCCCTATCCACTTGGCCACTAGAGGTCCTATACATAGATCTCATTAGTACTGCGATCAACCACGGCATCGTTGCCACAACACCAAATAATTAGGAATAATTATTCCTACCAAGAACGAGACAAACCATATTTATTACCAAAGGTCACCAAGACTTTATTAATGAGTACACATACCGTGTTATCTGCGTATTTCCCATCTCGTTGACCAATCTGTCTACATTAGGTTCATCCGAAGGACTTCATTGCGGTCCTAATTAGAGTATTAATACGAGTAACTCTTCTTAATCATAATCAGTAAAGGAGACGCATCGGTCGTTCAGTTTTAATATGTATCTCTAATAAATGTGTGGCCTCATCAATATGGGTTAGCGGTTTGATTCCAAACAATTAGGCTTTTTAGGTTTTCTTTTGGTGGATTTCTTCCACCGAGTTTCAACATAAATGGGATCGGCGGGAATTCTGCGAGACTCAACTTAGGAAGGAAAATTCAATTCGTTGTGGCATGGCTTCATTTACTCGAATGAAACTGAGGAATTGAACGAATCTACGCAACACTTTTGAACAAATTAAGTTGCTAAGAACATTTTGTTGTTGTCGTTGAGAGAATTAATCACCACCACTAAAGTTAATCACCAAACCTTCTCCCTTTTGATTAAGTTAATTTGCATAATGTACTAACGGCAGTCAGAAACGTCCGCAGCACGACTGGGAAATTTAGTTCATACTATGTTGATTTACGGTTTAAAAATATCGTACAAGTTTCATTTTTATGGATATTACAGACTAGCATTCTTGGCCATTTCCATATAGCGAGAAAACATTTGCCAGGCCTATAATTTTAGCATTCCTATTTATTTAAAGAAGTAATTTAATTTACAATTTAACCCATTGACGTACAACTATAGTTCATTAAATTAACCCCTTTTGTTAAAGAGAAAACCTTTGTTCGCGCTGATTGAAGTTCCGTTCATCTTTCCAGTGCACCCCCAAAGCACTCTTTTGATTATTGGAAGGTGCAATAAAAGACTTTGGAGTTGCTTCATTAATGATGTTTTTGCCTTATGAAAAGTATATGAATGAGAGGAACGATTTGCTTTTATGATTTGAACCAGGCTTGACGCTCGTAAGGAACATTAAGTAAATATTTTTCGTTTTTTTACTGCCAATTGGAACTAAGGCGAATAAACCGACCGAGGTTTATGTTAAAGTTGTTAATGTAATTTATTGAAACTCATTCCAAAATATTACGGAAAGCGGAATTGCCACAATTTGAAATGGAACGAGCAGTCTCAATAAATTACATGAGCCAATGTGGACATGTGTACCCACAAGGGACTTACATTGGCTATATGTTTTAGGCGTATAATTAATACTTTCCTGACTGTTCTTCATATACATTTGGGCAATCCCTACATTTTATATAATAAGAAATGCCTAATTTGAAAGAGTTATTTACAAGGACGGAATACAAAGGGTAAGTCAATTTAAACACGATCGTGTAATTAATTACACGATAAAGAACAAAAGGGCTCAGAATTATTTTTAATTTTCTTTAGTTGATTTTCGTGTCATTATTTGTAGTCGCATGCTGTTTGTTATTCAGATCATCGCATATATACGAGTATAAATATATATATATATATATATATATATATATATATATATATATATATATATATATATATATATATATATATATATATGTACAAGGTGACCCCCTCCCCCCCAAACAAACGGGCACCAAATTTCGATAGGCCTCATTTCTTCATTTTCTGCAAAGATTGAATGTAACTTTGGTGATAACTAGTTTATTGTATTTAAAAACATATCAAAACATGTGTCTTTGGACTTTTCTTCTTTATTCTAGAGCCCGTGTTCGAGATGAAATTGCAGTGCATAGAGTGAACTTAGTAGAGTGTAGGGGCTTGGTGGCTACCTCATTTGGTCTTGAGGTCCCCCAGAAGATATTTGTCTTCGAGTTTATCTTTCCTTCAAGAAGCAAGTGAGCTTCATCTGAAGTCTAAAAGAGGTTAAGGAAAGGTGGGGTCTCCTGAATCATCTCTAGTATCTTGACTGACATAGCCTTTCTCTGCTCCTTGTCTGATGCTGTAAGGCTCTGCTTCGTCTGTATTCTGTATGGGTAAGCCTTTACATCCAATAATAGCACTCTTCTGCAAGTATCACGGAATACATCGAAAGAATGACTTTGCTCGCGCACGTACGTTTTAGACTCTGCTGAAATGACTCTCTCACGCTTTCGACCAACTCACCTGTACGCTTCCTGGAGCATCCTGAATGGCTTGGGTGGTTTTCACTGGGTGCATTGAGGTTCTCCACTGTCCCATAGTTCTCGAAGTGGTGCTCCCAGTCCTGAATTCTGCTCTTGTAGCGGTCTTTTTTGCATTCGAACTGCTGCCTGAAAGTGTCCTGCACTTTCTTGAACGAGCAGGTCTTGTAGTAATGTTTGACGGAGTATATTCTATGTTGGAGCTCCCATTGAGTTCTAGTTATGTCCACAGGAGTTGCTTCTGTCATGTTCTAAAAAGTAAGGGTGATTAGTGAATGAATGAAGGATATATAAAAAAGTGTGTGCATTCCATTTTGGTGGTCACCTTGTATATATATATATATATATATATATATATATATATATATATATATATATATATATATATATATATATATATATATATATATATATATATGATTTATCATCAATTTTTAAGACTTTTTACATCAAGAATTAATGATATATCATCTTTTACAGTATACCGTAAACCTACTAATTCCAATTTCTATATACATTTTTTTTAATGTCATGATCTTAAAATTTTAAAAAAGCAATTATAATATCTATGTATTTAAAAACTTTTCTAATTTGTGACTCCTGTTTTTTACAAGACGAGATCACCTTCATTACATGCATCTTCATTGGATTAAAATATCCACTCTATTGTATATATGAGATCCTATCTAAAGCCAGGGCAATATTCTACCGTCCCCAACAAAAAAATAATCTTACCTGTGAAGAGAATTGCTTATCCCTACCATATTCCCCCTTGCTCAACAGACTAAACTCCATTATATATCCCAACTTGACCACCTTTAAATATTCCCTAACTATCAAAAAAATCTTTCCGTTCCACCAAGCCAGAATCGCAAAATAAGGATACAGGCATCTATTTAATCCCGTGTAAAGCCCCAAATTGCCCCTCCTTCTACGTGGGAGAGACCGGAAGGTGATTAAATAAACGCAGATATGAACATAGGCGCGACATTTGGAGAGCGAACAATGCTCCCAGTCCTTTTCAACCATGTAAAAAACGCTAATCATATAATAGATTTCCCTAGTGCCCAAATAATTTACCATTGTAGCGATTATAATATAAGGAATATAATTGAATCCTTACTAATCAAAGAAATTCCAAATGTTAATTTCTCAGTAGGCCAGTATAAATGTAGGCTTCTATATTTCAAAGTATTTGCGAAAATATGAAGGACGTGGAGAACTTAGTCTCAGAAGGGGCTAAAAAGCATTTAAACAAAATAGGACGGGAAGCGATCATCTCCTACGAAATACTCGTTCAACGGACAGGAATATTACGCCGGCTTGACCCTTTTTCACGGAGAACTCCTGTGAAGAAATCAAGGCAGAGTTGTCAGACAAGCAAAAATGGGCCAAAATAACACGAGTGGAAAAATTTGGCAAGGCCAACACCATAGTCAAAATCGTATTTTCGAACATTGAGATCGCGCGCCAAGCTAAAAATGATAGACTATTATGGTTCTTCCTCAGGATAGCCACAGAATAGATTGAAACTGAGGAATATATCTCCATCGAGAGCTGTTTCAAATGCTTCGTGGTCGAGCAGCATCAGACCAAAGATTGCCCAGCGAAGGAGATGGTGTGCTCCAACTGCGCTGGACTTGGACACAGGTGGAAGGAATGTAGAGCAGAGAGAACAAAATGTATCAAATACGGTAGCAAACACAAAGCCATGGCTATGAAATGCATCATTCGCAAACAAGCAATCATAGAAAAGAAAGAGAAACAGAAAAAGGAAAAGAAGGCAAAGGCTAAGTCATACCTCGACGCCCCCGCAACAAGAAACACTATCACGGAAACAGCAACGAAACTGATCATGCTAAAAGAAGGAACCGAAGTAATGGCAATGATAATGTTCACCCCACCTGGCAAACCTGGCTCCTCCCGGCACGTTTGCAGACGAGCTAAATCAGCTTCTGCAAATGAACGGGGTGAAAAAGAAGCTATGGTTCCCGCCGAACTCTGCCTCCAACGAGATTCTAAAAATCCAGCTAATAGAATAACAGCCAGAAGAAAAGAAAAAGAAACGAAAGAAAAAGAGGAATGGACAGAAGGAGAAGAAAGACCAAAAAATGGAAACCCAAAGAAGTCTCCAAAGAAGAAAAATGAAAACGAAGAAAGTGAAAACACAACCACAGAAGAAGAGGACGAGGACGAAGAGAGATTAAAATACCAAGGAGTTCCACTCACAGAAAAGAAAGTGATCCTGGAGATGGGGTACTTCTTTAGCGCAGAAGAAGTGTCCCTCAAGGTCTTCGGTTCCCTAATCAACAGACCACCAAAAGGAAATATTGAAGAGCTCACAGAAGGCGTAAGAATGGGCATATTCAAGAGGACTCACGAAGGACCCTTCTCGCCGAAGGAGGTAGCAGGACTGCTGGAGGAAGGCACTTTTTACATTCCGGATTCGTGCATCTACACAGTGAACCTGAATGTCTTTAAAGGAATTAAAAACGGACAAAAGACCTCACACCTAGCAAAATATGTGAATGAAAAAAGTGAATAATAAACAAAAAACATCAAATGAAGTGAATAAATCAAAGTGTTAATACGATAATAAAATAAATTACCAGTGAAATAGTATAAATAGAATAACTGATAAAAGTTAAGTGTATAAAATTTCGGTTCTAATGAGAAACAAATTAGTAGCAGTGTAATAATAACGGTACTAATAGGAAATATAAATTAAAAAGTGTTAAACGTTAAAAACAGTGAAATACTAGAGTAAATAAATCAAAGTGATAATACGATAAAAGAATAAATTAAAGTGAATATAAATTACAAGTGGAATAATATAAATAGAATTGACAGTAAAACTTAAGTGTATAAAATTTCGGATTTAATGAGAAATAATTATAAGTAGAATGTATAAAAATGAAGTGTAAAAAATAACAGTATTAATATGAACAATAAATTGAAAGTGTTAAATAATAAAAACTATGAATAACTAAAAAGTGTAGAAATAAATAAGAAAACAAAAAACAAGAATAAATTAATGAAAGTAAATTTGGTATGAAAATAAAGTAAAATAAATATAAACTAGGCGAAAATGAATTACTAAATGGAAAATAAATATAAATAGAATAAGGAAAATATAAAATAAAATATAAGTGTAAAATTTTTTCGAAATAATAAAGTATAATAATATAAATAGAATGTTAAACGTTAAAATTATAATAATAAGTAAACCACTCAAGAATAATAAAACAAAAATTATGATTATTTTAAGTGTATAAATAAGAAATAAGATAAAATAAACAACCTAAAAATTTGTGATAAACTCTCTAAAAATGGAATATATAGAATAAGTATGTAAATATAATAAAAAAAGATAGATGACCTCCACAGTCCCTGGAGTTTTCGTTCTTCCTACTTCTCCATGTAAACTTACCCTTCTCTGCTCTCTTTTTATTAGGGTGTATATTCAGCTCTATAATCTAAATTATATTTGCATGTATTTAACCATATGTAAAAATACTCAAACTTGTAAACTCCAATCTTTAATAAATCTCAAAATCTCAATCTCATTCTGAAGGATATTTTCAATCACCTAAAGCTAACGCCTTCAGATTAAAGTCAGTTGCTTGTTATTGTATATTCCAATATTTCAGTTTTCTTTTTCGATTTCTCTCAATTAACGGCTGAAGATGATATTATAAACTACATATTGAAACTAGTCCCGTTTTAATAACTGTTTTAATAATAATAAAAACTTTATGCTCCAATAATAGTGGTTTTCTTGTATATATATATATATATATATATATATATATATATATATATATATATATATGCTGATGAAAATTAATGCAATATCACAAGAAAATATGAGAAATTAAACCACATTCTCCGAAGACAATTTAATTTAGAACAGTTTCGGTGTATCTCACACCCTTTTTCAACTGACACTGGGCAGAAAATATAAGCGAAATGCATAAAAGCTTAACAGGTCGTGAAATATCCCCTCTTTTATCCCCAATCCCCTACTTGTGGCTAATCTCAGGGAGGGGGGGTAGGCCCATGGTTTGGTCAACCGGAACTTTGGTAAACAAAGAGTTTACTAAAGTTCCAGGTGACCAAACCATGCGCCTTCTGCGGGAAATCATGCCTAGACTTAATTTGGATCTTCCCATTTCTACGAGTAAATTTATCGATTTAGTTGAATTATGTCTCTCTGACAATGTGTTTCGAGTAAATAATGAGTTTTATAGACAAATATTTGGCCTTAGCATGGGAAATAGTTTATCTCCGATATTGGCATGTCTCTTCATCGAATATTTTGAGACTGAACTCCTTCCCACAATTTCTCCCCCTAACTTTATATGGTTAAGGTACATTGACGATGTATTTTCTGTATGGCCTAATGGCCATGATTTTGATACCTTTTTTAATAATTTGAAAAATCTGCATGTCTCCATCAAATTTAAATATGAATGGGAATATGATAATAGATTACCATTTTTAGATGTCCTCATTAATAAAGATCACCATGAAGTAAAACTTGACTTGTATAGGAAACCAACCCACTTGAATGCCTATATACATTATTTTTCGTTTCACGATAATACGGTTAAAAAATCGGAAATTGCTAACCTTTTCCTTAGAGCATACAAAATATGTCATCCATCCTATTTAGATGAAGAAATTGTCATTATCAGGACCCTTTTTTCTAATTTGTATTACCCCGATTGGTTCATATCGTCAGCCCATTTTGCAGCTAGGAAAACATTCTATGGTAATAAGCCTTCCCGCACTAATGACTTCAACAAATGTATAACATTGCCATTTAATAATAAATTAAATAGTTTAAAGGACACATCCGGAAAAGCGGGTATTAATCTAGCCTTTAAATATAATAATTCCTTAAACCAATTGATGATTGCCAGGAAACCCAAAGAACACATTAACATAGGAGTTTATCAATACCATGCAACGATTGCCATAAAGTTTATATAGGTGAAACGGGGAGAAATCTAGACAAGAGATTGTATGAACACAAAAGAGATATTAGAGTGGGCAGCGAAAGCAGTGGAATATTTTGCCATGTTAGAGACAAGAATCATACGATCGATTTCAATGGAAGTAAAATTGTATTTAAATCGGCTAACTATGTTAAGAGAAGAATCGTAGAATCGAGCTTGATATCGTCAGTTCCTAATTTATATCTATCTGAGGGTCAATTTTCTTTTAATCCTGTAATAAGAAAGCAAATAAACAAAATAGTACAATGTCAGCCCTTCAATATGTTTAGGCTTAACCCCCCCCCCCAGATTAGCCACAAGTAGGGGATTGGGGGAAAAATGAGGGGATCTTTCACGACCAGACCTTGTGTTATGCTTATATGCACTTTTCTTATATTTTCTATCCAGTGTCAGTTGAAAAAGGGTGTGAGATACACCGAAACTGTTCTGAATTAAATTGTCTTCGGAGAATGTGGTTTAATTCCTCATATATATATATATATATATATATATATATATATAAATGAATAAAAATATACACACACACACAGAAATATACAACCAAAAGAATGTTGGGATGTGAGTAATTGCATTATAATTTGGTAAATTGTGCCATTCGACATTTTCATCATGGATGGGATCCCTGGACTAGATGATGAAATGTAGGTTAAGATCACAATGATCATTACTGGCAAGCTTTAAGGCACTAGGGGCCGCTCCTAGTTGTGAAGTTTGGATAGGTAGTATTGAGTTTTGACACTAACCAGCGATTATAGAATCCTTCTTGCCTCCTTGTCAAGAGTATCGTGCTCTAAGCAGTCCCATAGGGGCCAATAGCACTTCGAGTTAAGTTATCTGGATATGGATGCCCCTATAGGGGGTATTAGTACTCCATTGTCACGGTTCTGGAAGTAGCTGCCTTCTTACCCCCACGATGGAAGGCTTCAGCGTATCTGCCAATGAGCGGCCAACATAAGACATTCATTTACTAGCAACGAAAATGTCACGAAAGGAGAAACACAAAGGAGGAGTCTCTTACGACGCAAAATACTGGGACACTTCAGAGACACGAAATAGAAACTCTTCAGAGACACCCAAAATCGAGACACAGGAATTGGATGAGAAAAATGTTGCCTTTTTTAGCTTAAATTCATTTTCTTGAATAGTTAAGACTTAGCAATTAGCTCCCTGGTGTCGTTTATCTGCGTAAGAGAAATTAGTGACCTCCTGGTTGAGGAGTTCTGAAAGTTCCAGAACTCCGGCAGTACTGTTCCTGAGTCGGCCAAAAATGTTGTTCGACAGCATTTGGTTCCACCCCATTGTTTCGTCTTCCGTGCCATAGGTGGGGGTGAGGGAGGAGGGTTCCTCTTTAATAAATAAATCCGAATTCAGTGATTCCAAGCGGGCGAAGTCCTACTTGAAAAACACAAACTTGAACTGATAAGTTCCAATGAATGTACTTGTTTAAGTTCAAGAGGCATAAAATCCAATCATATTCAAGTGGATATTGCTCTTTTCCCTTAATTGAACCTATTTTCTGATAATCCGTGTATGTGTTTGCAAGTATGAACGTAAATGTACGAATGGAATTCTGTCTGACAAATAGAAAGGGCGTGGTTATGGGAGTGAAAAAAGTTAAAAGGAGGGAGCTTTAAAGCAGAGAGATTGTTAATTGTGGCGCAAAGCAGGGGCTTTTATGGGGCGCAACCTGTTTGCTATCTGACCGAGGGATACAAACTGAGTTGGAGGTTCCTAATACTGGAGATCCACTGTTGTTCTTACTCTCTAATCTGTTTATTATTTTTACTGGGTTATTTTTGGGGACACGAAAAGTGACCTTCTATAAATTCCAATTTGGTTAATTTCAAACGATTCCTGAACTGTTATTGGTATAAAATACTGTTTTCGTAGAGGCTATAGGCAAAATGAATTCGAGAATCTTTCATACGCATATACGCCCTCAGAATTACACACTCACAAGCATATAAACTTAAACGCGCACATGCGGTCACACACAGAACAGCGGCTCATGCCTCATCTTTCGGCCCATTTTCATGACGCGCAAATTCTGAGAGACGCGACAGCTGTACAAACAAACGCCGAAGCAGGGAAGTCACTAACACTAAGCTAAACCACGAAATATGCGGACCTTTATTTACTATTCCAAAGCAGCACTATGCAAAATCTTATTTCGTAAAAACTATCTCTGTCCCCCCAGATAAGGGGGCAGCCTGTGTCAAAGTTCTACCTTTCTCTCGCTCTCCATCCCTTACTCACACGAACAAACTTTCTATTCAAGTAAGCTCCACCCAAACCACATGATTTGTCAGCAGCGGGCCACGCCCACAATTTTCGATACATTAACGCCATCTTACGTGGACTCAACAGACGGGCAGGGAGTAAGTCAAAAGCAGAAAAGAAGAGGCAGACGATAGCCGGTTTCGAGGAAGCGTTGGCCAAAGTAGTCCTAAACATTAGTAGGTTTGCCTCGAATACCCGACATACATTTAATCGAATTCATTGCGCCCAAGCCTACCGAGTTCTCTGCCAAATAGCGAGTCGTTGAATCAGTCTTCCAAGATGTCCTTTACTTACGAGTAATTATCCGGTCCTCCTACCCACCATAGATCGCTAAAATCAAGCGGAAGGATTATCTTCCCCAAACTAGAGTCAGCCCAAGGTCAGCAGCCGGTATTCATTACCTCCAAAACGCTACGCCGAAGTTAAGAATCATTGGGTGTTATCAATTAGAAAGGATAACACCTAGCTGACTTTTACCAGGGAACATTTCGCCAACCGTTTCCGGGCCGACTAATAACTAACACCCCCTCCCCATAATTGGTGACCTCCTTTGAACGAAAGAGGAAAAACATCAAAAAATGGGCTCTCTCTCTCTCTCTCTCAAAGAATGTAGAGGGAGAGGTGACGCCCCCTTGTCGCGGGAAGAGAGCTTGTGTGTACCTTTGACTTTTCGAGCTATGTCGGCGGGGGTACCTCTTCTGGGTACCCCTGGTAGGGCTTCCCTTGTCGATTTGGTCGAAAACGAGATTCCAGACTACAGTGGCGGCAACAAAAAAAGTGACATTTAATATTGGCAACAGAAATCGATACACAAAATCGTTTTCACAATTTTACTTGCCAACTAGCCAATGAAAAATTGCGGGGCTTATGCCGCAAGTGGACGACTCTCCTGAGCTAAGACAAGAGAACTGCGCTTTACTGAAACTCAGTGTCTCGTTTGAGCTCGTACAGTTAGGCTTTAGTGTATGGCACTCCAGCGTGCTGATTTCCTGCATTCGTGCCTACATTTGACGTGCTATAACTTCTGTGCAAATGGATACAATGGGGCGGAAAAAGCTTTCTATGACAGAGAAAAGCCGTGCCTTGACCCTATTAGAGCAGGGAAAGTCTTTTATTGATGTAGCAGCAGATTTAGGAACCTCAAGAAATACGATTTATCGCCTAAAACGGGCAGCTGAGTTATTGCCACCAGGTACCATACCAAAGAGGAAGGAGGGCACTGGTGCAGCTAGGAAGACATCTCCAAGGACTGATAATATCCTAAGGCGTGAAGTGATGTCAGACCCTTCTGTAACCTCCGCTTCAATCAAGAAAAAACACCCAGACCTCCTCCAGAACGTCGCCCTCAGGACCATCCGTCATTGCTTACAGAAGGACTTATGCCTACCGGCTCGCCGCGCTGCCAAGAAGCCACTTCTTACCAAGGCTATGAAGATGAAAAGGCTCAATTTTTGCAAGACCTATAAACATTGGACAGCTGCCCATTGGAAGAAGGTGATGTTCAGTGATGAGAGCACCTTTAGGCTGGTCAGAGGAGAGTCAAAGATCGTGCGTCGTCCCAGCAATGTGTCTCGGTATAAACCAAAATATACCGTGAAAACTGTGAAGCACCCTGATAGTGTGATGGTGTGGGGTGCCTTTAGTGGAAACAAGGGCAGAGGAGGTCTGTACTTCCTTCCCAAGAATGTAACCATGAGGGGGACTAACTATCTTGAAGTTTTGAAGCAGCACATGCTGCCATTTTGGGAAATTCATCAGTGTGAATTTTTCATGCATGATGGTGCCCCTGCTCACAGGTCCCAGTTAGTGAAAAGGTTCTTCAATGATAATAATATTAGTGTTTTGGAGTGGCCTGGTAATTCCCCGGACCTAAATCCTATTGAGAATGCTTGGAATCTGATGAAATCCAAAGTTCAAGAGCCAGCACTCGGCAGCATCAAGGATCTGATAGAATCACTGAAGAAGATCTGGGTTACGATCGACCCCACCTACTTCGCAAACCTTACTGAATCAATGCCCAATCGACTCAGGATGATCATCAAGTGCAAGGGCAACATGACCAAGTATTAACTTTCATGAAATATTCATAATAAAATATGTAAGTTACATTTTTCTGTTTCATTTTCTCTGAATTGTCACATGTCACTTTTTTTGTTGCCGCCACTGTAAGTGCGTCATTCCTTCCTTTTTTTTTACTCTATCCTTCTCTTTTTTTACTTTTATTCTATCTCTCCCACTTGTACAAAAAGAAAAAAACAAAAAAAAGCCTACTCCTATCATGTCCCTGTTTCTCTTTTCTTCCTCTATCTACATATAAGGACCTGGCAGCTACCTCATGCGTCAGAAGAGAGGCTTTGGAACCTCTATAAACAACGCCAATCGACGCTCACTGGTTGCGAGAGACTAGGACTAGAGGTGTCCTAGGCGTTGGGGCACGATGAATGGGATGAGGGTAGTGCCCCGTTAACCCCTTCCCTGGCGCGTAATTATTGACCGTTCCCAGTGCCCGTTGACGGGTGCCTCTGGTAGCATCGGTCCGAGGTGACGGCCCTTTGTTCCCAGGTTGGTTGCCAGGCCAATAAAAAGCCTTGGGTCGAGTCTCTTGGTGGGGCGGGATATCCATTGAACGCTGCTCCGAGATCCTGGCCGTTGTGAAGGGAACTAGTAGGAGTTTAGTAAGGGGCGTGCTTCGTTGTTGTTCACCTGGTGACAAATCGATGGCCCCTTCGGGGACCGTCTGTGCTGCTTGGTTGGGAGCCACGGCACGCCGAGGCTTGACGACTCGGTCGGACGAACAGCAGCACATGGAGCGTGCCTTCTTAAAGATCCGAAAGGTCTCCGATCGATAGGCGGGAGCGACTCACGCGGGGAGAACTCACCAACCCCCTTTTTTCTATTGATTGGTCACAAAGTTTTGAAAGAGAGAAAGTGTTTAAAATGACAGGGAAAAAAGGTCCAGCTGCACTTAAATATACATGTGCGATATGCCAGAAGGATAAGTGGTGCGTGGACTTCCCGGAAGGATGTTTTTCGAAATGCCACCCGGGAAGTATATGCACCGATTGCATCCTTAAAGGAGAGATCCGAGAGGTAGTGGCATGCTGCAATGAACTCAAGGATCTCTTCACAGCCTCTGAAGAAAAATCTAGGGCGCTGGAAAATAAACTGCAGACCCTAGAAACGCAGCACGCGCTTCACATTTGGCGTCTCGAGGAAAAGATCCTAGAGCTAGCCTCTAAACTAGAGGCCCAGTCGGCTCAAGCTCGAGACGAAAGTCCCACTGACTTGGGTGGTTCCGCCGATGTGACTCCAGCCCAAGGAGGTCAAACTGCATTGGCAGTCCCACTTCTGCCATGCGGAGCCAATGAGAAGAAGAAAAAGAAAAAGAAGAAAAAGCACCATAATGCAGCTCACCCCAGTGTAGAGGATTCGAGCGCTACTGGTGTGCATGGGAAAGTGGAAAGAGAAGAAGAGAAAAGAGAAACGGAAGAAGAGAAAAGAGAAACGGAAGAAGAGAAAACAAATGAAGAGAAGAAAAATAAGATGAGGAAGAAAAAAAAGAAAAATGCAGAGATACAAGAGGAAAGCGGCAAGTCGCTTCCGAGAGGAAAGAATAAGTCGCCTGCTGACAAATGTGCAAGAGTCACCCTTATTGGTGATTCTCAAGCACGGGGCTTGCAGTCCCTGCTAGCGGCCCGCCTTCGCACTAGTGTGAAGGTAAGCTGCCTGCCAGGATGTGGTAACCACCACATCAGAGTAGAGGCTGAGAAATCACAGATTTCTAAGAGCTCAGTCGTTGCTCTGATGGTCAGTGGAAACGACCTGTACCTGAGAGGAGGTAGGGTAGGCCCTACAGATAAAATCCTCCACACGGTCATGGGTGCCGTGGACGACTGTGGGCTGAAAACCCGCAAGCGTGTGGTAGTCGGGATGCTCCCGAGGAGAGGTCCAACACGGACCGCTCACTCGATGAATGTGTCTCTAAACCGGCGCCTGGCAGATTTGTGTACGGCAGAGGGGGTCTTCTTTGTGGACCCGTACCGCACCTTTTATGGTAGAAATGATCTCTACCAAAGGGATGGGGTACATCTTTCCTTTAAAGGAAAGGCCTTTCTGTCGAACATGATCCAGAATGTCGTAGAGAGGACCGAAAGGAGTATCCGGCCCAGAGTGAGGGCGGACGTACGCCAGTACGCCCGTGTCACTCCAGGAACGACCTTCTCAGAGGTCGCAAAAAAGGGTGCCTCGCCAACAAAGAAGCCGGGAAACGGAAGAGCATAGGGAGTCCTACAGTCGGGGACTCCCTGAAAGTTCTTCTGTTCAATGCGAGGTCAATCAGGAACAAGTTTCCTGGGCTCCGTGGCCTCGTAGCGATGGAAGAACCCGAAATGGTAGCCATAACAGAATCGTGGATAAAAACGTCAAACCGAGACTTTGAAGGCGAATTCACGGTTCCTGGCTACCAACTCTTCCACAAAGATAGGCCAGACAGAGAGGGTGGCGGTGTAATGTCGTATGTCAAGGATACAATCAAATCTACGAACTCCAACATTATATCCGATCACGAGCTCCTAGGCGTTGACCTAGAGATAGGTCCTGTCAGATACAGGACCCTGGTGCTTTACAGACCCCCTTCCCAACCCGTTGAGAAGGACAGGGAACTGTACCAGCTGCTGGGTGAGCTTGTTCAAGGCAGAGTGTGCATCGTTATGGGCGACTTCAACAGACAAGTTGACTGGGAAACCAGAGCAGCCTGTGGCGATAGCGCGCTACTCCTGGAGTTCGCCAACAACGAGTTCCTCACTCAATGGGTCAGAGAACCGACGAGAGGAGACAATATCCTCGACTTGGTCTTCACCTCTGAGGATGATATCGTTGAGGATGTCTCTGTAAGCGAAGAGCTCGGTGGCAGTGATCACCAGCTAGTTAGATTTACCGTCAAGATCCCGAAGGTAAGGTCTGTTGCCAGTCAATCAAGGAAACTTGACTTGAGAAGAGCAGACTTTGCACGCCTTCGTGCTGGGCTGACTGATGTAAGGCTAGCGGTATGCGAAGAGGTTGAGGATTCGTGGAACAATTTCAAAAATAAATTCATGAGTCTTCAATCAAGTTGCATCCCTCTGAAATGCCTCCGTCGGTCTTCTGTTCAACCAAAGTGGTTTAATCGAGAAATCGGCCAACTGCTTAGGGAGAAAAGAAATGCGTACCGGCGATCGAAGATCTCGGGTGCCTTTGACGAGTACCGGAGGCTAGCCAGGAGAGTGAAGTCCAGCATAAGGGCGGCTAAGCGTACTGAGGAACTCCGAGTGGCGAGACTCTGCAAGGAGAATCCCAAGGAGTTCTTCGGCTATGTAAATAGCCGTAAACCAATCCATCGTAGGATTGGGCCCCTAGTGGACGAGGAGGGTGCATTAACTCAGTCAGATGCAGAAAATGCTAACCTTCTCAATGACTACTTCTCCTTAGTGTTTACTAAAGAGTGTGGTCCCATCCCCCAGCCCACGGATTCCTACTCGGGGGAAAAGCTGGAGGCAATGGACTTCACCGAAGGAGAAATAAAGAAAAAGATCGCTGACCTAAAGACGAATAAGTCCCCTGGACCGGACGGGTTTCTACCCAAGGTGTTGAAGGAAGTGTGCGATGAAGTATCACGACATCTGTGCGCTATCTTTAACATGTCAATCCAGACCGGATGCGTTCCTAGAGACTGGCGTGAGGCGGAGGTGACTCCGATCTTCAAGAAAGGATCCTCCAGCCATCCGTCAAACTACCGACCTATCAGTCTGACTTCGATAGTCGGTAAACTCATGGAAAGCATGATGGTGGAGAAAATAACGTCGTATTTAGAGTCAAACCTGCTACTGAGGAGTTCCCAGCACGGCTTCCGAAGGCAACGGTCATGCCTGACGAACCTTGTGGAATTCTTCCACTTCGTGTTCAGTGAGCACGATCGGGACAAGGCGGTGGATGTGGTTTACTTAGACTTTCAGAAAGCCTTTGATAAGGTACCACACCGCCGCCTTCTCCGGAAAGTGCGAGCGCTGGGCATAGACGGAAAAGTAGCCGGCTGGATCGAGAACTGGCTAAGTGGCAGACGGCAACGGGTGGTGGTGAATGGACAGGCTTCTGAGTGGGTGCCCGTTACTAGCGGAGTGCCTCAAGGTTCTGTCCTGGGACTACTACTATTCATCATCTACGTCAACGACATGGACGGTGACATGGTTGCCAAGATTTCCAAATTTGCCGACGATACCCAGCTTGGTATGAACGTTGCAAAGTATGGAAATACTGCCCGCCTGCAGGAAGACCTTGGGAAGATTGGGGAGTGATCGGACACGTGGCAAATGCCGTTCAACGTGAACAAGTGCAAAGTAATGCATATCGGCCACAGAAATCCCCAATCTCATTATATCCTTAAGGGCACTGCTCTCGAATCGAGTGACACTGAGAAGGACTTGGGTGTTACTGTCACTAGCGACCTCAAGTTCTTGAAACAGTGCATCGAGGCAGAGAAGAAAGCCCAAAGGATGTTAAGCTACATAAAGCGCCAGTTTGGATACCGTAACAGGGAGATAGTACTTTGTCTGTACAACTCCCTAGTTCGGCCGCACCTGGAGTATGCCGTACAATTTTGGAGTCCTTCGTTTCGAAAGGACATCGCAAGGTTGGAACGCGTACAAGCCAGGGCAACCAAACTGATTCCCTCTATCCGACATAAAAGTTATGAGGATAGACTAAGGGAATTAGATCTGTTCTCGTTGGAAACCCGTAGACTGCGTGGTCAGCTCATCGAAGTTTTCAAAATACTTCGAGGGTTCGACAATGTTGACTACCGGGATATTTTCACACTGAGTGAGAACAGAACGCGCAATCACGGCTTCAAACTTGAACTGAAGCGTTACAACCGCAATCTGTGTGGAAACTTTTTCACCTACAGTATCTGCGGTAAGTGGAACGCACTTCCAGTGGAAGTTGTCAACAGTGAATCTGTTGACCAGTTCAAGTCAAGACTAGACAAAGTCTTGAAAAGTGGCCGTTTAGGGACGCAAAACAATTGAGCAGCCATGTGCCCGCTCGATTGCTAGTCCCAAGGTACCCTCTTTGAATGGACCGTAAGGTCTCCTAGGGTACCTTCTTTCCTTGTAACTCCTTGTAACGAGCGGAGCTTAGGGAAACAGAAGTCGCTAACACGATCACGATCAAGCCCTTTGTCAGCTCAAGGTGAAAATAACATCCCAAGTGGCCTTCCTTTTCAACGAAGCGGCCGTTAGAAGGGTAGATGAGCCTAATTCTACACGCTTACTACCAAAAAGAATCTGGATAACCTACGATCAGCCGGTACAGGTAGGCATGGGCTGAGACCCAACCGGGAAAAGGTTTGTCCAGTCTCCACATACGAACACGGCACCCATCATCTCATCTCAGAAGGATAACACTGGTTTAAGACGGAATCGACGGACGAACTCACACCATACGTTCTAGCAAGGTTTTAAAGAAATAATAATAACAATCGTAAAATGTGTTTCGAATACCAATAGAGTGTATAAACAGAATTTCAGTGTGTTGAAAATGAAGGTTCCTTGCCGCCTAAAGCCCCGTCGAAACCACGTGGTCAGGCACGAGGTTAGTTTACGTGAGCGAGGGACGTGAGAACAGTCAGAATATCTAACTCCTTTCTGAAATAAGCGAGGGATTGGAATATCAAACGCGCGCTTCTGTTGCCTCTCGGTGCGTTCTCAAAGAAAACCAGCAGGAGTACTTCCCATTCTGAAGCACCGTGTTGGTTCGTGGAGAGATTCTCCCACGCACCCTTGGCAGAGACAGTAAAGGTTCCGGCTTGTCCCTATATATTGTTGGTCCCAATTGGACATCGACAGTATATGCCTGCCTTTTACAACGAAACACGTCATTCTCGATCGTGCTCTAGTTCTTCACGAGCCGTATGCTAGAATTATACCGAAGTTTCTGAGCCCCAGTCAATTGGCCCATCCTTATGTTTGGTAGATTTCGTTTGGCACGAATACTCTCTCCAGTTAGCGTTACTACTAGAGGTTCAACTCACCATGGTTAAATTCCATCGAATAACCATCAGATCCCCCAGTTCATCTCTTAAGGCCTCACCCTCAAGCCAGGCCGAGATGAATAACCTGTGGCTATCATGCCAGTCATCCTTGTGTGCGTATGTATAAAGGCTCGTATCGCCTCCCTCTCCCTCTCCGTAGAGCTCGCACCAAGTAGCTCTGTTAAATTCGGTTCTTGTATACATTGAGAGTATCTTTTGCTATTATTGTATTTAATATATTTATTGTGTATAACTGTGTAAATATTAAAGTATATTTTGTTCCTACTTTTTCATAAGCCTCATAGCCCGGAGACTACATTAGCTTAATATCGGCCAACTGCCCTCAATCTTTTGAATTTAAATCCATCACACTCGTCCCCCGACTTCCATCTCCCATCTCTGTATTGATTAGAGTTGAGTAAAGGTCACCCATTTAACCTTGAGCGTCCACGCATATTGGGTAGAATGGATGTATATGTCGGGGTAATTCTACTACACAATGCAAATCAGTTAACACCGTAAAGCGTTAAACAATTCAATGTCCTGTGGTAAGAAGAATAATATAAATTTTGTTAGAACAAATTAATTGTACAAAATCAGTAGAATTATTAATTTAAAGTTAACTCCGTATAAGTTCCGTCTAGTTCATAAGAAAGTGGTATGGTGCATACACACTGATGATTAATGTATATAAAGAAGGAGATTTCGTTAGTGATGAAGAATTTCAGCTCAGACATCCGAACGCTCAAATGTTAAACCTTGGCATTACATAGATTTAACAAAAAAATCTCAGGATTGCTAACATCTTGGAAATCTATGTTTTGTGGTCAAGTATTGTAAAATTAAATGGGAAAGTAAATATACCGTTATGGTTTGCGTGCACTAAGCTGCATGCATTAATAAAATATAAAATAATACATGATCCTCAGGAGCGCATAAAAATTGTATTTTATGCTGCAGACAAAAAAAATCAAAAGTGAAGGAAGGGAAAATAAATAAGAAATAATAAAATTGAGTTGCACACATACAAGAAGACAATTTTCTGTTCGTCTGATTAATTTACAGCTCCCACGTCCAAACGCTCCAAAGAAGTGCTAGCCACCGTGCATATTGATAGTTATAAAGATAGAATATTGTAAGGCTCCTAGTTGATACTAAAGGTGTATAAAATTGTAACACTACGAGGTAAATATTACAAGTAAAACTCCGTTTTATCGGCGGGGAGACCTGTTGTGCTCAAATGGCAAAGTAAAATAGGATTGACAATGAAGCCTCACAAATGAATTTCTTATGAATCTTATGAAGGCTTGAAATCGCACGCTCATAATTATGCATATGCAAGTAATCTAAATATAAAACATCTTGTCATGTAAATAATAATATATCAATTTGAATTATAAATAATAATATATAACATTGTGTCATGTAAGTAATAATATATGTATAATATTTTGCCATGTAAGTAATAATATACATCTGATCATGTAAATAATAATATATACTGTGTTTGTAAAGGCTATAATCAAAATGAATTCAAGAATATTTCACACGCAAACGCCCTCATAAACTTACTCACGCTCATATACAGCTTCACGTGCACACGCGGTCACACACAGAAATGTGGCTCATGCTTTATCTTTCGCACCATTTTCATGTGGCGCAAATTCTCTTAAACGTCACTCCTGTACATACAATCACCGAAGCAGGTACAGTCACTGACACCTGTAACTTATTTACTATCACAGAGCCGAGAAATTTGAAATCTTATTTCCTATAAAAACTATTTCTGTCCCACTAGGTAACTAGCTGGCCTGTGTCAAAGTTCTCTCTCTCTCTCTTTATTTCTTACACACGAATAACTTTCTATTCAAATAAGCTCCACCCTAAACCGCATGATTGGTCAACCGTCTAAAATTTTGGGCCACGCTAACAATTTTAGACACACTTAATACCATCTTAAGTAGACTCAAAAGACGGTCGAAGAGTAAGTAAAAGGAGAAAAGAAGAGAAAGACAGTAGCTAGTTTAGAGCAAGCATAGGCCAAAGTAGATCCAAACAGAGTAGGCGTGCCTCGAATCCCGACATACGTTTAATTGAATTCATTGCATCCAATCCTACCGAGTTCTCCGTTCAGTGAAGAGTCTTTGAATCTGTCTTTCAAGATTTCATTTTCATACGGGTAATAAACCGGTCCTCTTAGCCAACCTACATCACTAAAATTAAGCGAAAAGATTATCCTCCTTATATTTCAATCAGCTCAAGGTCGGTGCCCGGTAACTCAGTACTCCAAAAGCGTTATGTCGAAGTTAAGTATCATTGGGCCCTATCATTGGGAAGGTAGACCTACTAGCAGAAAACCTTAGGCCAACCGTTTCCTAAACCACCACAAACCCCACCCCCATAATTATTAAATTTTAATTTATTACTATATGTAAATATAAGGTGTTCATAAAGAGCGACGAATTTGAAATGTGAATAATTAAAAGGAATTTTAATAATCATGGTTATATTGTGCATATTTCTAATAAGTTACGTCTCCCGTTTAGGTATGGAACACAGTGTCGAGGTTTGTTGGCGTATACCTGTGATTTTACAGACAACCACAAGAAGAAATCACGAAGGGTAAGATCGCAGGACCTTTGTGGCCTGGTTGCAGGACCTTGGTGGCAGGTCGCTCCATCCTGCTCGAAGTTGAGGTTGAAAATTTATGTATCTTCTAATTTTGGCCATAACTGAGTAGACATCATGTCTTGGCAACGTTCTTCATTAATGGCACCAGCATTCCCTTTATCATCTTCAAAGCAGAACGGTCCAAGCACTCCACCTCATAGTCGTTACCATTGGATGCATTACATTCTCTTGCATTATTTGAGGATTTTCATTACCTCAAATCCAACACTTCTGTTTATTTACAAATCTACTCAGGTGGAAGTGTGCCTCGTCACTCAAGATGATTTTTTTAAGGGGACGGGTGAAATTTTCGTCGGGTGCGAGTCTCTGCACAACCCAGTCAACAAATTGCTTCCGCCTCCATTGGTCAGGTAGCTAAAGATGCTGCGTAATTTGAATTTCTTACGCATGTATATAAAGATCTTTATGCAGAATTCGATGCAATGACGTGGTCTAGATGTAAACCTCCTGCTAGCGTTGGCGAATCGATTTTCCCGGACTCAGACTGATACTACCTCGCACAACAGCAATTTGTTGTTTTGTCAGATAAGAAGGATTCCGCACAGGCGATTTGGCCGTTGCATCTGAACCACGTGTTCTAAATTCGCCATTAGTCTGCGAACCGTAGAGTTGTTGGGGGCTTCATCTCTGTTAGAAATCAGAGAGAGAGGAAGATACGGGCTGCCTTGCCATTCAATGAAAAAAAAACACCAGACATCTGTGCGAGCGTTTTTGGAGGTGCAAAAATAAGAGACGCCGTGAGATGCCGTGGGATCTAAAATGCCGCATGACAGAAAACTGCGAGAAGTTTGAGAGCCCAAAACTTTCCATCTGAAGTCGGACAAACTTCGCCTCTTCGGCTCAGGAACCTTCCGGCGATCGCGCACAAATGGGGAGAATATTCTCATCTGCCGATGCTTCACACCCTGGAACCTTTCCCCTTCGGATAGCAGGGACGGGGCGGAAGTCCCATTCAAACCCAATATAAATCCTCCGGCAGCAGAGTTGGAAGTGAGTATCCGCCGCCCACCCTACTCCGTCAGTATCTGCTACCCGCCCTGCCCCGTCAGTATCTTCCACCCGCGCTGCCCCGTCAGTATCCACCGCCCGCCTTACCCCGTCAGTACCCGCTATTCGCGTCCCGTTGAACTCGGCACAATTTTCGCAGAAACCCTCAAACTCCCAGTATTCTGGTTAATTTATGTGAGTCTACCTCGATCCTTCCACCCACTCCTTAAACGCAATGCGGTGAGTCTCGATTCGTGTTTTACTAAAAAAAAATCTAAGTTTCCTCCGTTAATAGTTATTGCCTAGATACTACAGTATTATTTTCACTTTGCGCCAACGCAAGGCTTACTCGCTCGGACCAAATCTTCGAGTTAACAGCAACGCGCAACCCTCCTGTGCTAGTCAAGTGCTCCCCTCCCTAGTGTAAGCCTTCATCATTAGCTCTCCTTCTTTTACCTGCTGGGACCCGTATACATCTAATGTGTATATAGCTTGGTTTAAAACTCCTTTTAACCTTGTAAAATAATATTAATTGGCATATTAGTAAAGTTATTTTTGTACCCGTTTTTATGTTATTCTGGAACCTAAAAGATAGTCGACTGTTGCACTCTGCTTATATTATAAATCTTCTACGCACTCGAAATACAGAAAGAGTTAACTTGACTCTATTCTACGACAATCTCTCCTAAAGAGGGTACCAAGTGTTAGACCTGTTTGCGTTGAACTTTATCTGTTTGGGTAAAATGTCTTGATGATGAGAATATGCTGCTCAGTATTAAACTGCTCCATGAAGCACCGCACACAAGTATTCTGAAAAAACAAACAAAATGTATTTTAATCAGAGTGAACAGTGATAGCAAACCAGATAAAGCATGCCTTCAAACTTCAATACCAGAAAGAGTCGCCCAATTTAAATTCGGCGCCATTAATGGAACACCCTTTATATTGGAATTATTCTTGGAACTTAATATTCACTGCGGTAGGTGTGGGTGGGGGAGATTCTGTTTAAACTCGGAACTCCGATATTTGTTTATAATTGGGGTTAGAGCGATGGAATATGATTTTCTAGTTATTCATGAATACACCTTCAAGTTTTTTAACCCTCAGGACATCAGATCATATCCCTCGAATCCCTCGAATCAGAGTTTAAATGCAAATGATCTCATACGAAATTAATGATCAATACTTTTGCTTTATTTAGTTCAATTAGAATTGCTAATCTAATTTTGGATTCTGCATGTGAATATGTTTACAGAGATCAACGTTTGTTTCCTAAAGGCAGCCAGGAAAAGAAAATCAGCATTTGAACGAACTTAATGAGTGGTAAGACAGATGAGCTACATCTTGCAAAGTGATCAGCGCCTAGTCTTAAAATCCATAATATTTTAACTAATGTATCATATCCCTCTTAATTTGACATAGAAAATAAGTATTGTATTTAAAAAGTGAGGAAAACAGTGACAACAATGCAAACATATTATGGGTTGAAACAAACAGATACCATATAGGTAATAAATCTATAACGTAAACCAAATGTTTATATGTAGTTAAAAGTCTAAAAGTTCAGAAACGTAGATGGGTGGACAAAATAAGTAGAAGACGACAGAAGCTGATAAAAGACTTAAGGTTAAAAACTTGAAATTGATAAACGATCTAGATCAATTTGACGAAATTCACTCATGTAGGACTAACGTCGCACCACTGGGATAAAAACTAATATATATATATACATATATATATATATATATATATATATATATATATATATATATATATATATATATATATATATATATATATATATATATATATACAAAGAAAGCAACTACAGGATCTGCGGGTGATAATACAACCACCACAGGGCTATGCCATTTTTATTTTCTGTCTTTCAAATAAAATTTGAAGACAGAAAGAAAGATAGAGAAACCTGGGTTTGATGGGGCAACGCTTTGGGCGAAATATAGTTACTGTGCTGGTAGCTTAGCGGAAAAGCATCTGACCAGCAATCAGCAGACCCGGGTTCGAGTCCCAGCCAGGAATTCAAAACTTTTTCCCCTGGCGTTATTTCTGTCTTCCCGGTAAAGGATCGCCTTCACTGTGCCGCCCTCTGCTCCCTTTGATTCTGGATTCCTTCTAATGTCCCTCTCTCTTGCCTTTAAAAACCTCCGGTTTCTTGTCTCATTTGCTCATTCGCGTCCAATTCTTATTTTCTCTTATATATATATATATATATATATATATATATATATATATATATATATATATATATATATATATATATATATATATATATATATATATATATATATATATATATATATATATATATATGTATAAATATGTATAAATATTTAATGAGCACGAAAGAATGATGAAAATGAATGAAAGCATATGCTCGCTGCCCCAGTGTGCATGGTTCAAATCCCACCCCTATACGGATTTTTTGCCAATTAGGAAATTATATGTCCGAGAAAAAAAATTCCTGTTTTCGGTTTCTTGCGGTTTGTTGGATATATATATATATATATATATATATATATATATATATATATATATATATATATAAGCAATACAGCTCACTATTTCCCATAGACTCTTCCAGAGGGTCTCTAACCTACGGCCTCCACTTAATCTTAGATTTCACCCGACGGTTGGACAACGCTTCATACTTCATCGATAGATCCAAGGGATAGATTCTATGACTGGGGGAGTTCCTCGTCTCATTCGATATCATATCTTTGTTTACTTCCATAACCCGTGACGTCCTCAGAGAGACCGGTTCTCACGTAATTGGGAGCACCCAAATGGTTGGTTCATCGAGAATATGCTTTTTATGAGAGAAAGGAACCACTGTAGTTCTGCTCATCTGCATATGCAAGGGGAAAAACTTCTCAAATCAGTCTTAAACTACAACCATTTCCTGACCAGTTCTTGAACGCCTCGAGGAGACTTTTACCATGAGGCTCTGGTCAGGCCTTATACCTATAAAGACTCACCTTTCCTTATGTTGGTAAGATCTTCTTGATCACATCTCGAGTATAAGTCCTTTCCGCATTGGCTTTGGAAGACACCTTCGACTATTCGGCAAAGCCAAAAAAAGATGGTTATGGACATGCTGCCGGACAAAGAGAAGTCCGCTGGGATCTGTGAACTCCCGTGTGACTTGTGTGTGGTCAAGTACGTTGGCCTAAATTCGAAGAAGCTTCAGACACAAATTGCAAAAAGGCCAAAGAGCCTTTAGAAAGGGCGCTCTTCCAAAGGACGACGGTTACCTCCCAATGTCTCATCTACTGGCAGGAAATGTAAAAACAGAAGACAAATATTTTGGTTCACGCAAATTGGAAAACAAGCTAAGAGTTTCTAAAAGCGTGAGCATCCATTAAAAGCCGCATCAACCTGACCTTGTCATAAAGAAGTGTTACAATAACATATATATGAATGGATGATATATATATATATATATATATATATATATATATATATATATATATATATATATATATATAATAATAAATATATATATATATGAATCCATTAAACCACATTGAAAGAGAAAACGTTCTCTGCGTAGTGTAGTGTACTAACGGCATACTTTTAACTGTGATCAAAGCGGTGCTCGCTGCCTCAGTGTGCCTGGTTCGAATCGCTTCCCTGCATGGATTTTTCGAAAAGGAAATAAAAATATTATTGCAAGGAAAAATTATTCCGTTTTCTCTTTCAATGTGGTTTAATGGATTCATTTCCATCATTCTCTCGTGCTACTTTGAGAGATATATACATTTATATATATATATATATATATATATATATATATATATACTCTGGTTGATGAGAATGTTAAGCCTAATCTTCACCAACAAATGATTTATAAGAATGAAGAATGAGAATAGCAGAGTCACGTGTTAGATTCTAATAGAGTAAAAATGAAAATAGACCACCGGCAATTTCAGGGGGAACAAAGAGTGAAATATTTCTATATTTATTTATAAATTAATGAGAAAGTTATAGAAGTCAAACAAAGAGTAAGGAGAAAATGGGAAATACACAGAATTAAAAATAATAGATTTAATCGAATATAAATGTAGGTTTAGAGTAAATTATATATTCGAATAAATATTTATATAAATTTGAGTAAGAAATTATGGAATGATATTATGGATATCTTTAATAGAAGATTTGGTCGATATAATTTACAGGATATATGATATATTTAATGTATAGTTGAATGGACATGGGAATAGTTTTGGACACAGATTAATTGCTCGAATTATATTCTCAAGGGGCACTTTGTCTGACAATCAGTATATTTGAGAGAAAAATGCACATACAAAATAGCGTTACAAAAATTAATAGTTAATAGTGGGGAAAAAAGTTGAGCGGAGAAGAGAAAGTTTCACAAGTACTAGTAAGAAAAGAAATGGGTTCTCCAGGTACTACTGGAGGTCATATTATTGTATATCTACTTGGTTATTTTAAATCTTACTATATTAAATGGGTTTAGTTCTCCAGAATATACTGGAGGACAAATATTTTACATTTTAAAAATTTCGGAAATTTTTCCATTACAGAGAGTTATATTTCATAAATTACATTAATTTTTAATATATACACCATCACTGTTTTTATTTACCTAACTACTAA
Organism: Ceratothoa steindachneri; assembly: GCA_963969495.1. Taxonomy (NCBI): domain Eukaryota; kingdom Metazoa; phylum Arthropoda; class Malacostraca; order Isopoda; family Cymothoidae; genus Ceratothoa; species Ceratothoa steindachneri. The sequence goes on from OZ018319.1 coordinate 14,826,161, forward strand.
GTATTGAATGTTTTTATCATAAATTCTTTTAACCTCTGAATTTTAGTATTATTAGACATTTTCATCCTTTTTAACCACTGATTATTAAAATAAATTAATTATCATTATCATTAATTCCTTAAACCTCTGAATTTAAGTATTATTAGACACTTTCTTCCTTTTTAATCACTGTTTATTAAATTAATTCACTTAATCTTTAATCTATGGAATTACTGCTATTGATACTAAATATTATATTCATATTTTAAACACTGCTTATAATTTTTAACCATTGTTTTTATCAACGTAACCACTGACTATTAAATGTATTTATCCTTAAATTCTCTTAACCTCTGAATTTTAGCATTATTAGACACTTTCTTCCATTTTAACCACTGTTTATTAAATTCAATTAATTCACTTAATCTATGGATTTATTACTAAATATTATATTCATTATTAATCACTCACTACTTATTATATTTAATTGATTATTATCCACTGTTTATTTAATGCTTTTACTTTACTTTCGTTTAACCACTGAATTTTGTAATTATTAACTATAGTTCACTTTCGTATATTTTTCACTAAACGATATCGGACGTTTTTTGACCACTTTTTATATTTTTATACGTTGTCATGTTCACGGTGTGTACACACGAGTCTGGGATGTAGATGGTTCTTTCTTTTAGTAATCCTTCTATTTCTTTCGGCGACCAAGGTCCTTCGTAGGTCCATTTGTAGTCCCCGTGAATAATTCCTTTAATCGGGGCCTCCAGATCACCTTTTGGGGGCTTGCACACTACGGCGCCGAATTCCTTGAGTCCCACGTCAACGGCGTTAAAGAAGAATCCTCGTAGTAAGATGTTTCTTTCCTCCGTGAGGAGTACTCCAGGATAGTCCAAAATGTCATCGTCCTCGTCTTCTTCCCCGTGAAATGTATATTCTTGTTCTTCTGTCTCTTCTTCCTTTTGGGGTTTTGTCTTCTTCTTTTTCTTTGGCTGTTTCTTCTTTTGGGTTTTTTTTTCGAGGGCTTTCGCCTCTTGTTTCTTTACTTTCTGTAGTTATTTCTTCTTCTGTGGTTTTCAGTTGTTGTTGAATGTCGGCAGGTTCTTTTGCTTTTTCTTGGGTTGTTTTGTTTTGCTGTGGGTCGTCTACAAATTAAATTTTTAGCACTTCTTGGGAAGGGGGATTGGGAGGAAACCAAAGTTTTTTCTTGATACCGTTCTTCTGTAATAGTTGGTTTAATTCTTCGGAAAAAGTGCCGGGGTTGGCTAGGTTTGCCAAGTGTGCGTAGATAACCATGGTCGTTATTTCTTTGCATTCACTTGGCATCACCAGCTTTGGTGCCGTTATTTCTGTGGCTGTTGGTTTTGTTGCCGCAGGTGCTTCTGCGAAGTTCTGTGGTTTTGCCTCCTTTTTCTCTTTGGACTTTTCACGCTTGGCTCTGATTGCCTCTTTGCGGATGGGACACCTCATGGCCAAGGCCCTGTGGTCCCCTCCGCAGTTTGTGCAGCGTGTTTTTTCAGAGGTACACTCTTTCCATCCGTGTCCTTGTTTAGAACAGATGGAGCATATAACCTCGGTAGCTCGACACTTACTTGTTGGGTGATTTTCCACTGCCATGCATTTGAAGCAGGTTTCCAGCTGAACGAATTCCTCCGCTTCTATTTTTTCAGGGGCAACGCGGAGGTAGAACCCCAGGAGTCCCTCCTTCATAGGCCTTTGTGCCATTTCCCTGGTTGAGAAAATAACTTTGACTATGTTTTTGCCAAACTTATCCACCTTCGCAATTCTTGCCCATTTCTGGTGCTTAGAAAGCTCATCCTTGATTTTTTCACAGCTGTTGTCCGTGAAGAAGGGGTCAAGCTTTCTGAGGATGACTGAACGACGCACCATGATTTCGTGGGGGATAGTAACTTCGAGTCCAATTTTCCGAAAGGGCTCTTTAGCTTCGTCTGACACAATTTTTTTGACGTCCTCGGGAGTCCAGCATACTGCTGCCCATCCGTTGGGCATCTCAATTAGTCTTAGAAGAGCTACGCAAAGCGGGCCAAAAATAGTCTCCACGACCGTTTGCCGACTAGGCTTTGTTGCTCCACTGATGGTACGGAGGGGGATCCGTTTGACGTCCATGGCCCTCATCTCGTAATGTGGCTCCTCTTTATTCCTGGTATTAGTGTACTATTCTTCCGGATAGTTTTTTCTCCTTTTCCTTCGGAAGGAGAATGTCTGGCAAGGGCGTTTTCACTTTTTAACTTAACTTTTCCTCCTTTCCCACGTCCAGACATGATGACACTCACAGCGATACTCGTCTACTACTAAAGTACTAAACTACTCGTACTACTCTACTCGTACTAAAGTACTAAACTTTGTCTGACGATGACGAGAACACGAGTGGCCTATTTTTGTCAGCAAACATGGGGGCGAGGTAAGTTAATTCTGATTGGTCGGTTTAAAATACCTCAGACAAGGATTTGGATTGGTCGAAATATATATCGTACGACCTAAGGGATAATTATTATCGGACGATACGTAGGGTCAATTTTGTTGGAAATCGTACGAGTTATATAGGATTGGAATTGTCGTACATGAAAATGAATTAAGGAAGCGACATGAGTAATCTCTCAGACGGGGAATTATACTTTTGTAGGAGCTATCAAGGATTTTAGCTGCTACACTTGACATTAGACTCCTGCATTGCTTTCTATTTATTTTTAGGACTCATCATTGGTTACATTTGACATTTAATTTATAATTCCTTCTTTGTATGACAATGTCCCTGTGATGGGTTGATATTTTTCCCTTGCTGATACAGTTTTTACCTCATTTTATCGCCCATTTGCCATCTTTATCACCTTTATGTATTCTATGAATCCAACTGTAAGAGATAATCCTTTGAGGGTTGCCAATTTTCCAGTCGCATAGAAACTAGAAAGGAAACAGCAGATGATCACATCTGTTTCCTCAGCATTTATATACGACCAGGCATCCACCAACCGAGATATCGTTTTCACAAACCACAACTTCAACCTTATTCTTCATACTTAACCTGAACTCGCAACGATATCCGACCACTTAAGCATGATCACTAACCTATCCATCTCTTCCATCCATATCAAAATCTCACAAAGAAGAGCATTCAGCAAACAGATTAGAGCAATTATAAAGAACACCTAAATACGATAGGGACCAAATCTCTAAACAAACAAGGAATAATTGAAATAGAAACCCAATTACAACTAGAATAGAGAATACAAAGAAATTATACGCGTGCTGGAAACACAACTGGAAAACATTTACACTATAATTACATGTTAACGCGGAGAGACGCACCCGTTAGGAGAAAGAATGCTCCTCACAATGTAGGATTACTTGTCAGCGGTAAAGTCCTTCAACCAATAGACACACTTGAATAACGCCCTAAACTACGGTATTAAGTCAATTCCGAAGATCTTTATTGCCTGTATGAACATTAGCCATCTTCTTCAAGTATTTAAAACGGTAAAGATGCTCCTACCTTCGAAACCCGGAAATATAAACAACAAATCATAAGCTACCGTCCAATATCTCTATTTAATTTTATTGGGAAACTTCTCGAAAAGCTCCTGAACGAAAGGTTAAAAAAATACCTAAAAAAAAATAATTTTTACAAGACACAATAACAAGGGTTCAGGAGCAAGCGAGGGACGGAAACCGGGCTGCCATTTATAACAGGAAAAATCGCCACGGTTACCAAGCTTTCACAAGGTGTAGATACCCGGCTAGAAAGCTAAGATAAGCCTTCCGAACATAGAAAACAACCTATGTAAAATGTTATGCAACTACTTGGACCGAAGAAAAACTACTTTGCACCTAAACGGCCAGATGGGAGAGGCATTCTAATTAAAAGCGGTTGTCCATCGGCCTTCGTGCTTTATCGACTCTTCGAAAAAATTCTTCCCTGCATATTACGAAGGCCGATAAATCTGGTAATATCGTAATCATGGATAAAAATTCCTATCTTATTAAAATGAATGTAATGCTTAATGACCAAAATACTTACCTACCTGTTTCAAAAGACCCCACTCTTCAAGTTAACAGTGACTTTCATAAAAATGTAAGGCGATTACTTAAAAACTTTCCTGATTTAATTTCAAAATTCAAGTCCTAAATCGCTACCCTCCCTTATTTGTACGGCTTAGCAAAAACTCACAAACCAAATTTTCCATTACGCCCTATTATAAGTTCTGTTGGGTCTGTTTCATATTCCCTGTCTTAATGGCATACTTCATTTCTTACTCCACTAGTTGGTTCCATTTCTCATTCTCATGTCACTAATAGTTACGACCTTATTTCTAAACTTAATGCTATTCATTATTCTAATTATTTTACTCTTGTTAGTTTTGATGTTTGTTCATTATTTCCTAAAGTACCCGTTGAAGACCTTTTCAATTTCCTTAATGATCATTTGCAAAATTATGACTTGCCGGTACCCGTTACTACTTTCTTGCACATCATTTCCCTTTGTACCAAAGACTGTAAGTTTTTGTTCGAAAACAAATATTTCCTCCAAAAATTTGGATTAGCCATGGGTAATTGTCTTTCACCTGTCCTTTCTAACTTATATATGGATTTTTTTAAAACAAAAATTCTCCCTATTATCCTTGACGCTCCGATCGTTTAGTACAGGTATATTCATGATGTCATTTGCTTGTGGCCTAATTCCAAAGATGTTAATATTTTTCTTGCCAGACTCAATTGTCTCGTCCCTTAAATTAAATTTACCCACGAGTTGGAAAATAATAGAAACCTTCCCTTTTTTGATCTTCTAATTCATATAACTCATACATTTTTTAAATACTCTATCTTTCGAAAGCCTACTAATTTAAATTCTTATATTCATTTTTACTCTTCTCACAGCCCTAAAGTTAAACGTTCTGTTTTTTCTTCTATGTTTCTACGGGCATTACGTGTTGTGAGCCCGGAATATATGGATTTGGAATTTTTCAATATTTTTGAAATTGGCCATAAGCTTTGTTACCCTTACCCGTATTTCAAAACTGTCTTTCTTCTGCAAAAAAGACATTTTATCAAACTGTCCCTCCCCCCCTTTTAATAGTAATAACAATTTAGTTCTACCTTTTTCTCTTTGTTTTAGTGATCTTTCCCGTATTTTGAATAACTTTAATATTTCTGTTGCTTTTAAATATGAGATAACCATTAAGAATTTATTAGTACGTAATAATTGTAATAGTTTAGGGGGAGGGGGGAGTTTATTCAGTTGAGTGTTCTGGTTGTCTAAGTAAATATTATGAACAAACAGGTAAACAACTTTCTGTTCACATAAATCAACATAAATATAATGTCCGAAGAGGGGAAGATAACAGTGCTTTCTTTGTCCATATGTCAGATAAGGACCATCTAATTAACTGGAACTCAGCAAAATTTATTTATCGTTCCAATGACCCTATAAAAAGGAATTTCATTTGATGTGCTTTTATTAGCCAATGTGATAATTGTACCTTTCCCCTGGCTTATATAGAATAGATGCTATAATAAAAAGATTAATATTTTAAGAAATTAGTTATGTCTTTCGTTCTTAGTTTTTTATATACATTCTTTAGTTATGTGTCCCCTATTTTATTTTTATTTTTTATTATTATTTCTAATTTTTTAAATTTAACTGTCACTGCTCTGTTTTGTACATTGTATTTTCCCCACTTTTGCTCATCGTGTCTTATAATCTCCCTCGTTAGGCTATCTCCATTTATTTGAATCTGTTACCCTTTCCGTCGGCTTAATTTAACCTTACTACCTGCTTCTTGTAATTCTTAATGTGTTTCTTTCTTTACCTTCCCCCTTCCGTCTTCCTGAATGGTGATTTCTGTTTTTGAGGCGGTCTTTCATACTTTTCTTTCGTATATATACCTCCACTATAATATTATTTCTTGTAGTTATCCTTCATAAGGAACTTAATAAAGTTCGAAAGTACTTGGAAACACCTTTTCATTTTTTCCTGCGGGGCATGGCATTCATTTGCTACCGTCACGTGATACTTTGTGAGTTTTTCATATATATATATATATATATATATATATATATATATATATATATATATATATGGAAAAATATCCAAGACAAATTGGTGCGGTTAAGGTAATGGCATAATAGACAACGGCTCTGCTTCAGGTCCAGCAGGTGATCCTATCCTCCTTGAACTGGAAGACAACACTTAGGGATGACCCATCCTTTAGCCCAAAAAAGCTGAGTTCAAAGACACGCCTTTATGTCGTCTCGTTTACCGTCACAGAAAACTGTTATTATTAATATATTAACAGCGTTGACTGAGCCAAAACGCTCGAAAGATGGAAAAATATCCAAAACGAGACGACATAAAGGTGTGTCTTTGAACTCAGCTTTTTTGGGCTGAAGGATGGGTCATCCCTAAGTGTTGTCTTCCAGTTCAAGGAGGATAGGATCACCTGCTGGACCTGAAGCAGAGCCGTTGTCTATTATGCCATTACCTTAACCGCACCAATTTGTCTTGGATATTTTTCCATCTTTCGAGCGTTTTGGCTCAGTCAACGCTGTTAATATATTAATAATAACAGTTTTCTGTGACGGTAAACGAGACGACATAAAGGCGTGTCTTTGAACTCAGCTTTTTTGGGCTGAAGGATGGGTCATCCCTAAGTGTTGTCTTCCAGTTCAAGGAGGATAGGATCACCTGCTGGACCTGAAGCAGAGCCGTTGTCTATTATGCCATTACCTTAACCGCACCAATTTGTCTTGGATATTTTTCCATCTTTCGAGCGTTTTGGCTCAGTCAACGCTGTTAATATATTAATAATAACAGTTTTCTGTGACGGTAAACGAGACGACATAAAGGCGTGTCTTTGAACTCAGCTTTTTTGGGCTGAAGGATGGGTCATCCCTAAGTGTTGTCTTCCAGTTCAAGGAGGATAGGATCACCTGCTGGACCTGAAGCAGAGCCGTTGTCTATTATGCCATTACCTTAACCGCACCATATATATATATATATATATATATAAATATATATATATATTTTTGTTAAAATTATTACCCTGAAAACAGGGCAGGGCTAAGCAAGATGATAGCGCATAATTGAGAGACATTAGAGTTCAATTGATTTGGAAAGTATAGTGATCTCTCTCCAGAGAACTTACTCGAAATGATGTTTAGTTCCGAATGCCCTCGTTAGTTGTAGTTTAGTTTAAGGGTAACCTGAGAGTTTGAGTAGAGTTTAAAGGGTCCGAAATGAATAGAGGTTAAGAGTTTGAAGGACCGAGGATTAAATGAATTTAGGCGAAAGAGTGGAGGAATGGGGAGAGAGAGTTTGATCGGAATTAAAGAGAACTCGCAAAACCAATGCGAGAAAGAGGGTATGAAAACTTTCCTTGGTTGGAGAACCCGGGCAAGGACCTTACTCTCGAGGAGGAGTCGTTCGCAGTGCCTCACACTTCAGAAGTTTTCCATCCGGACGAGTCTCAGCGTTTAAGAGAATTTTGAGTGTAGACGGTTCCTACTTCTTCAAGCTTCGCAAGGGTTCTGCCCAGAGACCAGGAGTTTAGGGTCGATAGGGGTTTCAGCGAGTTTTTCTTCTTGCAGCTTGTGATACATAGTGGCTGTTTGTTCCCCAAGCAAGGGGATTTTCAAGGAATCGGAAAAGGTTAGTTGGAGGATGATTAAGGGGAAGGAGTTGAGGGAAGGTGTTGGAGCCCAAACACCCTCTAGCCATAGTAAAGCAATAAACAGCGTGTCCACTGTGCCAATCGCCGAGGGGGTGAAGAAGGGCAATATTCGTTCATCTGTCCAGGATGGTCCTAACTAAGCTCACAACACCCTCTCCAACTGAGGAGGGGGGGGGAAGGAGATCCCAATACGGGAGGAAATCCAAACCATTCTCATTTGACTGACATGCGTTCATGCACGCTCACACAGACACACGTGCAAGACTGTGCAATAGCCCCTGCAATCTTAACAACCTCCCGGCCAATAAGCTTAACAACTACCTAAAGTTGTGCAGCTTAAGCAAGAACTCTTGAAATTCACTTAGGTCAAACTCACAAAACATAACAGAGTATTATTGTTGAGAAATTTGAAGGTACTTAAATAAGTACTCAAGGGGAGGTATTTGAAGGGGGAACATTAGAAAAGAATTTGAAGTTTTGAAATGATCAAGTATTAGACCAGATCATGGGTTTGATGAAGTTTGAATGATTTTTGATCAGTTTTGAGGTGATCGAGTGTCATACTTGATCACGAGTTTGAAGTTTTGAAATGGTCAAGTGTCTGCCTCGATCCTGACTGATGAAGTTTTGAGACGATCAAGTATTGGACTTGATCATGGGTTGGAAATTTAGGATGATGTTTGATTAGTTTTAAAATGATCAAGTGTAAGACTTGATCATGAATGATGAAGTTTTGAAATGATCGAGCAATAGGCATGATCATGGGTTTGAAGTTTTGAAATGATCACGTGTCTGAGTCGATCATGAATGTTAAGGGTTTGAAGCGATCTATGATTCAATTTGATCATGCGACTGATGATGTTTTGAAATAATATTTGACAAGTTTTGAGGTTATCAAGTTTCATACTTGATCACGAGTTTGATATTTTGAATGAAGTTTGAGATGATTAAGTGTCAGACTTGATCACGTGTTTGATGATGTTTTGAAATGATGTTTGAGCCTTCGGTAAATTGGTCATCATATGGTGGATAAATGCAAAGGAATTGAACCTTTTGTGGATAAACAATCGCTAAGAAATTTTTCTAACAGTTTGACGCGGGGAGGTAACCCCAAATCCTTCGCCCCTAAGGTGTGTGAGAGTGGAGTCAAGCCTAGGATGTTTACATTTCAAATGAAAGTCTTGAATAATTAAACGATCATATTTGGAAAAAAATATATCGAAATCTGTAGGGAGACGAGCTCGCATCGCAAATTATTTTAAGTTCTGCCCCACCATTATCCGCAACGGCATAGCATGGAATTCTCACTTCGGCCAACTTCACCAAATCGGTGCGAACCTTTTCCTAAGACACGACATCGAGGCAAGAAATTGGACTATCCCTATCCAACCCCTTAGACCACAGCTTACTCAAGAATAGTCTACTACGAATAAAAAACGGCTGATATAATCCGGGGGGAGCAAAGAATTTAGAAATCATCGATGGGACTTTATGCTTAGTTTTTACGATTTCATCGGATGTAGAGGCAATTAATTATTTAAAACTTGAGGGAGACAATCTTTAGGAAAACTATCGAAATCATGTTTTAATACGAAGTTTAACGCAAAAGTGGAGCAGGTTAGACCAAAGACGAGCAAATTGTATCTATAAGAAACGGGTTTGCCTTCTTTAAGCCCAAAAAAGCAGAAACAATTCTTGTCACTCTCTGACTAAATCGAATTTGAAGGAAGGTTTGTTTCATGTCGGGAAGTAGAACAAATTTGTTTAAGCGAAATCTACAAAGAAAGGAAAACAGAGAAGCAAGTAAATTTACGACTCCAAAGGAAGCCTCGTTTAGAAAAGGCGCCTGGCAACATTTCAGAGAGCAATTAAACACAGGTCGTACTTTCGTGGTAGTCTGATAAACTGTTAATTTTATATCTGTCAATCGACTGCACATCGGCATCCTTTAACCCAAAAGATTCTAGGGAAAACAGATACTCTAGGCCTAAATCTAATCTAAGTTTCGATTTTATGAAATTCAAAGGGTGGAAATAAGAAGGCGACGGACTTAGGACACATATGATTTAATGTTCAAAAGTTCGTCAGCCTCCGGTTCCAAAATAGGCCCATGGGGCAAATTAACCTCATTTTTCCACTTCGTTCCCCCACCTCGTTCTTTGAATCAGTGGAGCCGGCCCCCTTCTGATTACCATCTAGAAGAAAATTACCATTATCCGTGTACAAGTCTTTTGATTTTTGTGGGGGATGTTTGTAGTTATTTGGAGTGAAGTGGAACCAACGGGCCAGCCTACCCTTGAATTGGTAAATGCAGACACTGAGGATCAATGGCTGTTTTTTGGAGCATGGCGGCCTGGGGCCAAGAGTACCGCGAGTGACCCCCTATTATTGAGGTATCGCTTATTTGGTAGATACTTCCGTGAGGTATCAGACCCTTCTCTGTCTCCATGCAACGCCTATTTGAGAACTTTATATTTTGTATGGTGTCAACCCCCAGCCGGCACCCTATTCCCTTTATTCTATCTCTTTGAACAAAGGGTTGGGAAAAGACCTCGTCTGCCGGTGGGAAGTTCTTTTCCTTCAGAACCAGAATTTTACTTTCGACTTCTTTTTCCGTAAATTCTGAGTTTAAATTGGAATCGGCCAAGAATTTTATCAACATTTGTAGAGATCCGAAGCGAAATACCTCCTCCAATTCCCCTATGAGTGTGATTTTTGACCCGATAAATGTTTTGATCGTACACGAATACGATGGTAATTCCTCTAGATTGGACCCCATTTGGGAAGCGACGGATTCAGAGATGTACGACCTTTGGCTCGTTAGATCGAGTAAGCAACGCACATGAAAGAATGTACTCCTTAATCCAAGATACTTGGTCAGAGTCGGAAATCTGAATGGAGTTTGAATTAAGGGAACCTTTGGCTACTTCCATATCCGACTCTAGAGTCATAATCTGCCTCAAATTTAGTCACAAATTTTCATTGCGTTCAACAGGGATGGGGCAAAGAGCAGATATGTGCGTTTTCTCCTGTCAGAACTTACACGGGTACAAGAGAAAGCGTTTGATCGCTGGACAGGATTCTGGGGAATGTCGCGTGGAGGAACAACGAGAACACATCATTAATTCTAAGCAACGTTGAATCCTACCATCAGGGGTTTCGCATACGTACCAATTAATCATGTTGTGAGTTCCCAAACATAACTTGCACTTAGAAAAAAGGGAGTTTGAGTTTAAGTTGGAGTTTTGATATTATGATTGGGTTTAGACTTGCTCTTTGAAAGTGACGCCTCTCCGCCGAGAGGGGTCGAAATATTAGTTTTAAAAGTTTTGACAGATAGTGGAGGCTTAGAGAAGGGGTAATGAGAGTTATAAACAGTTTTGAAAGTAGGAGGTCAAGAAGAGTTATGTTTAGCACTTCCTCGGAGGTAATTCTCCTTGCCGGGGCCCCAAAAGCACCTCGATTTTACGAGGCCCCTGATTATACTTCTATAGTTGTCTAAGATTTGTGCCAGGGAAGGATAGTCAGTATCGGTAGTCAACCTTAGCTCGTTTATAAAGTTTGAGGGTCACTTACTATAAATTACGTGGGATATCACGATATTTCCAGGGCTGTCTCCTTGAAAAATTCAATCTCAAATCCTTTCAATTCGTACAAGATGGCCCGGATTTCATTAAGGAACACTAAAAGTTTGTGGGGACTCGAGTCGGGGATAATCTCAGAACTTAAGATCTCAGATAAATAGGAATCGATAACGGCGCTTTTGTCGAGGAATTCCCTTTCAAGTAATTCCAGAGCAACCGCATAATTGGCATCTGTACTTCCCAGATGCTTGACAATGGAGTACCCTTAATCTTTAAAATACCCCTTTAAGTGCGCCAGTTTGGTGGCAGAAGAAATGTTACTCCTCGAACTTACAAGGTTTTCCAATTGTGATATAAAGGAATAATAATTAAGTTTATCTATTTTACCGTGAAATGCGATCCATGATAATACAGGGACTTCTCGTACTACGGGTTTGCCCAAGTCACTCAAAATATCGTTGAGATAAGAGATCCCTGAGGGGGCGGAGATTTCCTATTCAGCGAAAACTCATTTAATTTAGATTTTAATTCAAGATCGATTTCGACCTGAGTGGAAAGCTCTCTGGCTACCATTGATTCGTCCCCTCCCTCTGCGCAGAGGGTTTGGTAAGCCTCAAGAATCTGACTATCTAAATCATTCACGGCAAGAAAGTGGGATTTGACCGTATCTATCTTAGTTTACAATACATCGGGGGCAATGACTTCCCCCTCTTCTAACTCAGAGCTAATTTTATTGAAGATCACAGTGATTTTACGTTTAAACAACGACCTACTTCTGAGTAAGACTTTGATGTGGGATTTAATTTCGTCCGAAATGGAAATATGAGGATTTTCGGCCATTTTGCGTTTGAGCAAAAGGTAAAGCAATGAGTTTATCTCTGGGAAGATCGCCTTCTCTAAATAAATGGCAATTTCCCTTAGAATAACTAATGGAAATAAATACTATACTTTCCAATGTTGTTAGAATTATTATCCCAAAAGCAAGGCAGGGATAAGCAAGATGATGGCGCTTAAGTGAGAGACATTAGAGTTTAATTGATTTGGAAAGTTTAGTGATCTCTCCAGAGAACTTATTCAAAACGATGTTTAGTTCCGAATGCCCTCGTTAGTTGTAGTTTAGTTTAAGGGTAGCCTGAGAGTTTGAGTAGAGTTTAAATGTTCCGAAATGAACAGAAGGTTAAGAGTTTGAAGGACCGAAGATTAAATGAATTTAGGCGAAAGAGTGGAGGAAAGGGGAGAGAGAGTTTGATCAGAATTCAAGGGAACTCGCAAAAACCAATGCGAGAAAGAGGGTATGAAAACTTTCCTTGGTTGGAGAACCCGGGCAAGGACCTTACTCTCGAGGAGGAGTCGTTCGCAGTGCCTCACACTTCAGAAGTTTTCCATCCGGCCGAGTCTCAGCGTTTAAGAGAATTTTGAGTGTAGACGGTTCCTACTTCTTCAAGCTTCGCAAGGGTTCTGCCCAGAGACCAGGAGTTTAGGGTCGATAGGGGTTTCAGCGAGTTTTTCTTCTTGCAGCTTGTGATACATAGTGACTGTTTGTTCCCCAAGCAAGGGGATTTTCAAGGAATCGGAAAGGGTTAGTTGGAGGATGATTAAGGGGAAGGAGTTGAGGGAAGGTGTTGGAGCCCAAACACCCTCTAGCCATAGTAAAGCTATAAACAGCGTGTCCACTGTGCCAATCAACGTGGGAGAGGGAGAAGGGCAATATTCGTCCATCTGTCCAGGACGGGCCTAACTAAGCTCACAACACCCTCTCCAACTGAGGGCGGGGAGAGGAGATCCCACAACGGGAGAAAATCTAAATCATTCTCATTTGACTGACCTGCGTTCATGCACGCTCACACAGACACACGTGCAAGCCTCTGCAATAGCCCCTGCCATTCTAACAATATATATATATATATATATAGGGTATCCCCCCAAAATGTATACACACTTTAAATAATTGTAATGTAAGTGTTTATTAAAATACATTTCATTTTTAGAGTTTACAATTATTTACAATTACATTTATTTAAAGTGTGTGTACATTTTGGGGGAAACCCTATATTATATACATATATATATTTTTTTTTAGGATAAATAAGCATATTTAGTTATGATAAACAGAACTGAAGCCCCGTTCACTACTCCTGAATTCTCCCCTATCCGAATACACTACGCAAACAGACATCCACACCATAAATCCAACTTAAATAATTTTTCCATTAAAGACACAGCAAACAACATAAACCAACTACGTACACTGGAATCTCTTTATATTAGATTTACAAACCCCACTTTAAACTCCGACACAAGCTCATTTCCATTTTTACTACAACTATAATCACCCACGAATTAAACACGCCGAATCCACTCCCCCCCCAAACAACCCATATTTATCAAATATTTCTATTATTTCCCTTTTTTTTACAACGAAGACACCAAAAACTTATTAATCTCAGTTTATTTTAAAACAAAAACATATTTCCCATTCCCTAATAGTTAAAAGCCCTGCATTTTTATAATTTGAATATTACCACATCTGCCGCTTCCCATTTCCCATATAATTAATTTATAAATATCATAACTTCTCTATAAAATTCTTATCACTAACAATAATTTAAGGGAATTTTTTAGTATTTGAATAATAATTTCATCTTAGTTTGGCTATGACTTATGTTTTTTTATCAAAGTTATTTCTAATAATTCGTTCATAATATCAAAAGACAAAGTGGTGAAGTTCAGAAAATTAAAAAAAAAATGAACCATGGCTGCTTTTTTTATATTTTAAATTTTAATCTTATTAGCGATGCGCAAGCTCCCCCCGTAAGGGTAAGTGGCGAAGGTATTGTCTGGTATATATATATATATATATATATATATATATATATATATATATATATATATATATATATATATATATATATATATATATATATATATATATCGGAGTGAAATAAGAACGCGGTCAGTTGTGGTTGGCGTGCAAACTAACAAGTATTTACCACGCTCAGGCTTATGATGCCTGATAAAGGTGTAGACAAAGGTTACAGAGATCACGAGGACAGAAATCTTACAAGAGAACACATCTTCCCGATAAAGACTCGAAACTTAGACCTCTGGTTATTTCGACCAGTGCTCTACCACTGAGTTAACGGGACCAGCACGGATGACGATATAACCTTTCCCAAATAAGCTGATTCCGTTCGAATCTCCAAAGATTAGCCCACCAGAATCTCTGTTTGTATGACGGTAAATATTGGAGGGAAATGAGAACATGTCCTTTTTTTGGTACGACCGAAAGCTATAGGTTAATTGTGGTTCGCGTGCAAACTACAAAGCATCTACCACGATCAAGCTTTTGGTGCCTGATAGAAGAGGTGTGGATAATTTATTGATTTCACTCTGTAGTTGTTTTTTGTTTTACTTCATCCACTAAGTTCTTTTGATAAGGTGCGAGGCTAGAGAAAAGTCTGGAAACTGGCAAATCATTATTGGCCAAGGTCTTTTAACCTTATCACGGGTTATCCTCAGGGTGACCTGAATAGGGAAATGTGTAAAATAAATCGACGCTTGGGATGCAAGTCCTACCATTCCCTACCCCTAGTAGGGTCAGGAAGAGAGGCGACTACCGGTCACCCACTCTCGATCCCCTCGCCCTTCTTCCACAGGTACAGATAGGCTAGGAGGAGAAGGTTGGCGAGGGATGTGGAAGGAAGAGTGGAGAAGGAGAAGAGGAAAGCTGGTTGAAAAATAAAGTATAAAATTGTATAGTAATAGAATACTTGCATTCTTTAGGGGCTGACTGATTAGCATGGTATCCGAACGACGAGATTTTTCAGCCTACAAATCTTTCTACTTTGATATTTCTCTATTCTTCAAAGCAAATTGACTCTAAATCCTGCTTAGTTTCTCAGATCTCCGATCTGGATATTCAACTTGAGCTTCCCCTATAGATTCTCTATTATATATTCAGCGTGGGACTGACTATGGTAATCAATAACTTTTATTTTTGCAATATCCAAGCTCGCTTCATCTTCAGTGTTCTGGCTGAGTTAATCAAATTTTCTCTAATATTTTACTCTACATCGTTAAATCCATATTTCCTTTAATAATATGTAGTTCTTCAACGCCTCATGAACTTAACAGCTCCACACGATTAAACTTATACTACCAAACTATATTATAGATATGGTGTTATTAGAAGGAGAGATCTATCTTTTCTTTCTCCAAATAAGAACATAGCTGTTCCTCTCGTTATGTTCAATTTTGGTATCTTCAGACGAGAAAACAGTGTCCCTCAAATGATGTGATTTGTTAAAATGTTCCATGTCATATCTTAGCTAGTCCTAGCCATGTGTAGCCTTTAGTAGAGGAGCTTTCCTGGCCTTCCTCTAAAGAATTCCTTTACTTTACAGTGGAGTGCTTATTGTGTGTCTGCTGACCTTGGTCCCCGCCTGTATAGCCTCTACGTGGGCGAATAACAGTAGCAGTGCAGAATTACAACTTGCGAATTATGCTTAAGTCGCAGTGCTTGACCATCAGGAAACAGCACTTAGGGAGCGCTGCTATGTATGTGAATGACCAGTTATGAATTTTTGGCAATTCGTTGTGGCCGCTGGTAAATCTCCTTAGTAGATTCAAGAGAATTCTGGAAAAAAGTATAATGTAATTCTTTGCAGGAATGATTATTGAATTATATTTTAAAAGTAGTTCTCACAGTGTTTTTTTAACTGTAGGGATTTTGTAATTCTAAATTGTTTACCTGAAAAACGTAAAATTACCTAAGATAAACAATTTCTTCCAAATTTGGTATACTAGAAAAACTAAAACAGAAAAGAATTCATGCGTGCTGTATATATTTGGCATTCACTCTATGTATATACACACATTCATGACCAAAATTTTGACACTGATATATATATTATTTTTTCAGTCGTTTTCTAAAAATTTACGTGATAGAAATATTTATTCTAATATTTGAATTATTGCAGTTTTATTAAAAAGTCAGGATTTCAAAAAATAATAAGAAAAAAGGGTGTTCCTTCGCTGAATCCAAAATAGCGCCCTGGTCAAGTCCTTTCTTTAATGTATATAAGAGTTTATATTATTTTATTTCGTCTGCAATCGCTCTCTTCCTTATTTCTTAATCTATTTTCCATCCTTCTTTGTTCCTATAAAAGAAAAAATCGCTCGTGACTCATCCTTCCTTCTTTCCTGTGGGTTACTTAGTATCTACCATGTCACCTGTTCTTTTGATTTCCCTTTTATTCATATATATATATATATATATTCATTATGGTAGGTTTTATTGAAAGCGACAGCTAGTCTTGTGTTAAAGATTTTCTTTTAAATCTTCTTGATTTGTCTTAGCTTCGCCTTTTCTTCATTGTTCAACTCGTGAATAAGCTACGGTGCATAAATTTCCTTCCACTTTTTGCAATTAATAAATGTCAGTCTCTAATGAACTTCAGTTACCTTATTCACGGGTTAAGCAATTAATAAGAGGGAAGATTGAGAGAAAATCATTACCACGAGACGTGCGGTCACTTTCAATAAAACCTGCCATAACAAAAATATACTGCCCAAATTCAGATTTATATATATATATATATATATATATATATATATATATATATATATATATATATATATATATATATATATATATATATATATATATATATATTGGGATTTATCCTCAACCTGAAAATAAGCCTTCTTAGAAGCAAACCTATAGAATATATATATATATATATATATATATATATATATATATATATATATATATATTAGAGTGTTCCCCCCCCGGGGTTAAAATTTCTTATGACCCATAAATACTTTATGCAAAAATTAGGTTTTATTCGTCAATATTTACCCGTCGCACTGATTGACAAGATTCCACATTTCATATTAGACTTCGAAAAAATCACAAAACAAAGTTGTGAAAAATTCCAAGGGGGCACCAGAAATGTAGACAATTCTCTCAGTAGAACAGGGCAATCAAGTCGTTGCTTGATGGAGCTCAAGAAGCAAGAGGGAACTTAGCGGCCACTCCAGCCTTTGTTCTCTTGGTGGTTTGCGGTCATGATGAACAACTTTGAGGAGGAACTGCTTCTGTTGTTTTAGGTGACCTTCAGTAACACCTCGTGAATGTGATGCCGGCATGCTAGCTAAAGAAAATGTCTTCCAAAGGACTGGTCAATTATGGTGCAAGCTCCGCTAATCATGCCACCTTTGCACTAGAGAGCGATGATCTTCTCACCAATCTGATATATTTTCAGCAGCAGGAGGACAGTAGACGCTACTTCTCTCCCGCTCCATCCATTGCAATAGCTACTCCAAGAAGCTCCTCTAAGTTGATGAAAGTAAGCACAACAGCGTTCGTCTCCTCTGAGATCCGAGATGTGTCAGCACTTTGAATCAGTTTGCCATCCCAGTGGAGAACAAGGGGAGGCAGATCACGGAAGGCTTCTTTTTCAATGCACTTTGCTTCAGTTTCTGATGTTACGACGGATCACCTGCTCTGTCTTGACAATGGAGTTTGCTTTCTCCCACACTTCGTGCGGCTTCAGAGAGGTGCTTTTGGCCACCTCCAGGAGGGTCTCCCTCTGCACCTGATGGTAGTGGAAAAAGACTAGGAGTACATCTTTCCGCGAGGGCAGGCGGGTTCCCAAAAACCTGGATTCGGTGACTTTTCCAGAAGCCAGAGAAAGTTCTTGCTTCGTTTGGAAGACTTAATCTCAAAAAACGTCAACATGTCATTCATAAGGGAAAGTTAATACCTTCACCATGAAACTCCCCTCGTTCCCACCGGACACCATAAAAAAAGACAAAAGCGTGCGACCTGTTATCATGGTTTGATTTCACTAAGATTTTGCACGAAGCACTTTTTATAGGAAAGGTCAAAACGCAAACCCTTGCTGATAAAATTATTGCACTTCACAAATTTTGAAACCCTAAAATATATAACGCATAATTATAATTACGAGATTGCCGAATATTTTTTATTGCGATGGCTGAGCTAAGTTGATTATGTGAATTTTCCATTCCCTTCGACATCAATGGTAATGCTTGAAAATGCGTACTGACAACTAATCTTTTGGTTTACGTTAGAATCAATGGATAATGAAATTACCTCCTATGTAGGTACGAAGAGCGTCTTTTGAAGGCTTGCTAAAGTTATTTTTTCGTTGCAACAATGTTATTTTAACCTCCTTATTATTGTTCGATATTACAAACCAGTTTTTTTATTTTGCTGACTGAGCATGACGGGATTATATAAATTTTCCTCTTCTTTTAATAGCAAAGGTAACGCATAAAATGCGTCAAGGTTTTGTTTACTTTAGAAACACTGAAGTTATGAATTTCCTTTCGAGCGCTTGATAACGAACGTAGCCGTAACATTGCCATTTTAACCTCATATAAAGTCATGGGCAAAACTTTTGTGACTATTATCTTTTTCATATAAGGAAATTAATAGAAGTAACCAATCTTTGCATTTTGTTTTAGTGTGTTTGTATTATAATTTAAACGGGAAATCTACAAAAATAACAAACATGTCCGAAAGCGACTTGTGGAACTCCATTAATCTGGAATTGGATACAGACCCATTAGAAAACACTCTAGATTATACATAATTCGGAAGTTTGTTTGCATCATTTTAGTTAGCAAAATGTAGTTGACTATTTTGAACAAAAGAATAGAATTATGTATTTACAACAGCGAATGAAGTTTTTATCGGAAATGTAATAGAGAGTAAAGTTATGGAAAAGATAACCTCTTTGGCGCCGCACAACGTCGAGATTTCTTGATCTGTGTCACCGAATCTGATTTTGAAGATTTCAGAATAATTAAGTGTTTCGCTAAGTAGAAACTTCCATTGTTTTTTTATTCCTTTAAGCTCAAGTCATCTAGGCTATGAGGGTTAGTTATTTTAGGAGGGGCTAGATAAGTTAGGAGGATTTGATTAGTTCTATCTCGTTAACGCTTCCTTGGCGGCCGAAAGGAACGTCAGATTCAGTTACAACGACTTAAAATGCAAAAGAAACGATGATATTTTCTTCTTTAAAAGTGATTATGGTCCTAATCTGAACTATTATCTTCATTTTAAACTTTTTCGAATTAAATCTCACTCGAGGATACACCTTAATTGCGGTGTTGGAGGCGGAGGTTGTGTGGGTGAGGGGATGGCAGGGGAGTTGTTTTCGCCTCAGCTCCAACCAATATTCTCATGGGGCTATTCGTCCGGTGTCTGACATTTAATTGTCCCTCCCTTACTCTTACTACTTTCTTCCTAAACTTCCGTCTTTCGTTTCTTATTCTTAACTATCATCATAATGATAAAAACAATTCCGTGTATGTGTATTTTAGCCTGTATGTGAGGCAAGGATGACACTCATAGCGTTCTCTGACGCGTGTCTTCGGTGAGGACTATGCCTTGCTATAGTGTGCTGGCCTGGGACACAGCACACCCAAATGTTTTGATCCCGTTTAAGTAATGGGCGAGGTCTCGCGGACCTTGTACATTCTTGCCGGTAGAGGCAGCGTTTAGATGCGCCTACAAAACCTTCTGAGAAACGCTATCAAAAGATTAGTAATAATAATTGTCGAAGCTTCTTCCCCGCCCCCCCTCCCCACACACACACTTCTGAAAAGGGCTGGGGTGACTCGTTTCCGTCAAGCGAATTGGGCTAATCCGCGTTGACGTGTGAATAAAGTGGGTTTCTCGAATGTAAAGGATGAGGTCGAAGAGAGTTGTCGTAGAATGGACTCTCGACTATATACCATATATAACTATTCGTTGAGGGAACTTCTTAAATTATCTTTAGAGTGCGTGGATGTCTAGGCTGGCTGATATTATGTATCTTCGATATGCTTAAGAATTAGAACAGAGCTCAAAGATAATAATATTGCTATCATTAATAAAATAGAGTTTTATTAATAATAACTATCAAAAACCACAAAACGGAAAATATTGACATAAACAGAGAATGGAAAGGGTCGTGGGGAATCGAGCTGATCCGAGGATTAAAAGATTTAAAAAGGTAAAACAAATATAAAGTTAAAAGGGAGGGGATGGTTCTCTAACATTTAAAGTACAGGATAGAATTGACAAAAGGGTTAAATACTTAATGGTAACGTTCGGCTTACGAAATTATACTTGTTGTGCAGAGGAAGGCGACGTGAAGGAATTTTCGGTCCGCTGGCGAGTTCCAGCCTAAGGGGGGGGGGGGGAATTAAAGGATCTGGGAAATTAGAACCATTTCTTGACGAACGGCTTGAAGAACAATGGCTATTCTAAGTTGTTCTCTTCTGAACAACAAGGGGGGGGGATGAGAACCGTCTCTTTTCTACGGGCTCGAGAACAATGGCTGTTCTAATGTTGTTCTCTTCTGAACAACAAGGGGGAAGGGTGAGACGTGTTTCTTGGCGAACGGGCTCAAATGAACAATGGCTGTTCTAATGTTGTTCTCTTTCTGAACAACAGATGAAGGGTGAGAACCATTCCTTGGCGAACGGGATCAAAAGAACAATGGCTGTTCTACGTTGTTCTCTTCTGAACAACAGGTGGGGGGGCTGAAAACCGTTTCTTGTCAACGAGCTCGAACGAACAATGGCTGTTCTACGTTGTTCTCTTCTGAACAAAAAGGGGGGAGGGGTGAGAACCGTTTCTTGTCAACGGGCTCGAAAGAACATTGGCTTTGCTAACGATGTTCTCTTCTGAACAACAGGGGAAACCTTGTGGACTTGACGTCACTAAGGCTCGAACCTTGGCACTCAAGGGATATTGTCCTTCTTCTGGAAAAGGGATGGTGAATCTTGAGGTCGAGGTCCCTTGGCGCACAAGGTGAGATTGGATCGTAGTGATGTTTCGCGATGAAAATCTAGATCTCCAATCTGATCTTAGTGGTAAAGTTTCCAAATAAATAGTCAGGACATCTCCTTGGCGTGGGGGACAATGGAGTGGGGGCTTCGAGGGAATGCACAGCCGAGCCTGGGGATAATGCCTTATCTGCCCATAAGCCTAACTCAATCTGGCGAGGTCGGTGCATGGGGACACGGGGGAAGATAAACCTCCTTGTTTAAACATTGACTCAGGTGGCTGTGATAAGGCGCCAGGCTTCAAAGCGAAGATGCACGTGGGTAGCATCGTGGTTTTAAATAACATGTGATAGTGGTTGAAAATTGAGCGGCCCAACCCGTTCTATCACACCCTTCCATTCCGGGGAGAAGTTTTCTCTTCGAAAAAAAGAGAGAAGGGACAACGATAGAGCTCCGTTGTGGGGAACTCGTTTTCTTGTACCAGCCGTACCTTCATGCACCTAACTAGTATTACCTCAATACATATGATTATTTTGATCTTTTGATTACAGGGGAAAATAACCTTTAATACAAACTTAATAAAAAAAAGGGGCATGGAACAATGAAATGATATAAAGTTAGTACATATGGGACAAAATAGTTTGTACGTAATTTAATGGGTACAAATATATATACATACAAAAAAAAATAGACATTCAGCGTTACAAAATTCAGACATATACATTAACTAATTACATTACAAGAGAATCTAATTTAAGTCGTATAAGACGGTATCTACATACATGGAAATCCTCTACGCTATTCAGGAACGCATTCCTACTCAGTGCGTCAGCGACCTGGTTATCGGAACCCTTTATACAATTTATTTGAAATTGATAATCTTGCAAGAGTAAACTCCAGCGCATGATTCGGCCGTTAGAGTATCGCACATTCCTTATATAGGCTAACGGACGGTGGTCGGTTCCTATCTGAAATTCTTTTCCTATCATGTACATTTTGAATTTGTCTATAACCCAGATAATTGATAGAGCTTCCTTCTCTATAGTGGCATATCTCTTTTCGCGTGGTAATAATTGGCGACTAGCATATGCAACTGGATGACTCGTTCCGTCATCCTCGTATTGAAGTAGTACACCTCCAATTCCCTCGTTGCTCGCATCGGTCTTAATCCCAAAGGATTTTTCCGGGTTCGGCAACTTTAAAATGGGGTCAGAAATGAGCTTACTCTTGAGCTGATTAAAATTGGAAACAGCGACATCATTCTAACGTAAACGATCGGGGGAATTCTTTTTTAGAAGTGAGCTGAGGGGCGCCGGAATTGCAGTGAATTTCGGAACAAGTCGCCGATAGTAAGAAGCTGATCCTAGGAACGATCTGAATTGCTTCTTCGTATTCGGGAGGGGTATGTCGGCGATTGCCTTTTTCTTGTCCTCTGGGGGACCTAACTTGCTTTGTCCTATTTTGAAACCTCAGTATTTTATGGTTTCGTGGGCAAAATGGCATTTGCTGGGGCCAATGGTGAGGCCATTTTCGCGCAGTCGCTCGTAAAGAGCTAATAGGGTGGTTAAATGGTGACTCCATTCAAATAGTTCATGTAGCTGACTCTTTTTGATGTGGTGTCAGCTGCGCGTCAATATCCAGGTCAGAGTATTCAAAAGACTCGCCTGGTAGGGAAGGAGGAGGGTAATCGGCATCAGGTTGGATGCACATTGTCTGTATTACATTAAGTGACTCCGCGGGGTAATCTTCTTCAAGCGCCGATGTTTCGTCCAGTGCTACGAACGTTTCTCCATGGGCGCGTTGGGGGTACTTTTTTTCTTGGAGTCCACGGACAGTCTCCGTGTCCTTGTCTTGGGCCTTATCACCTAAGGGTGATAGTAATTCACACTCCTTTTGTGCCGTCCTAAAGTCCTGGTTAAGGGTCTCCGAGAAATCGGACGGTATCGGGGTTCTGATGGGGACGGGCTCCTGGGCTTCTTTCTTAGCTCGGCCTCGAGGAAGGGCGGCCTGAGACACAGGGTCGGAACTTACTTAGGGGCTCTGTCCTATAAGTACAGAACAGAATTGTATGGGTGCTGAAATGACTTCAGCCCAGCCATCATAGTATTGACACTGCAGGTAACATCTAACGACGAGGAATCGGTTCGCCTGCCCAAGGTAGTCATGTACCACCGCAAATTTCTCGTGGTTAGGGTCCACTGGGGGGAGGAGTTTGTCGGACACGATGAAACACGTACATCCTGTGTCCCTGACGAGAGTCGATACTCGGCAGCCGTTCACGCTGCCCTCCTCAAATTTCAAAGTTCCCGATGAACTTTTATCAAAAATAAAATTTACCTGGTGGCCTGACGGAGGGGGAGAAGTTTCTGCTTGGTTATTCACCACCCGGGAAGCCGGGGTGGCATTAATCTGGTGAACTTGGTGGGCTGGTCCGCTCTTAAGCCTAGAATTTTAGGGGCAATTCCAGCTCATGTGGTTTTCTACACCACAGGTAAAGCATATGATGGGTCGCTTCGGGAAGAGAGATGGAGGAGAAATCTTAACGGGAGGTTTGGAGTCCCGTTGTTGGTTTTGGGGAATGAAGTTTTGGGGTTTTACGGGGCTCGAAAACTTCGACGGCTTTCCTGTGAAGGGGCGTGAATCCTTCCTTATTTCCTTGTAGGAAGATTGGTGAGAAGTTCGATTCTCCTTTGGGTATAAATTATGGCTTGCGGCATAGACATCCGCTTCTTCGGTACATTCTTTAAAGGTCTGGCACCGAAGATCCTTGATGAACGCGTAGATTTCCGTCGGAAGAAACGCCAAAAATTTATCCCGCCACACGAAGTCGGTTAAGGACTCGTAGTTAGGATCAACCTTTGAGGATTCTAACCAAAATTTAAAATTCCTCTGAAGAATGTATCCGAATTGACGGAACGTCTGTCCGGGTTTAATATGACCTCCATGAAATTCTTGGCGGTAGTAATCGGGAGTCATATTATGAGCGGCTAATAACTCATCTTTTAAGGTGCTGTAGTTAATTCTACATTTAGAGGGTAATGATATAAAAATTTCGCGCAATTTACAATTTTACAAGGGAAGTAATCTGACTACACCTTCAGCCTCCAGATCCATGTTATTGATTTCGAGGATCTTTTCGAAGTGGGCTAAAAATGCTCCGAAATCCTCTCCTTACTTGAAATTGGGGAGCTTTAGTGAGAGATTGGAGGGGGGGGGCTTCGGAACGGGAACTGGCTGACTGTATCTCTGCTTCAACACGAGCTAATTCAATCTGATGGTGAAGCTCAGTTTGTCTTTTTCGTTCCTCTCTTTCTCTTTCTTCTCGTTGGATTTCTCTTTTTCTTCCTTCTCGTTGGATTTCTGTTTCTCTTTCCTTTTCTTCTCGTTGGATTTCTCTTTCTCTTTCTTCTCGTTGAATTTCTCTTTCTTTCTCTTCTCTTTCTCTTTTCTTAATTTTTCTCTTTCCGTTCTTTGCTCCTCTTGATCGTACTCAATTAGTTCTTTTCCGGAAAGTCCCAAGGACTCTCCTTGTGCCCTAAAGATTTCGAACTGAGTCATCTTTGCACTTGGGGGTGCAATAGTCAACCAACTAAAATTCCTTGCAATAAGAATTATGCCTCTAGAGAAATAGCCTACCTAAATATGGGCACTGACCTATTCGTACTTGGTTTCTCGATCTAAATAACCACTGACTAAAATCACACAATAAAAAACACAAACAAATTATTATAACAGTTCCTTGAGATACTCCAGCTTCTTAAGTTTCAAAAAAGGGAATAGGAATCGTTAAAACAAAAGGGAACTACTATACTATATTCTTATAACGAATAACACTATGTTTTACTCGACTGAGACCAGTGTTTGCAAAGATATAGCGTTAAACCTTACACACTTGATACTCAATTTAAATAGTATATATATATATATATATATATATATATATATATATATATATATATATATATATATATATATATATAGATAGATATATGTCGTAGAATGGACTCTCGATGATATACCATATATAACTATTCGTTGAGGGAACTTTTAAATTATCTGTAGAGTGCGTGGATGTCTAGGCTGGCTGATATTATGTATCTTCGATATGCTTAAGAAGTGGAACTGAGCTCAGGGATAATAATATTGCTATCATTAATAAAATAGAGTTTTATTAATCATAACTATCAACAACACACAAAACGGAAAATATTGACATAAACAGAGAATGGAAAGGGTCGTAGGGAATCGAGCTAGGCTAATCCGAGGATTAACAGATTAAAAAAGGTAAAACAAATATAAAATTAAAGGGAGGGGATGGTTCGCTAAACCATTTAAAGTACAGGATAAAATTGACAAAAGGGTTAAATACTCAATGGTAACGTTCGGCTTACGTAATTATACTTGTTGTGCAGAGGAAGGCGACGTGAAGGAATTTTCGGTCCACTGGCGAGTTCAAGCCGAAGACAGAGGGGGGAATTAAATGATCCTGACGTGGCGTCTTAGGAATGAGAACCATTTCTTGACGAACGGCTTGAAGAACAATGGTTCTTCTACGTTATTCTCTTCTGAACAACAGGGGGAGGGGTGAGAACCGTCTCTTGTCTAGGGGCTCGAGAACAATGGCTGTTCTGACGTTGTTCTCTTTCTGAACAATAGGGGAAGGGTGAGAACCGTTCCTTGGCGAACGGGATCAAAAGAACAATGGCTGTTTTTCGTTGTTCTCTTCTGAACAACAGGGGTGGAGTGGGCGAACCGTCTCTTGTCAACGGGCTCAAACAAACAATGGCTGTTCTACGTTGTTCTCTTCTGAACAACAAGGGGGGGAGGTGAGAACCGTTTCTTGTCAACGGGCTCAAAAGAACAATGGCTGTTCTAACGTTGTTCTCTTCTGAACAACAGGGGAAGCCTTGTGAACTTGGCGTCACTAAGGCTCGAATCTTGGCACTCAGGGGATATTGTCCTTCTTCTTGACAAGTGATGGTGAATCTTGAGGTCGAGGTCCCTTGGCGCACAAGGTGAGAGTGGATCGTAGTGATGTTTCACGACGAAAATCTGGATCTCTAATCTGATCTTAGTGGTAAAGTTTCCAAATAAATAGTCAGGACACCCCTTGGCGTGGGGGAAAATGGAGTGGGGGCTTCGAGGGAATGCACAGCCGAGCCTGAGAACAATGCCTTATCTGTCCATAAGCCTAACTCAATCTGGTGAGGACGGTGCATGGGGAGACCGGGAGAAGATAAACCTCCTTGTTTAAACATTGACTCAGGTGGCTGTGATAAGGCGCCAGGCTTTAAAGCGAAGTTGCAAGTGTGTAGCATCGTGGTTTTAAATAACATGTGATAGTGGTTAAAAATTAAGCGGCCTCAACCTGTTCTATCACAAGGGTAGAGGTGCAAATGTGCTGTAAAAGATGGCTACTGCCGAGGGTTTCGTTATTTGACACATTTACGGAAGGGGAATGGTGAGTTTGAGGGGATAGAATGAATGGAGTGCCATCATTTGTGACTCGTTTTGGCGGCTGTAAAAAGAATGTGACTCTCATATTAAGGACGGTATGACGTAATGGTTGAGTATGAAAAGAGGATGATGAGAAACATTTTGTTGAAGTAGAGATTTACAAGGGTCAACTTGTCCATTGTGCGTAGTTTAAGAACCCCGCAATGAAGAGTGTAGAAGATAAGAATGGAAAAAGAGGTGCAAAGGTGAGAGGGGCTTTTTATACACCTGCTTTTTATGGAGAAAGGGGGCCTTTTCAGGGTGGGGGGATACTCAGAGAAACATGGATCGTAGACAAGATTTTTCAGGAGAGAGAATTGATATAAGAAAGGAGAATGGCCAGAAAAAGCGAGCAAATGTAAGAATAATGTTGATTTGTTCTGGGTCAGAAAGAATAAGGTGCAATTTTTTCTTGGTGTAGAAGCAGCTTTCCAAGTTTAAATTCATTCGGGTGTGGATGAGGTGGAAGCTGGAAATTAAGAAACTAAGATCAGAAGTGATAGTTTGATGAATCGAAGAGAGGGGAAGGAGTGACTGCCTTAGAGTGGAGGAGAAGAAATAATTGTGAGAATTGTGTCGGAGCAAATTTGGGACAAGCATAAGTAAGTGGGTAGTGAAAAGGCTGATGTAGAAATGGCAGTGTAGTAGAAGTGGAAAGATAAAGTGTAATAGTGAATGGTGGCATGATATTCAAGGCATGCAGTGGAGGGGAAAGTTCAGCCATTTTCTCAGAGGCTTTCTAATGGAGATTATTATGTGAGGGTGACGAATATTAATGCTCACAAGCAGCCCATAATACAAGTGAATTTATTTACTGATGTGTGAGAGCCTTAAAGGAAATAAAGGAAATGAAGTGTTGCCAAGGTTGAGTATGAGAGAATCTTGAGAGGAAATCCTTTTTGGACAGTTGATATTGGCAAGAACAAAATAGCATGAGTTGTGTGAAAATTGGTGACTGTAGGGGTAGTGATCACTCTGGAAGACAATAATGGATGGTTAGTTGTGGTCTTCAAGTAGATCATAGATTCATTTTTTATTTATAATAAAAACAACGAGGGAATCTTTCTCAAAAAGAGTAAAAGGTGAGTTTTGTAAAGAAAGTAATGAACCTAGAAGAAGTTGAAGGAGTTGGGGAATGTGTAACTGAACAGCAAATGCGAGCGTTAGGCCAGGAAGGCTTTCATTCTTCCATATGTCAGCTGCAACCTGTTAACCCATGGTCTATATTGCACTCTATTGTGGGAGTAGGTAAAAGATGACTAGACTTTGTGGAACTCTCTCTAACAGGGCAGATACAGCGTTGGTTTTCCAGCGTTCAGGTGTCGGGTTCAATCCCAAGCGAGTGGGAACACAAGCGCATCGCATGTATAGGTCTGGCCACCGAGTGGCTAAATCGCCATGCTTACTTCTGTGGGTATAAGTGGATCTTACACAGATCATGACAAATACACACAGCCAATAACAACACCGCTGTCTTTCCTTTCCGTCTTTATAACACAAACACAAACTTTATCTCTTCTATTCCAAGAAGTCCTTTAGATGAACAGCGGCCACATACTCGTACATATGCCGCTGACTCGAAATGTGTCCCCTTCACCCCAGGAAGACGACAGTTCGTGCCACGTCGCTGGTTGGTGTCCAAACCCATAAACTATTTTCCAATACCCCACCCCTCCTCCTACAAGGAACACGCCCTTCTCTTGCCCTCAGGCTCACTAACGATTGTCATGCTGATCTTTATATCGATCTCATTATCCGGGAGAGGGGTTTGCAATAGGTCGTTAACACTTGGGAG
Organism: Ceratothoa steindachneri; assembly: GCA_963969495.1. Taxonomy (NCBI): domain Eukaryota; kingdom Metazoa; phylum Arthropoda; class Malacostraca; order Isopoda; family Cymothoidae; genus Ceratothoa; species Ceratothoa steindachneri. Next base: position 14,854,519 of record OZ018319.1, read on the forward strand.
ACCTGAAAAATGAGCAAAGGCAGCGAGATGGAATGAAAAAAAGGTCGTCTTTGTGTTATGATTTTTGCCTAGTGGGTGTGTTTAAGGCCCTTGTAAGTGACACGGACCCTGGGGAGAAAATAATACTGTGCTAGCAGTGGCGTCGTTTAAGAATAAAGGTCAATTAAAGTATGACAGAGTGCAATAAGTCAGTGGATCGTTTTGGCTAAGTTTAAGGACGATGTTGAATGATCATTTCAGGTGGATAAGACACAGGCCATGAGGTGAGAGGAGGAAGGCGGATTTAAAGTTGATCAAGTGATTGTGTTGTGGCAGCTGGATGGGAAATGACGCTGCAAGAGGTGAATGTTTGGTTTACGAATTGTTGATAACACATGAAATCATTATGGTAGGCTCTAAGAATCAATGGAGTGGATGGTAGAGTGGTAGATGGTGTGAAAATCAATCATACTGAAACTAAAACCTGTGATAAGGGGAAAATTGACAGGGTGAATGTTTTGTTCTGATCGAGAATTGTCTGTGACATCTCCATATCTATTCGCAAGAAGGGGTTTCCCTTTAATTCTGCGGGTATTTCTATCCTTTCATAACTTTTTCAACGTAATTTAATATAATTAAGTTCACTTTAACATCTTCCACCTAGAGGGGTGAACTTCAATTGCCAAATCTGGTGGGAGAGGATATAGAAATGGTTAGTAATAATGGGAGGAGGAGATGGTGGTATGAAGTAAAGAAGTTTACATTTTTGTTGAGTTGTGAAGTTAGCGTTAATGGCCTCCATTTGCCGCCGAGCATAATTTTACTTTTAATTTAGGAGGAGAACCAACAATGCAATCTCCGGCATAGAGTTTGTCGGAGGTATATGTAAACATAGTGGTGAAGATAGAGGAAGGAAAAATGTGTGAAAAATATATAGCCAGAGAACTTCCTGAAGGCATATGGGTCTGAGAGGGTGCGCAATCCCGTGCGAGGTACTCGGTTAGGCAAGGTATTCCAAACCTGACTGGAGCTGACATGTTAACTTTCTTGCCAAAGTTTTGGGGGGATGGTGTTAAAATGGCCATGGTGTTGTGGTCTGATGAGGCCCCTTTTAACTTGAGGTGGGATGTTAATCACCATAATCATCACTCCTAGACACGACAAAATACAAACTGGGAGATTTTGTTTAAAGAGCCTATTTGGCGACTTCCAACTAGAGCAAAACTGCCATAAACACACTACAACTTAATACTAGGCTAGATTAAAAAAAATAATAATAAAAAAAATAAAAAAATCACACAAACAAACAAACTGAGGGATGAGGAATATCACTATTCGCCCAGAACGATGAGATTCTAAGCGATATTTTGTGGACGAAAGTCGAGCGAGTAAAAGATACACGGGAATAATTCTAGCCAAACACGGAAGCTAAAGGCCTTAATTATAGCCAAACTCGAAAGCTAGATACCTTACTTCTAGCCAAACACGAACACTAGAGGCCTCAATTCTAGACAAACGCGGTAGCTAGAGGCTTTAATTCTAGCCAAACTAGGAAGCTAGAGGCCTTAGTTCTAGCCAAACGCGGAAGCTAGAGGCCTTAATTCTAGCCAAACGCGAAAGCTAGAGACCTTAAGTGATGACATTTGTTTATGCACAGTCGAAATTGCCCAATTGTGGAACACCAGTCCGACCGACACTGGATCAATGTGGCACGAACCAAAAAAATGTCATTTAATAAGCCCTGGTCTCCGTCATGTCACGATCTCACACCATGCGTCATTTTTTTATGAGGTTTATTCGGTAGAAATTCTATCTGAACGAATCAACTGACTTTGATGAACCAATTAAAGGAAAGTTTAAGCAAGTTTTGATGAAATAAAAGTCGAAATACGTCGAAGAGCGGCTTTAGAATAAAGAACAAGGCTGTCTTTACTGATCAAAAAGGCAAAAATCACGTTAGAAGTTTATAAATGAGCACTTTTATAAAAGTAATTAAATTCCATACAAAAAAACTGTATATGTATATATATATATATATATATATATATATATATATATATATATATATATATATATATATATATATATATATATATATATATATATATGCTCCTATGTTCTGTCTAAATTTTATTTTATTTTGCTAAGAACTAAAAAGTTATAATATTTTAAAACCGTCAGGGTTGAACGGCCCAGCCTGTATGTAAAATAATGGAGGATAGGGAATAAGGAAGGAGATGAGCTTTTCAGGTTGTCATGTTGTGATAGTGTGACTGAGAGATGAAGTGATGTGAAAATGTTTATTCTAACTTTTGAAAGTCTTTGTTATATGCTGGGAAAGGGACTTAAATTAAATCGAAAAATAGTACCATGATTGTTTGGGGGATTAAGAAGGGGATGGAATGTTATATGAGAGTCCGTGGACTGCCGGAAAGTGACAAGTTCAGGTATGGTTGGGTGTGAGCATGGGAGATTGAGGGAGAAACTAGTAGTTAAGAAGTATAGATGGTGTGAAGAATAATACTTATGTATATCCGAGAAGGTGTTCGGGCTGGTATGGCCGTGCAAGAAAAATGGATGAGATTGTTCAGAAAATAGTTTGTGTTTGCTCGTATACAAAGGGGTGGAAGACCGCATATAAGATTAATTAATTTTGTGTTGGTGTGTTCTAGATGAAGGGGACTGACAGTAGGAAGCTTCATTGATATTGTGCATGACAGCAATGCATGAAGGGGATTTGCGATGCAAATGTTCGGAAATTTAGTCCCACCGAAGAACCATAACACCCTTCACACCATCCCTCGTAATTACTAGTCTTTCCCTCAATACCCCATTATCACAACCAAACATACCTCATATTTTCCAATCCATCCACCCCACACCTAGTCCAATGCATAAACACTGCTTCTCTTTTCGCCAGGCTTCGTCTTCGTCAGGCTTGGCTCCAACTTCAAATATAAGGCAAGATCTGAACCTGTTAATTCCACCTAGCGAATAACCAAGGCTTTATTCAGGGATTTAATTGGATTCTCAAATTAATTAATATATCAGGTTAATTCATAAGTATTTCCCGTTCATTTGAAGCAAAATGTAACGGCTGATTTCGAACCACTCATTCTTACATCAGCAGTAAACAAGTGTTCATAATACATTTAAACTAAAATATCATGGCCTAAAATGGAGGGACTAAAAATGCATATTTGACATGTGATTCTGTGGGAGCTTAAGAACAACCAAAACGCTTCCGAAACAGCAAAGAAAATTTGTAGCGTTTATGACTAAGGTACCATTACTGATGGACAACTACCATATTCAGTTTCAATTTTCGTTTTGAGGATCGATCATTGACAGATGAACCAAGGCCAGGAAGATCATCACACTCCGATGAAGATATTTTAAAATAAATAGCGGAATACAAGCTTATACTCTTCACATCTACAACGTGTGCATGAACATCTTTTAAGAAAACGCCCTGCAATTGTCAACAGGAGGCGACGTTGTGATTCTTCATGCTAACGTAAGATCACACACACACAGCGAGAATCACGCCGAAAAAGTCTTGGACTTATGTTGATCTGTTCTACCCCATCCACCAGATTCACCAGACCTTGTACCAAGTGATTCCCATGTTTTTTGTTCAATGCAAAGTGCTCGGAAAAGTTTAAAAAATTCTGAAGATGATCAGGTAAAAAATGTTCGTGGACAAGTTCTTGAAATCAAGACCGGATGGATTTTACCTTAGAGGATTCATAAATCTACCTGCTAAATGGCAAGTATTTATGATAAAAAAGTGAATATACTATTAATTAAAATTATTTAATTGTTCAGCTCTTCAGGAATAAATATATTTCACAAAAACGGAAATTACTTATAATTACTCGTACTCATACACTTACTTATACATTACTTATATAATTACTTATTCACTTCCTGGTAAACTACAGGTCTATATTTATGCTAATAACATTTATTGTAATTGCAAGAAGAAGGGTTTAGAAACCTATATACTGGTATGTATGTATATGCATTTATCACCTCTTACCTGGATTACTTTTCAAAGCCTTTTTTTGAGGAGCTCCATCCAGCCTGTCTCTCTCCTCTGCTTCCGTTGTTACAAACTTTACCACTTTCGCAACACCGTAAATTCTTACATACAACAAAATTATTTTACGATGGCAATGACTCTCTGTAAAATTTAGATTTAGACTTAAAATCCTCCTAATTGTGCACAAAGCTCCCGACTTTATCTTGTATTTCTCACCTACTCAAAGCATTTTAAACCCACCTTTTCTCAAACCCTTCCCCGGCGCGGTAGGTTCTTTCATTTGACTCTTGCCTCGCATAGGTCTTCCTTTTCACATTTACTGCTGGAAACTGAAAAATGTCCTACTTTATGAAATCAGAGTACCTTTCGCACTTGTAAACAAAAAAATAAACTACCTTCAAATGTACTTTTTCCGTACTTCGTAATCCTAAATTTGATCAGAACTTGATGCCATTGTTCGTTTTGTCTCGAGGATTCTTTAGTTTAAATATCTCCGGCATTAATAATCACGAACCCTTCATCCATACGACTATTCTATGTATAATAAGGAAATCATTCAAAGTCTCGTTCTTCATTAAATGTCTGATAAGCAGCCATAGGAACTCAAGTTTGAAGCACAACCTTTCCAACCAAACATGAGTATTTTATGGATTTAAAAAATTCTTTATCATATAATTTTCATTTAAATTTCACTCCTTTTTGCAATGATAAGTAAGCTTGATATAATGAAGCCAAGGGTGATCAATAGAGAAAAATAAAAAAATAATGGGTTGAGGAATAAGTTCTTGCTGTTTAATCAAATTTATTTATTACCATTAACAATTTTATTAAAACTTCATTTTTATTTGATAACAATATGCACTTTAATCAATAATGTATTCTCCGTCGTTATTTACGACTTCTTGCCAACGTTCAACTAGTTTTTCGATGCCTCTGCAATAAAAAATCTTTGTATTTTGACTCGAAGAATTTGTCTAACCAAGTTATTAATTCACGATCAGTATTGAACGAAACGCCACGCAAATTGTTGGAGAGCGATCGGAACAGATGGAAATCCGATGGAGCCAAGTCTGGCGAATATGGATAATGTGATAAGATTTCTCAGTTAAGCGTTTGAAAAGCGTTTTTTGGCATATTGGCAATATGAGCACCAGCATTGTCGTGTTGCAGAAGGACTCCAAAAGGTTCCCAGAGGTCGCTTTTCACGAATAGCTTCGGCTAATCGATACATTTGTTGAATATAGAGTTCTGTATTGACAATCTTGTTGTTCGCAAGGAGCTCATAAAGAATGATGCCTTCACAATCTCACCACACACACAGCATCGTCTTTCGTGGATGAAGTCCTAACTTTAATCGCGAATGGTGTTTTTATTAGGGCTAAGCCATTGTTTTCGATGGTTCGTGTTGACATAAACACACCACTTTTCGTTGCCAGAGAGGTGAATAAATCTGTCCTTATATCCACGAGTAGCCTGGTGACGATCAAGCAAACCTGCGGCAATCGTGGAGCGTTGAAGTTTGTTGCTTTCGCTCAAAGCGTGCAGAACCCATGCACCGAGTTTTTTAACTTTCCCCATCGAATGAAGGTGATTCACTACAGTTTTATGATCACATGCCAATTGTGTAGCCAATTCTCTATTCGATTGACGAGGATTTTTAAGAAGAAGGTCGTTCAATCGATCTTCATCCAACTTAATGGGGCGACCAGAACGTTCTTTGTCATTAAGATTGAAATGACCGTTTTTGTAACGTTAAAACCACCATTGAGCTGTCCTTTCTGATAAAGCATTTTCTCCATACACAGCACAAATATCGAGACAAGCTTTGGCTGCGTTTACATTGTTCCCGTCTCGATTGAAAAGGAATAACAACAAGTGTCGAAAATGCGCCCGTCTTCCAAATTGACATTCCATTTTGAGGGTACAGAACACAAATTAAATTAACACAACTTTTAAATAAACCGCAATGACTTATTATTCAACTTCAAGACGTCGCCTACGCTGTCAAGAGACGTAGCCTAATCTTGGAAAATTTTACTCTTATTATTTATTATTGTTTCTTAAAATGTGCATAAATCATGTCAACAAAACTTAAATCAACACAACATTAAAAAAAACGCAAGAACTTATTTCTCAACCTAATAATTCATTTTTTTAATGTGATAATTTTTTTTCAAACATCCAACGAAGTCGTTTTAAAATGGGGAACAAAAATCGAGATAAATTTAAGCCATATTGCCATTACTTTTGTTTTAGGATTAATCTTTTAATTTGAAACTTGGCACCAGGTTTTTTAATAAGGATGATTTTATATTCAGAAAAATGGCAGGTTCCAAGTCGAAAAATGCATTCGCATTCTAAATTTAAATCGCATCCAAGCCCATGATATTTATTGCTATGCTTGAGTGTCTGGAATTCACACAGAGGGTGCCATTGAATAGTGATATAACGAATGTCGGATCTACGCGAAGCTAAAAAATTTATATTTCATTATTTCAGTTCTCGCCTTTTAATGAAATCACAATTGGCTTATGGGAGAAAATCGTAAATAAAAGCCATTTCTACTTTTTACTGGTGTTAGCTGTATATATATATATATATATATATATATATATATATATAAGGCACAGAACACAGAACCCGTTCCTACACCTATGCTTGCTCCTCATCGGACGGCTCGAGTCGCCGATGCCTTACAAGGAAGGAAGGGATCTTCTCCTTCAGCTGGTGTTGCTATGACAGACAAGACCTTCTCCATTTCAGAGAAGGATCTTGCCGAGGACGGTCCACCTGGCCCTGAAACTCTTTTGGGCATATGAGAGAAACTGGTTCATTCCCAACCCTCCTCTTCTAAAGAGAAAAAGAAGAACAAAAAGAAAAAAAAAGAATCGGGGCTCCTCTCCCTCCACGGGAGCCGTGGCGCCAAACAGGTCTGCTGCCGTTTCGGTAAGCGTTCAAGCGAAGAACGGTACGTCCGGCCTCTTCGCTTCGCCGGGTGTGGAATCCCAGTAGAACACCCGAACTGCGCGAAGCGGAGACTCGATTATGACGGGTACACTCATTTAGAGACTACCTGACGTTTTCAAGCCCGCTAGCTTCAAATGCTTGCTTTTTATTCGCCCCACTGATGGCAACATGTTGGCTAAGGGCAACATGATTCATCAGAGAAGAGCTATAGCTAGTGTGATTAGTAGAGCGCCAAAGGTGACTCGTTTCTTCAATGAGAGCCTTTTGGCGAAGGGGGCCTCCGAGGGGGACATGATTAGTGCCCTTTGGACGGTTACTGGCACGCCTATGAGTGTGATATAAGACTCTACCATGAACTATGAGAAAGGAGTAGTTTATGCGATAAAACTCGTCGACTACACCGTAGATGACATCACCTTAGAACTGGCTGACCATATGGCGGTCAAGGTCGAACGTGTGGTGAGAAAACAGGAAAGGGTATCGAGATCCATCCCTACACTCTTCGTCACGTTCGACTGTGACAACCTCGCTGAGTCAGTACAACCTGGGTGTATCGCGGCGGCGTGAAGGCATTCGTGCCAATGCTGGGGAGGTGCGACTACTGTCACTACTTTAGGCCATACTAATCGGTCCAAAGCCTAATATGATAAGTCCAAATCGTGTGTGGCAAAGTGTGTCAATGTGGAGAGCCGCACCCCGCTTCTTCGATGCAATGTGGTGTGTATCTCCTTAGGAAGGAAATACTGGCCGTTGGGGCCCATGATCGTATCTCATTTAGCGAGGCTGGCACACATGGTACTATCTCGGACATCCTATGCCTTAATGTTAAGAAAGGCATCGTCTGCTAATGGCCCCGCCTTGCTCTTCCTAGGACTACAAGCACGGGTGCCTTCGCGCCCATTTAGAACACTTCTGGGTGTTTTACCCATCCCGGGTGCTCCGCTGGGTAAGCTGCTGGCACAAAGCGTTCACACCCAGCCCCGGCTAAAACTAAAGATCCCCTGCCTTCCCTCAACGTGCTCCGATAAGGCGAAACGGCCGCACGCCTCTACCGAGTCTTTAGACTCGCAAAAGGCCACACCGCTGAAGATAGTTATAAGGCCATCTTCCGGGATTCATAAAGCTGCCCCTGAAAGGAGGACAGCAATAAAGGAGCTTCGGCTCCTTCGCCCACTCCCAGTGGTAGGCTGGGTGACTATAGATGGTGGATCCTCCAAAAGAGGGACCCCTGCTCGCCTAAGCTTTCAAGGCGGAGGAAGCAAAGGAGAAGCATGGCGAGCCCAACCTCATCCGATAATTCATTGAAGGCAACTGTGCCTTTAGCACATTGTCCGACCACAACGCCCGGAGTTCAGCCTACAGGAAGTGTACGACTATTCTCGAGGTTCTTCTGTTGGAAGAGGGCCCCCACATCTCCTTTGAGCTAGGCATGGAGGTCATATTAGCTCGATGTAATTGCCGCGGCCTCCAGGCCAACTGGGAGGAACTGTGGATGCTCGTTTCCTCCCGTTTCCCCTTAGCTATCCCTTTTCAGGAGAGCATGCAGGGCGCGTGCCCCCTGCCACCCCTTCCGGAATATAAGTGTTTTGCTCCCCCACCATCACAGGATGAGGACGGGGCGGGAGGATACGCGATTAACACCCGACATGATGTCTCTGTTCTACTCTTCGCGACCGCTTTCTCTAGCCGGAATGCTGCATTCAATGCGCGTCGTATGTCGGTGAAGGCCGCCGACTTCACTTTAAATTTAGAGGCGGAAAACTCTACAACGACAGTTTTAGATTGTGTGAGTTGCGTTTCGCTTTCGCTTCGTGCACGGACACTGCTCCTAGTTTCAACGATGTCCCGTACGCCATGCTTCAACAGATCTGGGTAGACGGTATCCTCCCAGATTCCTGGCGAATCGCTAATGTGCTTGTTATTTGTAAACCAGGAAGAGATCACTCCACCCCGGCCAGTTCCGCCCAATCTCTCTAACCTCTTGCGTGTGCAAGTTGATAGAGAAATTTGTAAATGTTATATTAGTCGTTTTTATGGACAGCAAAGGCCACCGGTCTTCTGCACAGTTTGGCTTCCGCAAATTACGCTCCACGCCGGATGCTTTGCTCCGACTGGAAAATGCCGTCTGCGAGGCCTTTATTCAAGGACAGCACTACTCCAAGGTGTTTTTCGATCTAGAGAATCCCTATGATACCGCATGGCGATACCGTATTATGGAGAGTCTCCTCACAATGGGGGCAAAGGGACGCCTATCAAACTTTATATCTGAATTTTTGCGAGATAATCGATTCGATTCCGTGAACGGGTGGAGAAAGCCTTTACCGGCCTTGATTTATAGTGACTCAAACGGCGTTTTGAGCGGTCTTGGTTCATAGGAATCTCCGCACTCACTGGTTCGCAAAATCTGTAACGCCACGGTTTTGGCGAGACGGGATGATGTCTCGATTATCTTCTGCTGGGTTCTTGGACCTGTAGGAATTGCAGGAAATAGGCACCCCGATGAGGACGCATAAGAGTCCACAAGGAATGCGACACCAGACCAGTGTTTCGCTCTTCTTCACACCAATTACATGGCAGGAATAGAGGCAGCTCTCCGGGTTGCTTGGCAAAAAGATATGAGACGGTTGAGTGGAACTTAAAGTTGTATGCCATTGCGCCGTGACTGTTCCCATGGACTTACCCCCAATGCCACGACGGCTTCAGGTTGTTTTCTGACATCTCCGAATTAGACACATTCGCGGGATGCACCGCAATTTGATGAAGCTCTCGACTGTGCCATACTGTGAAGAGTGCGTTGTTCCCAATAATATTCGGCACATTCTTGTTAAATGTCCCAGTCAGGGTGATATTCAGAACGTTACCTGTACCAGCCTCCCATTTATTTAACTTTTGTTGTTTTTACTTGAAGGTCGCATATTCCTGCCCCTGGGGGAGTCGGGTCAACCTCGGACATCGGAGCGCCCTTCCTTTTTGCCTTTTGGCTTTGTTTCCTTGTTGTTACTATTTTTTAGCCTTTGTCCTTTTGCTTACTAGGCTGTGCTGTGTACTGTGACTTATGCCCAAGTAGGTAGTCCCCAGATAGGCTCCCAAAATGAAAGTTCGAGAGGCATAAATTTCCACCATATTCAGTTGGAAATTGTTCTTGGTCCGTAATTGAGGCTATATTTTGATAGTCCGTGGATGTGTATGCAAGTATGAACGTAAATCGGCGAACGGAATTTGGTCAGACAAATAGATAGGGTGTACCATTTGGTTGCGGGGATGGTGGGGGATTTTGGTTGAAGATAATAAAAGAACTCATTTAAGAGGTAAACAAAGTTAAAAGGAGTTTTCTCATTTGACACAATGCAAGGAGATCCTAGGAGGCACAGCCTGTTTGCTTTCTGATCCAGAGATACGAACAGAGTTGAAGGTTCCTAATACTGGAGATCCACTTTTGTGTGTGCTCTGTAATCTCTATTATTTTCACTGGGATAATATTTTAGACAGGAAATGTGACCTTTATAAATTCCAATTTGGTTCATTTCAAACGATTTCGAAACATTTAATTGGTATAAAATATATATATTTATCCATCAATATATAAAAATTAGATGGAAATTTAAAGAAGTTTTAAACAGCCCAATTAAAGTAATTTGATCTCCGTAACCAAACCAAGAATTCGGATAAATATTAAATTTGGCCAAACTATTCACGTCAATCTTTCCTCGTAATTGTTCTCGTATGGATTTTCTCTTTCAAAACAAAACCTCAACGGGTTACTGCACAATTAACTTTTAAACAAACATCAATACACTCTTTTTTCCGCGTAAATGAAATCGATAATATCTCGTCATTGGTGTTCTTTCATTATTGTATTCCTTGGTTTCTTTTAATTGAATTGCCTTCCTATTATGTAGACTCTAAATACCATTTAGAGCTGGGTTTTCTTTTACCAATTTTGTAACTCACTCCCCGTCTCTCTGAGGATCAACGATCCACGATGAAAAAAGGTAGAAAATGTGTAAGAGTAGAGAGGATAGGTAGAAGAGGTGTATAATAGAGAGAGAGAGTAGTTGTGCCAGGTTGTCTGGCTACCTCAGTCGTTTATATCTTTAATAGCTGTAGTTATTATCACTAGTTTCTTATTGCAGCATTCAAGCCTTTGAATTCTTGTAGGCCTCTTGATAGTTGGTTGACTTTACTCATATTAATGTGTCCGCTTCGGATCTTTTGTTATATTTTTTCATTTATTGTTATTTTGTTAAATTTACCTATGTATTGTCCATTTCGGATCTTTTATTTTATTTATTTATTTATATATTTTTATTTTTTTATTATTATGTTGTCCAATTCGGATCTTTTAGTTAATATTATACTTATGTTTATTTTATTTATTCCTCTTATTTAACTGTCCACTTAGGATTATTTATGATCAATTTATTATCATTATTTACGTGAAATAAATCAGTTTGGTTTTCTTTATCCATCGTTTAATATTGAATTGTCAATGTGAATTGAAATAGGATTAATCTTCTGGTAGTTTCTCAATAAATCAGTAGGATTACTTGTCGAGCTATTATTTAGCTGCTTTTAAAAGCTTGCCTGAACCTTAGGTTCTGCATGTCTAAATCAGGTAGTCTAATCGGGTTCAGCACCTCTCCTGGCATATTATCATAGACTTTTTGCCAAATGTTTTGTGCTCGTCTATTTAGGGTAATGTTTAATGGCTCGATATACGTCAGTTCATGTAGTAATCTAGTAGGAATGTAGTCAAGCAGTGACACGTTGGTAATAAATCTTATTGTCTTTTTCTGGATATTTTGAGCTTTCTTAATAACTATTTTGCTCATAGTATTAAGGGGTATAGCCGGGTACAAGAGAAGTGGTCTCACCAACAACAGATAGAGTTTCCTTTTGTTGCTCGCCGAGAGATGTCTAAAGGGATAGAGAGACTGTAGCGTCTTTGCAGCAACGGCGATCTTTTGTAGGTAATGGGTCCTGTACGCATTTGATGTTAATTCCAAGCCTAAAACTCGGCCTTTTCTTGAGTACTCATAGAGCTCATCCTGCACTAGCACGTCCGATGTTTTTCGACGGCCAACTGGTATCACTCTGAACTTTTGGACATTTGTTTTTATCTTATTTCTTCTTTCGAAGTTGTAAACATTAACAATTTCCCTCCGTGTCCTGTTAGCGATATCATGGGGATTTTTGTAAACGCTGGTAACGATTTAAGTGATATGATCTACTAGTTGTACGTACTGGGTAAGGTTTTGAACAGGATGTGGTAAATCCCCAGTATACACTGAATACAGGGTGGGACTGAGAGAACTCCCTTGAGGTACCCCAGCCTCTAGACTAAAGGATATCCCTTCTGTACCATTTATCTTCATCACTGCTTCTCTTTCCTCCAGATAGTCACATAAAATCCTGGTTAAGTTTTCATCCATGGCTAGTTCACTCAGTTTGCTTTCAGGACCCGGTAGCCATACCTTGTTGAATGCCGAGGCCACGTCGCGAAGTACGACATCGACATTACCATTCATCGCTTTTCCAATCGCTATTCTCTCCGTAATTAATGCCAGAGCCATTTCCGTACCTAATTTCCTCCTGAACCCATGTTGTTGAGAGTTGTATAAGTTATGGGTTTCCAGGAAGGTCCTTAGTCTGGTGTTGAGAAGTTTTTCGAGTAGTTTGCCCATAAACTCCAACAAGAAGATGGGCCTATAGCTGTTGATTTCCTTCTTTGGTTTGCCAGGTTTCAAAATAAAGTCAATATGGGCCTTTTTGAATTGGTCCGGGAAATATTCAACATTGAGGCAGGCATTAAATATCTCCAGTAGACCTTTGTTGATGTAATTGGCGGCATACAGCATGTTCATTTTAGTGATGCCTGTTATGCCTGGCGTTTTTTTTCCAAGCTTTTGAGGGCCCACTCGTATTTTTCATGCATGAACGGTCTACCTTCATCTTGTGAACGCGGGATCTGTCAACGAAGTGATGTGGAGTGAGGTCAGCACCTAGGTCCTGCAATCTAAGTAGAACATCTTCTTCATACCTCTCATCAAATAACTCATTGTCCTCATCGCTAATGCGAAAGCGGTTTTGCCAATATTGTCTAAATTCTCTCTCAATATCACGGTCTTCAGTATATTCTATGCCGTTGACTGTAATACTGATGTTGTTTCTAGGAGAAGTGCCTCTCAGTTTCTTTATTTGACACCAAAGCTTTTTTGGATCTCCTTCTGCCTCGATTTTAGCAATGATTTCATCCCACTGATCTCTCGTCTTCTCAAGTATGAGTTGCCTGATCTCGTTTCTCAACTCGCGCAGCTCTTGGTACCGTTGTGCCGTGTTACCATGCATATCTAGGAAAAAATGACTGCCTCCAGCTTATCCATTTTATGCTGTATATTTTTGTCTACCCTTGGAGGAGGGAGAATTTTATGCTCCATACAGATGATAGCCAGGCGGTCAGCTTCCAAGATTTTAGAGGTGAGAAAATCGAGTTTCTCGTCGATCTTTTCTAAGGTTGCCCCCTTGAGATGTTCGATATGCTCTTGGCGCAGATGTTCACGGTATAATTCTCAGTTAGCTCTTGCTTGGCATCTTCGCTTGAAAATCTGCACTTGTATTGGAGAAGTGGAGACGTGGGTAATCATACTTATATGATATGACGGTATGAAAGGGCCCGGGAGAGTGACATGGTTAAGATAAAAGTTCCAATTTGTTAGCACAATGTCCGGTGTGGTCGACAATCTTGCTGTATGGAATGTGGAGAAGTTTGGCCCTTCTTTTTGCACAACTCTTCTGTCTATTAGGAGGCTCAGTGAGTTACCAGTTCCATTAAAGGACCTCATATAGCCGGCCTCCCTGCACCGGGCATTCAGATCTCCGACAAGTATCATTGAGACCTCTCTCCTAAACAGCCGCATAAAGTTGGGGATCGGTAAATATGGGCGCCTGGGCGGTTGATACCCGACTGCAACCTCCAGGTCATCATATGTCATAGGGATCTTTACCGCTAAATACGATTCCTCTAGTTCCTGTATTTCTTTAAATCTGATGCCTTTTCTGGTGCAATTGCAACCCCGTCGTACCTTCCCTTCGAGTAGCTAGCCATTAGAACTTCATAGTTATAAATCTTTATACGTTCTATTCTATCATCTAATCCATGCTCAGAAATAAGCCCGATTTCGGGATCAGCGTTTCTGATGATTTCATTGTATACACCGCTTTTGTTTTTCCATCCGTTAACGTTCAGCGAGAAGATCTTAAGGTTCATGATGAGTTTGGTAGAGAGAGCCATGGTTAATTGATATTAGGATACTTAACTTTAGTCCCTTTTTCTCTCGCTGGGGACCTTACCCTACCATATCTTTTCTTCCTGTATTGTTCCTGGTTAAGGTTGAAGCAGGACTCGGGGCATATTTCTACTTTTCCCTTTCTGAAGGCGTCCAGGAGCGATTCTTCGGTAACGCCGGCATCATAGTCCCATTTATATTTGCCTTTAGTGACTCCTTCTATGAGCTCATTAACATTAGCTTTCTTTGGAATGGGAGCAGATGGGAAGCCGTAGATTTCCATGCACAGATCTTGGGTCGTCCGATAAATTATGGGTCGTCCGATAAATTAGTGCAACGAAGGAAGATGTCGAAGCCACAGGTACAACCTCGTCGTTTTCTGGCAGAGTTTCTTTCAGTTGGTCACTGATTTCTATCTGGGAGTCCTCTTTCACGGCACGTTCTTTCTTGCGCAAGCACGGATCGCGAGAAGCAGAGTGGGGTATTGTCTCTGGTTGCTTTAGATTCGATAATTTGGCTTGAAATAGTTCTCCTGATGGTGGGTTATCCGGGAACCACATTGGCTTTAGTCCATTCTGCACCAGCATCTTATTTAATTCAGTTGCATAACTGCCAGGGTTCATTATGTTTTCAAAATGCGCGTGTAATATGCACATATGTTCTGGTCTATCTTGTTGTGGTTTTCTGCTCGGAAACTTTCGTCGCCTGTGCATATGAAGTAGTCCTTCTTTGGTTCCTCTCCTCGATGATGGTCTTCTTCTTGTCCGTTATCAAGGCCTTTTTTATTGGGCAAGCCATTGATAGTGTATGATGTGAAATGCCACACTTGATACATTTCCTTTTGGAGCTAGTACACTCTCTTCATGTGTGGCCAGATTCTAAGCACCTAAAACAGATCTTGACTGTAGCCAGACAGTCCTTAGTAGCATGCTTTTCGAGGGGATAGCAGGAGAAGCAGATCTGCACCACCACAAAACCTCTCGCTCAATGCAGCTGGCAGAGATTTTTGTATTAAAAAGGACCACTCCATTTTCCGTCGCCTTCGTTGCCATCTCAGTTGTTTGAAAAATTAATTTGAACACATAGGAGTGTTCCTCTTCTTCGCGGTTCTTGAATTTTATAACGTCGTCGATCTTTGCCCAACTTTGTTTTGCCTCCACTTCTTATTTAATCTCTTTAGCCGAGTGAGTACCAACGTAAGGGTCGATACATCTGCAAACGATCGATCTCTTGGTTGATACATGTGGGGAAACTCGTGGTGTGAGGCCGATTTCTTCTAATTTCTCTCTCGTATTTGCACTCAAAAGGTTGTCTAGGTTTTGATTCGTGTCGCAAAAAGGCCAAGTAACCATATTATTGGTCCTTGAGTGGGCAGAGAGCAATCCCAAGCGATGAAAAGACGGTTTCAAAGACCTTCTCGCGCGAAGGCTTCTGGCAGCGCTCTTTGACATGAAGCTGGACTCTCTTCTCGCCGTTAGGGTCGTCCATGACGGCCCCAACAGCAGGAGCTACTTTAACCTACCATGCCCTTATCTCGGGGGCGAGTACCTTAAATAGACTTTGGTTCACCCTTACTGCCCTACCTAACTAATATGTGTATCAGGGTCCTCCTATCTGTCCTGACCACTCCGCCCCAGAATGGGGCCATCTTCTTCGCGCCCCCTGCGGGACTTCATTCCGGGGTTCGGACACGTCAGAGGCAGACGGCTTCTACAGACTTTATCGGCAGAAATTTTATCAGAACCAAAGTTGTGCTGGTGTCAAGGGAACAGACAAGATGCAGGCGAGAAACTCCAGTTGATCCAAAATTCCTCGTCGGCCGAGTTTACACCCTCACGGGTGTGCACGCGCGCGCGTGCGCGTATGTCCTTCGTAAAACCAGACGGTTTCCGTTGAACCCAAGCGGGCGTTCTTTAACAAGCTGAGAATTCCGGAATTGTAGAAGTATGACTTTGCTTGTAAGAGGTAAAGTCTTCTTGGACCGCGTCCTCTCTGAGGAATTCTACACGTCATTTTTTTTTATTTATTTTTTAGTATAAGTGAATTTTAATTTATTATAAATATATTCGAATTATTATGTGATCTTCATATTCACTGCAGTGAGTGTGGGTGGGAAAGGATGAGTTTAAACCTAAGACTATCATATTTGTTACTAATTGTGGTTGGTGCAATGGCCCAGGATTTTTCTTCTAGTTTTCCATGAATACACCTTTAAGATTTTTACCTTTGGACCCCAGTTTACACATTTCATTGCACCGGTGACTCGCATAAGGACTTTGACGACATCAAATCATTTCCTTCAAATCCAGAGAAAGATCAGCCAATGATAAAACAATGATCATGACCTTATCACAGTGGGAGAGAAAATGATATCTAACGAAATTAATGATCAATACTTTCGCTTTAGTTAGAAAAATTAGGATAGCTAATCTAATTTTAGATCCTGTATGCGAATACGATTACATAGATCAAAGGTTTTATTTCTGAAGGAAGCGAGAAAACGGTAGTCTGTAATAGAACAAACTAAGCGAGTTGCATAACAGCTCAGCAATATCTTGCAAAGTGATCAGCGCCTAGTCTTAAAATACAGAGTATTTTAACCAATTCATCATATCGTTATAATATGACATAGAATAAAGTAATGTATTTACCTAAGAAAGTGAGGAAGACAACAGAGAGAATAATACAAACAAACAGGTAGGGAACAACAAGCAGATATCATATAAGTAATAAATATTAACAAAAACCACTAGATTTGTGTGTAGTTACATGTATAAAAGTTCTTAAATAGAGAGAGGTGGACAAAAAAGTAGAAGGAACGACAGAAGGCTGATGAAAGACTTATGGTGGAGAAATTTATACATAAAAAGAACTAGATGACCCCATAGAACTTGAAGTGAATCAAAGGCAAGACTGGGATGTAAAAGAAAAACCTCTGACCCCCGATCCCCATTGATCGAAGACCACGTGCTATGGTATTTCGCCATGGACGACGTCATTCCCTGTTGTTCGACCATTCTTGAATTTTCGACTACTGAGCACGTTGGGAAAATTTTTCTCAATCCTGCGAACTCGTCCCAAGCCCCCCCTCCCACCCTGTGACGAGATATGAAAGAGCCGCTCTGTCTCGCCCTTGCTGCTAAATGATGAATCGACTCTGCCTGTGGATGAAGATGTCTCGAGTTTGTGACTCCTTTCTCCAAACTCACCCTTCCCCTTCAGAATCTGGCATACAAATACTAGGGTTATTACGTAGTTCGAAGAGTCCAGCCCACACATCAAAGCCGTTCTTATCGTCTCGTCCCGTGAGCTTTAGTCAGACAGCAAGACTTCTTCAGCCGTGATTCTACCCAAGTCAATTGGTAGCTTCCGTGAACGTCAAGCCTTTGAATTTGCTCAACAGTCTCCCTTCGTTTAATCGAACCTTTGAGGAAAAGAAGATTCTTCTTTCCGTGGAATCACGAGAATTACCACATTCCTCGTCGAACGTCATCTTTGAAGTTTGGCTATCTTCATCGGAAGGTTGGTTCGATCGTGCCCCACCTGCCTCATTTGGATCGTACCCCATTTGCCTCGTCGGATCTTTCCCCACTCGCCTCATTGCAAGGAGGACCTTCCTCGACCCGTAAGACTGAAACCCTCTCCATTATTAGTAGTGTCAACTTCCCCTTTTTCATCTGAGCCTAGTTAAATTAATCAATTAATTCCATTTGAGAATCCCTCCTCATAATAATTATCAAGAGACTCTTTCAATTTAAATAATTACCCTCTGCCTATTTTTATTCTTATTTTAATCTTTGTAAATAAATTTAGATTTTGTTGTTTCATCTTTAACTAACTTTGAATGATACTCTCGGCTTATTCAAGTAAATCTCGCAAACCATTTATGTACTCTGTTTGATTATTAAGGATTTGAAATCCAATGCTTCAAGTGTGACCTCCTAGTCAGTCGTTAATCCCTGCGATCAGTCCTTCAACGGTTCGCGTTGCACCCCCACATAATATAGGAGTAGTATATGGTATAGAGTAGTTGTACCACGACAATATATTTTTCCCATCTTTAATATATATATATATATATATATATATATATATATATATATATATATATATATATATATATATATATATATATATATATATATATATATTCATATATATATATATTTATATATATATATATATATATATATATATATATATATATATATATATATATATATATATTAAGGTTGGCATCACATATCAGCATCATGTGAATCCTAAGAAGGCTTGTAATAGGCATGCTCACAACTATGCACATGTAAATAATAGCAGTCTTCATAAATAATAATAATTTTTTGTGTAAATAATATGTAAAATCTCAGTAAAATTATAATTTATAACTCTTGTAACAAAGAACCTATTACAATTGTCCATGTAAATAATAATAGATATATTTTGCTTGTAAAGGCCTAAGTCGAGAGAAATGAATTCGAGACGTCCACACGTTAACAAACCTGTACACATGTACACATACAGAGAAAGTAAAAAGAAGTAAAGCAATTCCAACAGTCAGGCTAAAAGGTCAGCTGTTTAACTAAACTTGGTAACAGGTGTAGACTTGAAGACACGATAGTAGCGGGTATTATTTGCTAACGAGAAACCGCGAAGCACAAAGTCGTGTTTTTGGAATTCGAGAAAAAATTAATATTCCCTGGATACACTAATTAACACGGAGTAGAGGAGGCTACGCCCAGAAAACATTATTGGCGAATGGTAGGTCTAGCCCACTGTGTGCGCCACCGTATATAATATATTAGGTATACCGAGAAGCACAGGCTGACAGTAATCCAGCAAAAACAGAGTCACGGGCACTTTCTCCACTACAGTCACAATCACAGTCACAGCCTCTGTCAAAGTCTCAGACAGTTAAGTTACCAACACTAAACAAGAATAGGTTCGCCTGAATACACGACAAGCTCATTTCGATTTAATCTTATACCGAAAGCAGTCCGAAAATTCCCCTATAGGTCATCCTGTTCTACGGGTAATCCATATCGATCCTCTTAACCAGCCTAGTAGCCTCAAGCTGAGAGGGAGTATTATCTTTCCTCGAACAATTGGAGTCAGACTCAGGTCCGTGCCAGGTTTTCGTGTTGCCCTGTAACGAGATCGTCACTGTTAAGCAGTATCGGGTCGGATTAGTACTTAGATAGTTAACCTATATAACAGGTGGTCTTGAACTTACTATAACTGCTGACCACTTTGCTTGAACGAGAAGAAGGATCGAAAAGAACAATGGATTCACAGAATGAGCAGCAAGCAGGCTCAAGAAAACAGAAGCCGTCAATGCGATCTCCATCAAGCCTACTGTCAACTCAAGAAAAAGTATACTTAGCAAACTCCTTCCTCATCGGACCACCTCTAAACGAAGCTGCCGTTAGCATGTTAAGGAACTCATTTCTATGCACCAGACTACTGCAAGCAACCTGGATGACCTAAGATAACCCACTACAGGTGGCCGTAGGTTGAAACCTAACTTCGCAAAAGTTTGTTCGGTTTCTACAGGCGAACACACTGCCCACCATCTCAGTTCAAATTGACAACACTAGACCAAGAGGAAATCGACCTACGAGCTCACGCTATTCGTTAGAGCACTGTGCTCAAAATCTAATAATGACAATAATCGTTGGCATCGTTGGCTCCAGCTCGAATTTCGAGCATCGGTTTAATCTTCAATTATCTAGTCTCCTCGGCTGATGTTTGTACCGGATATGACTTAGGAGATCCACTCTGGTAGGGAGAAGGTATAGTACGGGAAAGAAAGAATACTGGAAAGAAAACAGAGACGAACGCTAGTCGCCGAGGAATTTGTTTTGGGCGATCATGGCCGCGCGACGGCAACGCGCGCGCACTTGGCCAGGAGCGCGTCCATTGCAGCTAAAAACATTGAGACATGCGGTTTTGGCGAGGCTAGTTGAATCGAGATCTATCAAGGCTAGCCTTCGTCGTGCCTACCCTGCCTGCTTGGCGATTCCCTCCTCCGCTGGGGCCAGATATGGGAATCTATTGGGTTGAGGAATAAGTCCTTGCGGTTTTATCAAATTTATTCATTACCATTAACAACTTTAGAAAAACATGCTTTTTAATTGATAACAATATGCACTTTAATCAATAATGTATTTTCCTTTGTAATTTACGACTTCTTCCCCACGTTCAACTAGTTTTTCGATGCCTCTGCAATAAAAATCTTTGGATTTTGACTCGAAGAATTCGTATAACCAGGTTCTTAATTCCACATCAGTATTGAACGAAACGCCAGGGAAATTGTTGGAGAGCGATCGGAACATATGGTAATCCGATGGAGCCGTACAAATAAGGGAAGGTAGGGTTACTAGACTTAAATTTTGAAATTAGATCAGAAAATTTTTAAGTAATCGCCGTACATTTTTATGGAAGTCACTTTTAACTTGAAGAGTTGTGTCTTTTAATACAAGTAGGTAAGTATCTTGGTTATTAAGCATTACATTAATTTTATTAAGATAGGGATTTTTATCCATGATTACGATATTACCAGATTTATCGGCCTTAGTGAAATGGAGGGAGGATAATTAAGGTGGACAGGCTTAGCCAAGCATTGATAAACAAAGCCTTTTACAATAGAAATGAAATCACTAGGTACATCACTGAATTTTTCTAATTTGGCAAAACTTTTAGCAATGGAAACACTTGAAGGGGGGGGGGGGAGGGATAGAGAAATTTAAACCATATCCTAAAGGGGTGACAACATTTTCATACAAAGCTACGGAGGAGACGTTGGTAACAGTTTCAGACTAGCTATTCTTAGTCCAAACCCTCATCGCCGATAGCGGTTGATCTAAGAGTAGCCGGTCTGACACTTTATTTTTTACTGTTTAGTAAAAACTCACAAACCAAATTTCCTATTACGCCCAATTATAAGTTCTGTTGGGTCTGTTTCATATTCCCTGTTTAAATGGCTTACTTTATTTCTTACGCCACTAGTTGGTTCCATTTCTCATTCTCATGTCACTAATGGTTACGACCTTATTTCTAAACTTAATGCTATTTATTTGTGAGGGTATGGAACGTACATACTCGCATGCTGCCAGACAACCGTGGGAACGAAAGAAATTTGTCGTTTGAGTTGACCTTCGTCTCCTCTCTCTCTCCCCCACCCTCCCCCAACATTCTAGCGCTCTCCTCCGCCTTCCCCTTGACCTAAGTCGATATCCGTGCAAACTTCCCCAACAGGCGACAGGAAGTCTGACGAAAGAAGGCCTATCTCACAGAGAAGCCTAAATTATATTTGCTTTCTTTATGATACCATGGAGATTGTCCAGAAGGCGTTGCGATAAGCAAATTGTCGTAAATGGAATCTCTCTCTCGATTTCACACAGTCCGCGGTATAAATGACAACGCCGTTCATCCCTTTGGAGAAGTGTTTCAAACCTACTCGCGTAACCCTCACGTTGAACGAGAGTCGTTGCCGTAAAACGTATCGACTGCCAACGCGCTGCTGAGTTAACTTGGTCGCTGTATCAAAGTATTCCTGAGGCAAATCCAGCTCCGCAGAGTCTGTGACTAGAAGAATACGCTCTGTTGCTCAACGTAACTTAAGAAAGAAAAAGGAACATCCAAATAGTTACTGAAAGTTACTATTTGTTAGTGTCACCTCCAGTTACGAGTGAACTAAGCGGAACTGCACTCAGCAGCCCCGAGCCCGTGGTCTTATCCCCCCTCTCCCGAGAACTCGTGTTAACGCCACCCGAACCAACCTGTCTGGACCAGAGTAGTCGTCTCTCCAATCCATCACAATTAATGGTAATCTGTAAACCCAGTGTCTCTCAATTCTTAAATTACCTATTCATTATAAATCTAGACGCTTAACGTCAGTGTTATCCTCCCCTCCTTTTTTATTATTATTTATAATTGCTGTCAACCCGAATTAATCCGGTTTAATATTTAATCCTTATTTACCTAAATGCCCGTTTAACTATTGCTACTAATTATTATTTTGGTGTAAAGTAAAGTTTGTTTTTGTACGTGTGTTTATTTGTGGCTCCTCCTTTTTGACGTACCCATGGCAAGACTTTAATTAAGAATCCCTTCGGCTAATTTATTCAACCTACCTGTATTATGCACTCTTAGAATTTAACAATCACAAACCTCCCCTGAGTAACAAGTGGGACTTTTATAGTGAGAATCCTGGCCGCCGCGCAACCATCCTCTAACCAGCTTTTGCACGTTCAGTAGGAATTAAAGCATATATATATATATATATATATATATATATATATATATATATATATATATATATATATATATATATATATATATATATAATGATCATAGATTGAGTCATAGGGTCTCAATACTATCGACTTAAACAAAACCGGTGTGTTCAGATCAAGGACTAGAATAATTATTGGACCAGACTATGAACAATTCTTTGACATCATTATTCTAATGATTTTACTCTTGTTAGTTTTGATGTTTGTTCATTATTTACCAAAGTACCCGTTGAAGATCTTCTCAATTTTCTTAATGATCATTTGCAAAATTATGACTTGCTGCTAAAAGGTACTACTTTCATGAACCTCATTTCCCTTTGTACCCAAAACTGTAAGTTTTCGTTCGAAAGCAAATATTTCCTCCAAAAAATTGGATTAGCAATTGGTAATTGTCTTTCACCTCTTCTATTAACTTATATATGGAGTTTTTTGAAACAAAACTTCTCCCTATTATCCTTGACGCCCCGATCGTTTAAAACAGGTTTATTGATGATGTCATTTGCTTGTGGCCTAATTCCAAAGATGTTAATGTTTTTCTTACCAGACTCAATTGTCTCGTCCCTTCAATTAAATTTACCCACGAGATGGAAAATAATAGACCCATTCCCTTTCTTTATCTTCTGATTCATAAAACTCATACAGGTTTTAAATACTCTATCTTTCGTAAGCCTACTAATTCAAATTCTTATATTAATTTTTACTTTTCTCACAGCCCTAAAATTAAACGTTCTGTTTTTTCTTCTTTGTTTCTGGGCATTACGAGTTGGGAGCTCGGAAAATATGGATTTAGAATTTTCAAATATCTTTGAAATTGGCCATAAACTTTGTTACCCTTACCCGTTTCTTCAAAACTGTCTTTCTTCTGCTAAAAAGTTGGTTTATCAAACTGTATATATCTCCCTTTTAATAGTACTAACATTTTAGTTCTACCTTTTTCTCTTTGTTTTTGTGACCTTTCCCGTCTTTTGAATAACTTTTACATTTCTGTTGCTTTGAAATATGAGACGACCATTAAGAATTTATTAGTACGTAATAATTGTAATAGTTTGGGGGGGGGGGGAGTTTATTCAGTTCAGTGTTCTGGTTGCCTAAGTAAATATTATGGACAAACAAGTAAACAACTTTCTGTTCGCATAAATCAACATAAATATAATGTCCGAAGAGGGAAGATAACAGTGCTTTCTTTGTTCACATGTCAGATAAGGACCATCTAATTAACTGGAACTCGGCAAAATTTATTTATCGTTTCAATGACCCTATAAATAGGAATATCATTGAATGTGCTTTTATAAGCCAATGTGATAATTTTAATCTTTCCCTTGGCTTATATAAAATAGATGCTATAATTAAAAGACTAATACTTAAAAAATTAGTTCTGAGTTTTGTTTTTAGTTTTTTATATACAATAATTAGTTATGTAGCCCTATTTTTTTTTTAATTGTCACTGCTCTCTTATGAGTATGTACATTGTATTTTCCCCACTTCTCCCTCCTCGTGTCTTATAACCTCCCTCGTTATGCTATCTCCATTTCTTTTAATCTGTTACCTTTTCTGTCTTCTCAGTTTGACCTTACTACCTGCTTCTTGTAATTCTTAATGTGAATCTTTACCTTCCCCCTTCCGTCTTCCTCATTGGTCATTTCTTGTTTTTGAGCTGGTCTTTTATACTCTTCTTTCGTATATATACCACAAATATAATATTATTTCTTGTAGTTATCCTTGATAAGGAACTTAATAAAGTTCGAAAGTACTTGGAAACACCATTCCATTTTTTCCTGCGGGACATTGCATTCATATATATATATATATATATATATATATATATATATATATATATATATTGTGATATCTGACTGTCGCCTGTACTGAACTCTTGACTAGAGATGCCAGTTAGTATTTTACACCTACCAGGTTCGTTCGTATTAGTTCCGAGTTGCTGGATAATTTTTCGTTCATTTAATTAAAAATATTGTAGAACGGAAACCTTTCAAAGATTGAAATTTAAATTCTAATCTCTATAGAAATCTATTGTTTTAAGAAAACATTGAATTTTAATTACTTTTAATTTTGTGTATGATTATAGATAACAAGTCGGCCTGTAACTTCTGAGCCCGAGTCAAGCAATTAGAATTGGCAGAAATTTGGTGTTTTGAAGTTTGAATGCATGTTTTTATCATGTTTACTTCTTCTCTTCACTCCGATTTATAGTTATTTTTTTGTTTTTTAGAATATCCAGGGCGGTGAGTCATGAAGCACTTCACAACTGAGCAGTGCGTCCTCATCATGAAGACATTTCACCAAAACAGAGAAAGTGCGACGCCAACAGTTCGAACACTTCGTACCATTTTGGAGAGAAATGAAGCAACAATGAGTCTATAGTTCGCAGACTAATGAGGAAGTTTTAAATAACTGGTTCAGTTGAAACTGTCCACTGTCCTGGGTGGAATCGTTCTGGTCGATTCGCTGTGTTTGCACTTCATTACATTGAATTTTGCATAAATATCTCCATATGCATGTGTACAAAACTCAATTTACGCAGCATCCTTAGGCACTTGACCACGGGAGGCGGAAGCAATTTGCTACCTAGTCTGTGGAGAGACTTGACCTGACGAAAACTTTGCATAGAAAATTTTCTTCAGTGACGAGGCCCACTTTCATTTGAGTGGATTTGTCAATAAACAGAACTGCCGGATTTAGGGAACTAAAAATCTTCGAATAATGCTAGAGCGTGAAAGGTATCAACTGAAAGCATCTGTGTGGTGTGGTTTAGGGCGGGTAAAGTGCTTGGACCGTTTTTCTTGGAAGATGATGAGGGAAATGCAGTTACCATTAATAGAGAACGTTACCGAGACATGATATCCTCTAAGTTATGGCCCAACTTGGATGATACGGAGATTGACAACCTCTGGTTTGAGCAGGTTAGAGCGACCTGTCACTCTTCGTGCCAAACGCTTGCATTACTCCAGGAATGGCCACCACCTTGGTCCTGTGATCTTTCCCCTTGTGATTTCTTCTTATGAGGGTATGTGAAATCACAAGTATACAACACCAAACCTGGCACAATTCCTGAACTTCAAGGCCTAAATCAGGCGTGTGCTTGAAAGCAATCCATCCACACATCTGTGAGAGAGTAATCGAAAATTTAGAAATAGATAGGAACACTGTACCCCGAAAACAATAGTATTTCAAAGTAATATGCAGTTTATACGTATATCATACTAGGAAATAATGGATTATTAGCCAAAACAAGCTGATTATTCATCCCTATGTTGGATAAGTAAGTAGTATATATCGGAAACATTGATATATGGGTCATGGCAGCAGTTAAAGAGGAGTGTCAAAGATCCTAGAGTTCTAAGTACCTTCCAAATCCCATATTTCTAAGATTTACGAAACGCACCGAATACCAGATGGTGTAAAAGAATCAGAGAGTTTTTACATCACCGCTGTTAGAGGTTGCAAAGAAGTGCATCGTGGGAATATGGTGGGACAGAGTTTAAGAATTCAGTGTGGGAGAGAATACCAAATGGCAGATAGTTTTTACTCATGATCAAGAGAATCCATTATCCGGTCAGAATATATGACTGGAATTCATAATAAAAGATAAGAAAGAGTTTGTACTCGCGTTTAAAGAATTCAATACCTTAACGGATTGTCCCAGTAGATCCAAGGGTTAAAATATTTTCTAGTGTACATACACGCTTTGAAGCCGAAGTTCAAGGGTTAAAATTAACTAGTAAAGTTAATGCAGAACAGGATGCTCGAAAGACAGATTCGAATCTTGTTTTAAAAGTAGAAATTTTCTCATATTTTAAGCGAGATTAGGCAAGCTCTGTTTCACGAAAACTTAACCACTATTTTCTTTATTATCTTTATCAAAATAATTAAGTTCCTCTATTTTAAAGAACCTTTCTCATGTACAAAAGTGGGCCAACGATTTGAAACTAATATATGTTTTTTTAATAAGTTTTTAAATTTTACTTGACAGGAATAATAATTTAATATTTTAATTATTTCAGGTTTAGTGTATTCCTTTGATAAATCCCAAATCGTGCTCTGGTGATTTGCTATTCGATCAATTAGGTAAAATGATGACAAATACGAGTTAAATGAATTATGTTATGTAATTAAATTCTATTTGAGAATCTTTTGGAGTAAAAATAAATGTTTTAATCTGTATCAATTCCAGAAATGTTTTTTTCCAAAGAAAAGCGTGCCACTATTGTTGCTCCCTACTAAAGTTACTGAAAAGCAAAGAGAAAGGTTTGCATACGTATTTCATCTGGGAGGCCTATCTTAAGGAGCATTAGGACTTTAATAAGACTAGTTGCATTACTGTAAAGAAGTATTCTTAAAACCCAAGAGCTTCAAATGAACGCAAAGATCTCCTCCTGGAAAGTAGACAAATTGATATTCTCTAAAAGATAAGGTTGCCTCCAATACTAAACAGTTTCTTGCATGCTTTAGCGCCCACAGGGAGGTGTAGACCTTTCGACAGGTATCTCAAGTTAAGGGATGCTGCCAAAATGGCTAATCTCAACCAGAAGAGAATTACCGATAATCTCCACTTTTACAGAAAATATAAAGATTGTTTTTTAGAGGATTAGGGTAAATTGATATTCTCTAAAAAAGCTTCCTTCTGATTCTTTGCAGCTTCTGGAAGATCTCTAGTTAAGAGAAGTAAGGATAGCGCTTTCCGAGTCCTTTTTCCTTCTTACAGTGAAGCATCGGTACACTTTCCATGCTTTGAGATGTTTCTCATTTAATGGGAAGGAGAAACAACAATTTTGCGCAAGAATACTACCATGAACCTAAATTGGTCCCCAAACTTTCCTGATAAGCACCTTTCCCCAACTTTTCCTGACCAATTGCGCGATGATAACCCCATTATTTAGCATGATAACTAAACCTTTGGGAATTTAGCCCGAAATTCGCCAGAACCAAATAAGGAATTTGTGGGCGATAATAAAACTGATGGTTGATAACCAGAAGCCTTTAAATTGTAGGCAGTTGCGGGTCCTCATTAAACCCAAAAGGTGCAATATCAGTAATATATCTTTACAAATTTGCTTTCCATCATGCCTAAAGAAATTTACTCAGTTATGAAAAAAGGGAAACATTAGTGTAAATATTGACTGTGCGCATCAATTGACGTAATTTATTAATAAAATGGTGCTGATACAAAAATACTAAAACAAAATTATTAACAGTTTGATTAATTCTAATAATTATCTTCTTTGAAAAAATATAGTAGTCTTTAAACCTTTGGCT
This sequence comes from Ceratothoa steindachneri, assembly GCA_963969495.1. Lineage (NCBI taxonomy): Eukaryota > Metazoa > Arthropoda > Malacostraca > Isopoda > Cymothoidae > Ceratothoa > Ceratothoa steindachneri. The sequence continues at coordinate 14,882,361 of OZ018319.1, forward strand.
ATTAGTGTAGAGTTTTTTTGGTGTATTCTTTAAATTTTCATCGCCTTTCTTTTTCCTCGACTGAAATTTATCGTTACTTTGAGCTTTTATTTTTTTTGTATTTTCTTTTTCTGAAGAGAACTTCAAGTTTTCTTAATCTAGAAATATGATTTTAAGATTTCATCGCATTTAGAAGCCCGATGATCAATCTAGCTTTCTGAACCCGAGAGCTAACTCATTCAATTATCTTCCTCTGTCTGTTATTATTCACTACAAATCCAATTTACTTCCTTCTGTCTTCCCGATTAAATCTCCTTTTCTGTTTCCTTAGTTCATTAGTTATGGGATATCAGCTTTGGTCCTTGGTTGTTTTTTAAACAAATTATTATTTTAATTTTTTTCTCTTTATTCTTTCCATAAACTAAACTTTTGCTATTAATTCATCTTTAGTTTTGTTAGTCGATTCCTTTTTTTAACCCTTTTCCTTTTAAGCATTTAATTACAAAATTACGAACCAGCAACCACCCTAAGCACCACTCAAGGCTGTTTCCAAAGAGAGAGGAAAAAGTGGTAGTTAAAGGTAATGGAATTTAAAAGGGATAGTGGATATGCAAATAGAGCTAATTTAAAGTAATATTTATCAATTCCTTTTTTTACACACATTGACTCTATAGCTTCCAAGCTCATTCCAAGTCAAGCTATTTCGCTTTTGTATTATTCTATAAGAAAAATATTATGTACTATTGCAGTTTTCAATTTATCGTTTACTAGCTCATAACCATTATTTGTGGACAGCACTCCTCTATTATTTAGTTCAAATATTGAATTATGCTTTATATTAGTGAACCAATATAGTATTTTAATTTCTTCCAAGAGGTGGCTAAGCAAACACCGATCTTAGAGTAATTGAGGTGCCTCAATCTGTCTTCATACGATCTATTTGTAAGTTAAAGAAAAGATTTCGTCGCTCGTGGCTGGACGCTTTCCAATATTCCAATGTCTTTCTTCATATATAGAGACCAAAATTGACCCACATACTCAGAATGAGGTTTTACAAATGCCTTTTATAGAATAATAATAAAGGGTGTTTATTTAAATGCAAAATGTGTGGCTATGTAGCTTAGAACCCTTTTTGCCTTTTGTGAAGCTACAGTCCATTGTTTTGAAAACTTCTGATCACTTGAGATTAAAACATCTGAATCCTTTAACATTTTATTATATTATACATATGTTCAAAGTTACGTCCCAGGACATTCTTAAATTACAGACAAATAGAAATTAAGTAATTTCATTTTCCTTTTACAAAACGCTGCATTCAATGGACTCTACACTCTCTACCAACGCATGCTTTACTTTTTAGATAGAAGAGGGCTCTTGCCACAATACATTGTCCTTGGTCATTTCCCTGAGCGAAATTTTATATCTGATATATCGGGGATCTTAGTGGCAAAGGAAACAGCGAGCGATGAGAAAGGAATCTTTTTTCAAAATATCTTGTTAAACCACACCATACCAAACTATTTTTGAAAGTAGAGGTTTCCCTAAGTGCACATTTGGCTTGGTTTGTGACCAACCGCGGTAATTTTATTTGATAATGACCCCATTGTGATAGATGTGTTATTCATCATTGAATATTATGTCATGACCTTATCTGCTTTTGTTCAATTATTGTTTTGATGCATTCACAAAACATCAAACGACGCTATTATTATTATTATCATTCCCTAATTGAACGTGATTATTTTCTGACTACTTTCCAGTTTGATTCCCATAACATTTGATAGTCATCGCGCAGTTATTTCGTTGTCCGTTTCAACTTCCTAGTGAGACACGATGCCCGGCCCCCATAGCTAGAAGCACGGTTTGTTTTCCCTTTTTTTATGCTAACCACACCATTTGTCTCAAGGTTTCCAATTTTAAAAAGTATTCAGCGAAGACAACAGTGGAAATTAATAAGAACGATTCCCATGTGCTATGATAGCAAAGAAGGCAGAATATAGGAATCGATTAATATACTTCTTTTTTGGCAGTGTCAAAAAGTATTCTTTGAAAACACTTTCCTGGTTAGGCACAATTCCCGGCACCCATGACTTGAAGCACTGTCGTGAGTTTTCGAATTTTAAAATGCATTGGATCTTTTGAAGATAGTAGTCCCTCATAAACTTTTGTCACAACAGGGATCCACGTTAGGGTCTTTTGAAGAATCAGTGCCCCAGATTTTGGCCAATGAAGATTATAAAAAATATTCGGTGAAAATAAATAACAAGGTTTAGTACTGTATTTAATAATTTATTAGGTAAATGCTATTAATTACTTACTCAAGAAAATATTTTAGTAATTATTTATTACATAAAACAATAAAAAATCACAAGATGACTGTTTCGAAATTTCCGCAAAAAATAATAAATTAAAATTTCCTTATGCTGTTAACGATCCATAAATTCCTGCAAAGAGGAGTAAAATAATTATTTTTTGTATCTATACATCTTTTTTATTTTAGCTATATGTTTGTTCCAATAGGATTCTACATGCAGATTGTTGACACCTGTTCTATTTTTTTATCGACAAAATATAACTAATGATTTAAAGTTTTATGTCGGTATCCTTAGTCACGCTTTTATTAACATTTTAATTATAGAAAGTTGAATTTATTCATAATTTGTTATAATGAGATTTTGTCTCTGAAATTAAACTCTAATCTGGTTCTTTTCACTCACTAAAATCTCTGCTCCAAGCGGCCACCTATGGAAGACATTATCTTGACCCCAAATCAGAAAAGGCAAGATATGTAAAAGGAAACTATGGATTGCTTTCGGGCAAGAGTATCAGAAACTCGTATCAAGACTGCTTTAGTAATGAATGGAGGTGATCGAGGCTTTTCTGGCAAACAACCACATTCATGTTGAGAGAATCATTCTCGCAAATTTTCCTAACACGTCAATCATCAGCACTTTGGTATATACTGAGAAGCCTAAGATGATATATGTGTCAGGCTTGAAAAAGTGAATGTCAATACAAAATTGCAGCAGAAAACGTTCTCGTAGAATTCAAGATATAACAAACCTCATTATGCATTCTCTCGATTATGGGTTCCAGATCCCACTCCATTTGCTTGATTGCTGCACTCAAGAGCTCTGAAATTACGTAGACAAGTTTATCCAAGGAGTTTCTCGAAAGATAAAATAATTTTGGTAATAGATTTCTATGTATGATGCCCGAGATAGCCCTGAACTTTTTTCCATAACAACTTCGTTTAGAAATATAATGGAAAATCAAATAAGTGACGAAAAAGGTTTAGCTTATCTATTTGATGTCATTATCTACTCTAAGGCTAAAAAACCTGCATGGAGCTAAAATTATACTTCTACATATTACCTTGTTGGTTGTAGAAATCAATAAATATGATTGTGTTCTTTTTGTCTACACCAAGATTCTTAGATATTGGCAGTCTGAAGCATAATTTAACGTTTATCAAATTATTACAAACGTGAGGTAAGCAATAGCGCAGGAAGGCTGCTCCTCTCCACCGGGGGGCGTACGGACTATGATGCGGTAACTCATTTTCTCACCTGGTCGCCGACCCTCCCCTTCCCAGTCTCGGTGAGAACACAATACACTCCATTCCTGCCTCATTTTCCTGTTTTCAGGTAGAGATTATCTACAACGATTGCATCAGTGTCGAGTTGCATTTCCTCAACCCTCACCGACCTAGAAGCACGCCCGCCACTCACCAATTCTCGGCTCCAGACGTCGGTGAAGCAGCGGCTCCCGGTCCACAGATCTTTGTTGACCTTTCGATCGTATGTCCCACCGCTACCGGTAGTTGGCCCGGAAGTACTAGCTCCCCACCAGATGGCTCCTGTTTAGGCTGCACCTCGTTATCTATGGTTGAATCTTGTAGTGACGATAGGAGACAAGTTGGACATAAGAACGAGCAGAATGAAGACCAGAATGACAACCAGCAAGCCCATGGTGCACTCGCGGGGGACAAGCAGTGCATGAACCAGAAGAAAGCACAGGGGCGGGGAGCTTGTTTGTTCCAACCTGCTTGTAGTGCTCTACACTCGATCAAGTTTTGTGTCCAGCAGAATCTCTCACTCCTCTCCAACATGGCGTAGCGGACGGGCAACGAAGTTGTCATTGTTTTTATAGTACGATATCGCCACTTCGCTGTCTCCAGGGAGAAGGTCGTATATTTTATTGTCTTTCAATACAGAACGGGTTCTTACCAGAGAAAAGATCCTTCAGGAGCTTCCTTTGAGGGTGTTCAACACCTCCCATTTCTCGACCTATATTGTAATATCTGGTGGAACTACATGTCTGATGAATAGTCAGGTTTAGTGATCAAGTTGAACGGTAGCGAATATCTGCATAATATTGAGGTGATGAATCTGGTGGGACTGGAGTTCATTAGGTCTCACCGAGTCTAGTGAGAGGAATGGCCATCGTTGTGAGACTGTGCTATACCAAAGAGATGGCAGTCTTCTTGTACCGACAACCCCCAAGTGCAGATTCATCTTCCCTACTAAATCACATTCTAGACGAAACCTCAAATATTTTCTAGTGGCGATTTCTTCCATAGTTTTTTGTATTTTTAATATTTTTTTCTAGGAGTAATGTATGTAATTTTAGGGATCAATCTCCTCAATTAACGCAATTATAAAAATATTGATAACACTTAAATCCACACCACCATATTTGATTCTTAGTTGCTGGCTTTTTATATGTAAGCCTTTCTAAACCCTCTAGAAAAATCTTCCACCCCATACGGGTCCTGTACCTGAAAATCAAGCCAAATTTTACTCGTCCGTAAAACTTACTTCACGGCAAAACGCCAAGAACCTATTACATATCTGGTTATCACACTGTTCCTTTTTTTAATACTACTGATACGTACAGAGGATTAGCCTTCCCATCACCATTTCATGCCGATGATTCACTGCGTTTCTTGTGTTACTTTGAAGTTCTTCGCTGCAAAGTTGCGCTTTTAGACCGTGGCTGGTTTCACATGATCTGAAAACAACGTCAAAAGTGTCTGAAGACACTCCTTTACTTATTTTGGTTAAGGTAGAAGAGCGTCTTCCATGAATAAGGGATTTTGTTACAATGGAGCTACGCACCCCTCATATTGACCATTTATTGGATGTTTGTGCATATTTCGTATGAATTTTAGGATAAGAGTTTCTTATTATTGGCTATATCCTAAAAAAAATAATCATTAATCACTTCGGAGCCCAAATTAGATGCGTATTTATCTAATCTTACATGTATCTGTATGTACAATTCTTATCTTTTTAACTTGGTAATGGGTGGGTTGTGATTTGCACTGGACACACAGTAGGTGAGAAGGTACGTACGGAAGTGACGGGCAAGGAGGAGAGATGCACCGTGAATACTCAGGAGTTGAGAAGGGAGTCTAACAAGTAACTTGTGAGGAGAGATTCATTGTGGATACTCGGGAAGCTTTGAAGAATCTTAAGTTGCAAACGCGGAACCAATTCCGAATAGGTGCAATGAGTCCAAAAGAAACCTCACTTGTAAATATTAGACTCAGCCTCAATTCAAGTTATTTTATCTTGATTTTGCGCAGCTCCATTATAACAAAATCCCTTATCTCGATTTTTTGGCTATAATAGGCTCTAATCTGCTTGACAAGCGTAGAATAGGCTATACTAGACTAGGCTATTATAGGCTATAGTATGCTAGGCTATGCTAAGACATAATGTATAAGGGTAAGATATACTATGCTAATTTAGGGTATAAAATACTATGCTAGGATAGCATATAGTATGTTAGGCTAGACAATACTAAGCTATGCTTAAATAGGGTAAAATAGGATACTAGAAGCTATACTTGTTTATGATAGTTAATGCTAGGTTAGGTTATACTATGCTAGGTTATACTATGCTATGCTATGCTAAGCTATACTAGGCTAGATAGGGCTATACTCTGCTATTCATTGTTAGGCTAAAGTATAATAGGCTAGGGAGGGCTATGTTCTGCTAAGTTAGGCTAAGCCATGCAAGGTTATTATATGATACGTTTGACTATATTATGTTAGGTGTGGTCATAAATCAGAATAAGTGAGGGCACGCGACTTTTTGGTCAGCGGATCTTGTTTAATAACCATAGGGGAAAGTAATTTAGGCTGCCGATACCGAATTGAATTTGGTCTTAGAGTGGTCGTCTACGTAGCCTTATATTTATAAAGCCCAAACAACCGTTACTTTCAGGGTCAACTTTCTTTGACAATTTGTCTTAAAAGAGTTGATTCGCTTCATGGTCGCAAGTTGAATAAATAAAGTGATTTACATAAGGATAATACCGTTAAAATTTATCAGAATTCCATTATTTCTATTAAAACATTTTCCATACCTTTTGCTAAAGAAAGTCTAAGGTTAAAAAATTGGTTTACAATAGCCCACATGTGTAAACTATGTCGTGGCAAAGTATATTGAAATTTTCAATGAATAAAACCAAAGTTATCAGCAGTAGTAGAAAAAAGGGAGTGTCCGAAGTGATCCCATCGAAAACGAAAACAAATTCCTCTTGAAATATAAGGATTAAATTATCATTACAAATATTTTTCAATTTACTCGTATAAGTGATTAGTATTTCTTGTGGTTCCCTCTAACCTCAAAGGTGTTTAGCAGGAACGATCCAACTGCTGCCACACTTCTACAGTAATTTTATTACATTAATCTTGTGAATTTTCCAGATTTCTTGAAGTTTTTTCTGATTCCTAGCTTAAGACCTATATTCAAGGGTTTTCCAAACATTTCCAATGAAATTTAGATCCCAACTCTGTAGAGCGAAGTTCATAACAGTGTTTTTAACCCAGGAATGTCTTCGATGAGTTAGCAGTGTAGCATATAAGAGTTATCCTGCACGAAAATTGCACGTCAGTTTCGCAGGCTCATGATTGGGCAAAGTAGGCTGTCGCCCCAATTCCTTGTACATGAACTGTGCCCAATAATAGCACAAGTGGATCAGTGTCTTCTACCTAAATTAGGCACTATATCATCACACTGTTTTTATTGTGCAATTGACAAAATCTTTCGCCGGCTCCACGACGAACAAACCTCCTGTCATTGAATCCGTAGAAATTGGACATAGCTTTTTCAGTGGGGTGAGCTAGGCTTCATTATTTATCTGTTCATGTAAGGTACTCAGTGGCAAATGAAAGACGGGCTTTCTTCTTCTTACTAACCACTGGTTTGTGATTAGACGTGACACACTCGGCCTGGCTGAAGCCAGTGATGACCAAAATTTCACTAATCTTACGAGAAACTGCAGCAACCATGTTGAAACTCTCCTTCTTCACAATTTATTAATAGCTCAGCTCACTCTCCAATTTTTTAGGTCTTCCTTGGCCTAAAGGTTGATTTAAGTTAGCAAAATATTATGGACTACCCTTTTTGAGCGCTTGACGTCTCTATAATTGTTGGGATTGAAAGACCACTTTGGTGCCGAAGCTTTACCAACAGTTCGCATACAGAGTTACGCGTGACAGATTCCATAGCATGTTACCTGGATGTCAGCTGGTAAGAGAATAGCGTAACCTACACGATATTGAACTTAAGTTGGTTGGTATTTAAACAATATCGTTTTTCTTTATAAAAAACCTAAGCGTTCGGATCATTGTGGACGCTCCAAGTTTTCTAGTAAATTGTCTATTTACTGATAACTTTATTCTAGTAATCAAATTTACATAACTTTTTACTTATTCATAGTTTATAACTGTAGGTTATCGTACACCAATTCTGAAAACCTTGGATTTTTGAAGGCAAAGGTTATTGATGATGTTTTGATAGAGATACAGGTGTTTTTATCTTTTTGGACTCTAAGGTAATTCACAATTTTTGTCTTATATTGTGGAGAGAAAACGCTAATTAATCTGTTCTCTAATTTGATCATAGCTGGCGAGCAGGTTATGGACGAATACTGTGCTAGTCTTATATAAAAGAGCCCCACTAGGGTGGAGTTTGTGTTTTATAAACAGCTTCTTTATTCGAGTACAAAAAGAAATGAAAACTCGAACCAAATTTCATAGGTTCCATTAAATGCCTCCTCATTTTTAAAGAAACCATTACTAATTAAAATGTATTAGTAATTTTACTTTCCACTTAATTGAATAGTTTCTCCTAAATCAATAGTGGGGAGCTAAAATAAAATAATACTAAATAGCCGTCTACAGATATAGACCCATTAGAGGATGTCCAATTTGTTTGGTTTCTCCTAAACCAGTTCAACTCTAGCTTAGCATCCTCTCCCCCTTCCCCTAACGCTTTTCTCTTTTTCGGTAACACCCGTCTTAGATAAAACTGTTCGATCAGGGTTCAAACTTGGGCTAGAACCTAATCCCTAGTCGCGGAGAGGCCTGATTCTTTGGTACTGACCCATACCCTCCCTCCCGGTAATTGCAGCAGAATATTGGCTGCTACTACTCCATCTCCTCTATTCCTTTCTGTTCACACCACCGGGCTTAAACCAAGAAAGGACAAGGTTAGTGATAACGATCGACCAGGATTTAACCTTTGAACACCAGCTAAAAAGAACGTTCACAGATGGAGTCAGGTTTATTTTGGCCTGAAAAAAATCTTTATTTCTAAAATCAACGCCAAAGACCAATGACTACGACAAATACAAGTCAAGTGAAAAGAAGTGCATCCCACCTCCCTCTCCAATCCTTAGTTCGTTAAATATTAATCTTCGTGTAGATGCTCCCCTCTCAGCACCAACGACCGATCGATAAAATTCACTTCTATCCCTACTAGGTCCGCCCTCGGGGAGCTCTGCATCTTCTAAGGACGTGCCCCCCTTTGATATCTTAGGAACACTTTTAAATGCTTCTTCGCGAAGAGTTTGGTTTCCCCCTGTCCAATAGATACAGATTCGGGCGCTTTCCCCTTACTTCTTGACGCAGCGTTGCCTTGAAGTAATTCTAGTCTCGTGTCAGACCCTATATACGGCCTCAGAGTTGTCCCAAAAGATTCTGTTAAAGGAGAGGGCGCTTCCCCCTCTTTAAGTGTTACGACGAGTTCGGGGGTATCCTTCTTTTCTTCCTTTCAGACAACTGCTCCCAAGTGACTCTCCACTTGCGGCGGTCCCGTTTTGCTTTCCAACTGGTCCAAGAACACGGCAAAGCAAAGGAATTGCCCCCTTGTTTGATGTTACCCTCCCAATTGAGACAGATAAATCACCTTATTTCGTTAAGAGAGGTATGAGGCTGCGTTATCCACTGTGTAATGACAAGACCGCTCGGCTAACCAGCGGGGGTGTCTACCGTCCGTTAACATCAGATCCCTGTCGACCTGATCGAAGAGCTGGAAATAGATGCCGGAAATGTAGATGAATTTACGCATCATTGCTGGAGAACCGCTTCATTTTCCTGCCTTCATGCGCTATAAGCTCATGCTTTTAGTCGACCTTTCGATCTCTTTTAGTGTAGCTGAAATAACAACTCTGTAGCTTCGACACCAGCAGGCATTGTAACCCATTACTCGTAATGCCGAAGCGCATAGATTTCGGTTTTCTTTGGCCAAGACTAAGGTGCTACTTTTATGCTACCATCCACGGTTCCACACCAAACCGGACTTATTCCTAAACGGGACTCTCCTGGAAGTGGTGGATCCAAATCATTTCTTTGGAAGTGTTTTTGACCAAATCCTCACCTAGGAGGGTCATAAACCCATCTTTAGGGTTTCTTGTAGCCAAGCTTTGGATATTCTTTTTTCCGTGACGTTCAGCACTTAGAGTGCTGATAGAGCTACTGCCGTACTTTTCTACGGCTGCAAGTTTTACGCATCAGTATTTGAGCGTGTATTGAAGATTGTGGACTTGGACCACTATACTATTTTCCATCTGACAAATGGTACCTTCTGCACTTCCTACATTGAGAGCCTATTTGTCGATGACAGTAGCTCTGAGCTGTACACAGTGCATTTTTCGTTCGTACCCGTAAGCTCGTCACTTCTAGCAGTTTCCAACGGCTCTCACTGCATCCTGAGGCACTAGCCACAGTGCCTATGTTGCCAAGATACGCCAGGCGTTTCCTAAGAGGTTTGAGTTTAGGGCTAGGAAACTCCTTCCAGAGCTCGGTGTAGCTCTCATTTCGATGGCGCCTCTTCCTCTTGCCTTGGAGGAGACATCTTTTGACTATTTTTTGCCACGCCTCTGCTCGCAAAGCTTCTACAGCACCGGGATTATTGAATTTCTTTTTGGGGGGAAACAATTCGTGTCACACTGTCTCCATTCCAGTGTATACGAATAGTTTCCATGCAGTTTACCCTCTAATAGAAGTCAGCGAGACTTTCCCAAGCTCTGCGTCTATCTTCACGATCAAACTGGTGCAATACAATACTCTTGACGGGAGATAACGGACGTCTCAGGATCGGAGACCGGCTTGTGATCTTTAGTGACTCAAAAAGCGCCCTGAATGCTTTTGGCTTATTAAAATAACCACCAGGACCCCTACTTAGCATTATGTGTGACGCCACGGTTGCCACAAGATGGATTTATGTCGAGATTATCTTTTACTGAGTTCCTGGACATTTGAGAATTGCAGAGATTGAGCATGCTGATGAGGGTGTCAAAGAGTCCGCGAAGGCAGGATGACTATACCAGTATTTTGCTCTTCTTCATACCGGGTACATGGCAGATATTAGGCAATTAAGTTGCGATACTGCCGATTAAAGTTGCCTGCTATTGCGCTACGACTGTTCCCATGGACCTATCCGCAGTACCACTACGGTTTGATTTGGCTTTCTCTCGTCTTAGAATTAGGAAAATATGAGAGGTTCACCGTCTTTTGATGGACAACTCCCCTGCACCTTTATCCGCGGAATGTGTTGTCCACATACTGTTTATTACATGCTTGCTGAATGTCTCACTCTGGAGGATCTTCGCACCTGCTACCTGTCCCGATACCGGGACCAGCGAGATCACTACTGATTGTCCCTTGTACGCGGATTGGTTTGTGCGCACAGACTTGTCAAATATTAGACTTTTTGGAAGCGGCTAGCCTTCTTTAATTTATTTGACTCTCTTTGGTGTTGCTCAAATGCGTCTACACCAGGGGGATTGGCTGAGCGTGGTTCTTTCTTTTTCATGATAAATTGCTTTTTGTTCCTTTTTGGGAGCGTTTTGTTTTTTGGTGTCTTTTAATGTTGTTGTTTTTTTAATCTAGCGTAGCTCAGGGCTGCTAGATTATTACGGTTTCTTATATGCCCAAGTAGACAGTCGCCATCTGGGCGGTGAAAAAAAATGCTCTTGAACCCTTTTTAGGGAAATCAGTGACAAAACCATAATACCGAATGGTCGGTTATAACTTTAATTTGTCGTTTGCGAATGAGAGATTTCAATATAACCATATTGACATGTGTGTGTTTGTGTTTATAGCGCTGTAGGTCTTTCCCTCATCAATAGATTACGCCTGTTTTATCTTAGTAATTGCTTATTTCTTTATCAGTTTCTCTCAGACAATTCAGAAACAGAATATATATATTTATTACAAATCTTTTAGGTTATTATTTCTATAAATAATAGTGAATAAAATATATAAGACCCAAATAATATATATGATCAGGAAAAAGAAATAAATATGTTCCTAAAGATTTTCCAGTATGTAGGATACCTTGTAATAAATATATTTTGGAGGAGGCGCTATATTTGGAGGAAGGATTTAATATTCGTCGATATGAATCGTAATATTTTCTTCCTCGACACATCTTCTCAATAAGGAAAATTCCAAACTCTGTTTTTTTTTATTCTTCCATCGACTTTTAGGATATTTATGAGATCCAAATATTTGGGGCAGAACTTTTATTACTCAATTTAGAATTGCAAATTCTTATTATATTGGATGATTGTGAGGGCCTCTATTACACCGATCGAACAAGATCTCACCATTTAGTGAAGATGTTATTATAACAATATAATCATTGTTGTTATTTTACTTAGACTATAGTCTTCATTGCATATATATTTATACTTATTTTATGCTACAAATTAAGGACTAAAGGATAAAAGGCACATTAAGATTATGGTGGATAAATGAGAAGAAAAGTAAAAAGGAGGATAAATAATAAAATAATGTATAAGTCTCGCAATTCCTATGTGCTGGGGTCCTCGCCTATTTCAATACGTACAAGTCCGTACAAAGAGCATTAGTACTAATTTGGTCGCATTTATACTTCTCACAAACTGGCGTTGTTCATTGTTGGTTCAACATTATTTTCTCCTGCTCCTGAGGTTTCAAATGGTGAGCGAGGAATCTTGTAAAAAGTCATTCTTTCTATCTCTTCTCTATCTCTCTTTTCAACTCATTTGCCTGGAAACTGTAGGTCCCCCATTAGATTAACCTCTGATTTCCTTCCGAAAGATTAATGAATTGATCCTCATAAGGTTGATTTTGCGAAGCGCATCGCGTCATCTCCGAAATGAATTGTAATTTCTGAACTAAATTCGGACTACTAATTCTTTTTAGAGATTAAATTTAGTTTTTTTGTCAATAACTAATTTAAGTTTAGTTTTGGGACGAATGCAAATTGCCTGTTCAAATCAAATAATAAAATCCCATAGAAAAAAGACCAAAATAGACACAGGATACCAGGTATCAATTTCACATTAAATAAAGTGGAAGTCCTTTCGGTTAAGAACTACATAATTCAACAGGTTTTTGTTTTGCTCTAAACTTATTCACTTCTAATAGCTTTACAGAAGGAAGGGTCGACAAACCTACGTTGAAATACTTTCATCTATACCAGTGATTTCTAACGTGGGGTGCACGTCCTACAAGGGGGCAATTTGAAATTTTAGTTTCTTAAAACATATTTCTACATATAGACAACTTTGTTTAGCAGAACTGCCGGAAAACTCCCATAATCTTACTTACACACGTCATCGTGTGTCTGGCACAGCCAATGTGACAATATGACAGTCATATGCTGATCATTCACATTTTGCAGTGTTCAACTTAGCTGCAGTTGTTCACCGATTTTCAAGGTCAACTTACGCCGTTTTTTTATTACTTTTTGGGGCATTGACTTTTGCATATTAACCTTTGTGAGGCGAATCTTACAAAAGAATTCGTTAGAATTTTTAGGTATTTCCTGTAATTTGAGTAAATATTTCGGGAAAATTGGAAAGCGTTGTTTGAGCTGAACTTCTCACATCAACACATCAATTATGTTTAAATTCACCTTGGCCCTTTACATTGAGTTTCCAGACATCCCATATTTAGTAATTCTAAATGTACTAAAGGTACATGTTCAATTCTCATGTGCTCTCTTAAGAAAGATTTCAATAAAGTTCTCAGCCTTATTTAGCAATAATTTTAGGGTTCTTTCGAATGTTTTAGTTATCTGCTTTGCCTGTATTAAATGGTAAAATTATTTGTTTTTTGTATTAAATAACTATTTTCAAATGATTTTACTTTGCCCTCCTTGTAATCATAATCCCTTAAAATCGTTGTTTTATATTTTTAACTATTTCTACACTCTTATATGATATATTGGTTTGAGTGCATTTTTAAAAAATTTAGCATAGATATTTGGTTTTCTTTATGTAATTTTTTCATTGGAAACTACTACAATTTTAATTAATATTAATTTATAGATTTTGTTTGGCTGATCTTTCAGAGTCCTTAAATTTTATACGCGGTGTTTTCGCATAGGTACAAAGTTGTTAGATAATTAATTTAGCAACATAATTGTTAAAAGGCATTCCATATTTCCAATTTTGTATCTGGCAACTATACTTACACAAAAAGTCAAACCAAAGAAACCTTTAATTTATTTATGTCATAAGTTACTAACAATTACTAAACTTTTTTTTCTCTTCAGATATCTCCCCTATGCATGAATTAAGTAGTACAGGTAAAAAAAAACTCGTCAGTATTCGGGAGAATATTTGCAGTTTGGATATATACCTGCCACTCATGATAAACAAATTAATTTATGTCTAATATGCCAAAAGTGTTTGACCAACGAATCAATTAAAAGAGGGCGTTTGGAAGCACGTTTCTAAGCTAAACATTAATTTTACATTAATTCGTCATTAGCGCAGTTCAAAACCCTAATAGTAAAGTTTGGAAAAAGATCAACATTAAATTAATTTTTTTCTGCACAAACAATAGACAATAATCGTTTTCTTCAGGTTATGTATGAAATACCTCTCCATAAAGTAAAATCAGCAGAGATCATACTATTGGAGAGGATTTAATTAAACCAGCAAAATCAATTTTATCCTAACAGTCCTGCAACAAGATGATAAAGATGTTAAATCAAACCTCTCAGCAATAATACAGTTTTCAGCCGAATAGATGAAATGAGTGCAGATACAACTTATTGAAAAGTGAAAATCGAGGAAATTCTCAATACATATAGATGAATCAACTCGTGGAAACACTAAAGCTCTGTTTTTAGCCTATTTAAGAGATATCAATAATTAAGAATTGGTTTAGGAGTTTCTGTTTTGTGAATCAATGGAGTACCAGTAACGCAATTAATATATATATATATATATGTATATATATATATATATATATATATATATATATATATATATATATATATAAATATATATATATATATATGTATATATCTCTCAAAGTAGCACAAGAGAATGATGGAAATGAATCAATTAAACCACATTGAAAGAGAAAACGGAATAATTTTTCCTTGCAGTAATATTTTTATTACCTTTTTTCGAAAAATCCGTGCAGGGAAGCGATTCGAACCAGGCACACTGAGGCAGCGAGCACCGCTTTGATCACAGTTAAAAGTAGTGTACTAACGGCATACTTTTTTTTAACTGTGATCAAAGCGGTGCTCGCTGCCTCAGTGTGCCTGGTTCGAATCGCTTCCCTGCACGGATTTTTCGAAAAAGGTAATAAAAATATTATTGCAAGGAAAAATTCTTCCGTTTTTTCTTTCAATGTGGTTTAATGGATTCATATATATATATATAAATATATATATATATATATATATATATATATATATATATATATATATATATATATATATATATATATATATATATTAAACTTAAAAATATTTTGATAAACACCAGATATCAATGTACAACATTACATCTTGTGCAGCAAATAGTTCTCAAGTTATGATGGGCAAGAAAAGTGGCTGCTTAAAATTAATGAAGGAAGACAATCCAGAAATGATGCTTGTGCATTGAGTTATTCACGGAACAAATTTATTGGCTAAAAAAATGTCACTTACTCTACATGACACGTTAAAATGAGTAGTGAAGTGTGTCAACTACATAAAATACAATGCTATATATGATCGTCCCTTCAGACAACTTTGTGGCTATATGAATGTATACGAAGTTAGATTGGTTCTTCACACTGAGCTATGGTTGTTATTTAACGGCAATTACTTGAAAAGATTCATTGAATTGTTCGTTTTTCTTAGCGATTATTTACATGACAAACCTGAATTCAATCTCCTTCTAAGTATTGATGGTAAAGCATATATATCTCAGCTATTTAAGAGATAATATTGAAAATAATAATTTATTATGTAAAGAGCTACATGCAAAAAATGTCACTGATAGATTCAAAGGCCAAGATATTTGGTTTCATAAAACTTTTGGAATTATCACAGAAAAAAATTTTGGCAAAAGAATTTCACTAATTTCTTGGCTTAATTAATAAGTGCGAGGTAAATGATGCTGCTGGTCTTTTATTTTTGATAATTGGAAAATACTTGTATATGATATCGAGTACAGATTTTCCGACCTAAAAAAAGAATTTTACAGCTTGGATAACTCAACCATTACTAGTGGACCTCTCTGATGTAGCCATGCAGTAATAAGAAGACCTGTCAGAAATAGAAAATAATGATTCTGTTAAAACCCTATTTAAAATAAAAGGGAGTATGATGTAGCTCTGTAGTGAGATGAAGACGAAATACTCAAATGTAACAAGTTTAGCAAGAAAACTAATATTGCCATTTCCGTCCTCATATTTGGTAAAATGTGGTTTCAGTGCTGTAACTGAATGATTGATGAATAAAAGAATTATACTTGATATTACAAAAACAAGGAAATTTAAGATTAAAACAAATTTCATGCCTCGAATAAATCTCATTAAATTGAGTATTTTACTTAAGGGGAGACTACATTCATTTTTTCAACTGTTTACTACGTTAGAATATCATATAGGAAATTAAAGTTCAATAAAAGCCCTTTTATTTCTGGTAAAATCATAATTTCTTACGGCGCTGTTGTTGAGATACAGGGGATTCTTTCAGGCCTCCCTCCTTAAAACCTCATATCATATAAATGGCTATAGAATTATTAAAGATTAAGCATTCGAACTTAATTCACAAGCAAAAGATGCATATATGATTTAGTTATCATTTGAAATCAATTTTCTTTAGTTGTATGAACATTTGTGTTAATGGTAGACTAAAACATATATTTTTCGGACAAGGTCAACTATAGGCTTTGTTCTCAGTTGGAAAAGTGGGTGTTTGGTGAATAGTAGGGGTGTTATGAATACCCAAGAATTTAGTTTAATCTATATTGGAATGATGGTAAAATGAAAAACCAGTTTTCAGGCGCCAGCATTTTTTAGAAAATATTTAAATTCGCATGGTATAGTTTTGTAGTGTGTAATAACCGCACTCAGACATGAAATGGTAGGAGCCATAAAAGAAGGTCGTTTGGAGACAGCTTGTGAACCAAAGAAATCTGATTAGAATATCTGGATGGAGACCCGACTACCATTAAGGTTATTGCACTAGAGTGTGAAAGCAGATAGGTAAGCAGAGTAATTAGAGCTGTCCAAAATGGGGACAGAACCAGCGACAAAAGATGTTTCGCCTTAATGTAAAATTTTATAAAGGGCATCTTAGCTTTAAGCAAAGTGAGTCTCTGTGATAAACTTGAGGGGAGAGAACCCCAAATTAAGATATAAAGTAGAGAATTTCAGCCAATCACAGGCTAGACTCTAACCAATCACAGATTCCGCTGGGCTGGTAGGTAGCTAAGCACCGCCTCAACGACAAAAGGAACGAGTCGCCTCCAAAATGATTCAGAGTATAAATAAAAGAACATTTTATTCAAAGTTAATTATTATTATCATTATTAGGATTATCATCTTTATTATAATTATATGTAGAGGGACCCACTATAATAGTAATATTTCCCCACCATCTAAGATAATACTTCAGGAGAGAAAGCGAGCCGTTACTCCCGCTTCCCCTTTTGGACTTTCTTCCTGGTCACTGAGAATTTCACCCCACGGCATGACACTGTGATTGAGGCTATCTCCTTGCCGTCTTAATCTTCCCCTTCCCTGAGTCAGGAGATTATGCGTCTATTTGTAGGTTTGCCTCAAGATAACATTTATGGCTCCAGCCGCTGGTCGTTCCTTCGGACCCACTGATCCCGGCCTCTTACACTTTCCCGTAAGGACACGCTCTAATGCCCCATCTGATAATGATTTTGAGAAGATCATTCTCTCTCTCTTCCTGTTTTGAAGAAATCTGGCTATATATGGGCCCTCTCAAGGATTACCTGCAAATTCGGTTAGACAACGTTTCCTCAAACAGAGGTTCGCTAGAACGACGCTCTCGCACCAGAAGTGTTTAGTGACAGTCGCAGGTGACGGAAGAGCTGTACATCACACTCGTAACTTCGGGTCAGGTAGAACAGTCTCTTGAGATAACGTCAGCCTTTCTCAACAGCCTTCGGATCAAGGATTCGAGAAGCCGTCCTCCGAAGTTCTTTTGGTGACCTCTTGAGGACAAGAGATCCAAAATGTCACTCAATCCGAGTTGGAGAAGTGTGTCCGGTGACCTCTTGAGAGCAAGAGACCCGCATCTCAATAAATCAGATTTTGGAGAACGTAGCATCACACTCTTCGGGTTCCCGTATGCACCTGTGAGTAATCAAGGTTACCAAGCCCACCCCCCTAAGTTCGCCCCGCATTACTCTCGAGGTTCAAAGGTACTGAATCTCCTTCCACCTTAAATCTCCGATTATAATCATTTAATAACCCTGGTTATGCAATCAGTATTCGGAACTTAATTCCGTCTTATTCGTGTATATATATATATATATATATATATATATATATATATATATATATATATATATATATATATATTGTACCTTTTATCTAGTGTATATTAACATCTATTTTTGAACTTGTGTTTAGAATATTCTTTGGTCACGCAACTGCAGCTAACTATTCAAATCGCTTTCTAAGAACAATAACCTTTGTTGCCTTGTTTAGCTAACCTTAGAACCTGTGTGCGTATATCCCCGTACACTTGTCCATACTCCGACATATATATATATATATATATATATATATATATATATATATAATTTGGCTTCAGACTTTGGGTACTTGGAAGAATCAGCCCTGCCTGATTTTGCAGCACTAAATTCAATTAATAGCAGCTGTATTAGCACAAATATTTGAACACAAATATATTAGGACAACTTTTGGGGGATTGACGGATACTGACCAATTGTTAAGCTCATTCTTTTGTGGTGTGTTAACAGTTTTCCTAGTTCCTTCAAAAAGAATACTAGATAAGAGGTAATAGTAACTGCCATTTTTGTGTCGTGAGTCAGATTCCTTCATTAGCTAGTTATTTGTTTTGGGGCGAGAAAGTTCGCTTGATTTTGACGAGAAATTTTTAATAATTTTGTTGTTAGTAGAGTTTATATTTTTAGGGGGGAAACCTTCAATAGCTCTGTTAGCTTTTTCGTGTGCAAAGGTTGAAAGTAGCTTATCTGGGATATCTTCATTCGATCGTTCTATAAGCAAAGGCAGATCCTAGGCTTATCAGGAAAAAAGTTAATCGCTTACGTCTTGGAAGAAGAACGTAAGGAACGTGGGGAAAGAAAAGCACAGAGAGAAGAAGAATCCGAAAGAAGAAAAACACAGAGGGAAGCCCAGGAAAGAAAAAGAGAGGGAAGTAAAAAGAGAAGCAGAAGAAAGTGAAAGAATTAGGCAGCATGAGAGAGAGATAAGCCGTGACCAAGCCGAGATAAACTCCTTAGGATCTCGAAATGAAGAGGCTCAAGTGCCCTCACTAAAACTTCCCGCATACAAGGATGGAGAGATGTTTGCTCCTACATATTTAAAGCAGTTCGAGAAGATCTTCGAAGTCAAGAATTGTTACTTCCACCCATGAACCGTCGTCTTCGGGACATATTCATTTCGCTTCCTTTAGAGGCCCCCCTTGATCATTCAACCCTAAAGGCAGAACTTCTTTCTGCTATTCACATGAATCCGCACGAATACAGCCAGGCCAAACCTACAAACAATTTGGATTCACGCTTCGGCGTACTTCCAATTCCGGCTGGATTCCGCCCAAGTATCTAATGATTATGAGGCGCTAATCTAATTCATTCTGATGTCGACCCTCCCTCGCGAACTAAAGGTCTTCATAAGGGACAGAAGAGCGTCCACTTTTAAGTAGTGTGTGGAAGAAACCGACCTTCACGCTTCCAGTCACGACCTTTACCCCAAGGAGGTCGAGAAGAACCATCTCCCCTCCCTCAAACACAAGTTTGGGTTTAACAGAAGCCAACCCAAGGGCAACCACGGTTTTGTAAAAGTCCAAGCGCCATGCAAGTACAAGCCTGTCCCGCCGCGAGACCAAAAGGACGTGAATCCTCCACTACTCCCATCCACGCCTAGCAACTAGCCTGTAGACCAATTGTATGCTTTACGTGTGGTACCCCTGGGCACTTAAGTTACAATTGACTACAAAATTCTCAACTGAGGACCTCGTCGAGTCCACAGGTCTAATAAATCTCTGCTGCCCCCTTCCCTAATCCGCCAGTCTCATCACCACGCCCCCTGTTTCCTCTTCCCCGGATCAACAGGTAAATTTCCTGTTCAACAAGAGTTCCCCCGATGGGCTCCAGTTTGACAATGGCGCAGTAAATGGTTGCCGAGTGTCAAACTTGGTTAGAGTTAGAGGTTGAACCTGTATAGTAGTATCTAATAAACTACTACCCCCGTAAGCCCCCAGCATAACAGGTTTGCTTTGGTACATGACATTTTAGATGGTACCACTAGGTCTCCAGTGGTATAGTGCCATATCAAGTGCCAGTACTTCACCGGATGGGCCGACGTAGTCGCTGTTTCGATAAAATTCTGCTCCTTCCTTATGGGACACAGCGCACAGCTCTCCCCAAACCAAATTTCTGAGCCGATCGTTACCAAGGCCCAGGCCGAGAAAGAACTATTGCTTCCGGTACCTAAATTGTCCCGATACATCGACATCACCATAAAAGTTCAATTTGCTGAGGCTCAGAAGAAATGCCCCACATTACAACTCCTGTGGAAAAAAGCAAGGAAGAAGGAGACTGAAACAGTGTGGGGCAAACGGAAGATCGAGTACACTGTGAAGGACGCGTTATTATACGGCTCTTCTGATGAACTGGAGGGTCCCCCGACCAACGTGTTGTGTGTGACGTGAACGTATTTCAAACCCATTCTAAAGATGGCTCACGATGGCTTAATGGCCGGACATTTCGGTCGTAAAAAAATGGCCCAGCAGATATTTAAATATTTATTTTGGCTAGGCGCGGCCAGGGAAATTATCTACTTCTGCAAGTCCTGTGACCATTGCCAGCAGGGCACCTCCAAAGGGCGTGTAGCCCTGGCCCATCTTGAAAAGACCCCGAGAGTGTCCGAGCCCTCCGCTCGGATATCAATCGACCTAATACGCCCCATTCGTCCCCCATAAAGCGAGAGACAATCCTATATTTTAAGCCTCGTCGATTGTGCTACCCATTTTTCAAGGGGCTATCCCCATGAAGAAGATTGATAGCATTTCTTGTGCAGAAGCTTAAATCTCAATCTTTTCACAAGTAGGGATCCCGAGAAAGATCTTATCCGACAGAGGACGTCAATTCACTTCTGAATTGATGGAGTATGTCGGTAAACTACTTCTCATCAAGCCATTATTCACGACTCCCTGGCACCCTTCTGCTACGGGATGTTCGATAAATTAAATAGCACCCTTAAAATGGTACTCAAGAAGGTGTGCCACGACCAGCCTCATGAGTGGCACAGCTACCTCCCAGTAGCGTTATTTGCTTGTCGCGAAGTCCCTCACAGGACTTTGGGATTTGCTCCATTTGAGCTGTTATATGAACGTAACGTTCGAGGACCGATGTGCATTTTGAAAGAATTGTGGTCCCATCAGAGAATGGATGAGGAAATGAAATCCTCTTACGCGTATGTTTTAGACCTGTGCACGCGGTTAGAAAATGCGCGGACATCGCTCTCCGGAACGCTGATATAAACTTGGAAAAATATCGCACCTACTTCGACGTAAAACCAAAGGCGCGTTCGTTCAAACCAGGTGACCAAGTATTGCTCTTGCTTCCCTCCAAAGCAAATAAGCTCCTCTCCCACTGGAAAAGACCTTTTCCCGTTTTAGAACTCTGCGGCCCAGCGGATTACCTAATGGATTCCCCCACGTCAACCTCCTAAAAAAATACCACCGCCGAACTTGCCTAAATAACGTAGTCGCCCTGGACGGAAGCCCGTCCTCGAAGCCGCCTATCCCGTTGAACCCTTGTGTCTGGTCCAAACGGTGTGTGTAGAAGAAAATAATGAATGTCCCCTGACGTCCCTTCCTTCTCTCCAAGCGGAGCCTAACTCCGACTTGGACGTAAACCCTAATCTCGCCCTTAGTGAGAGTGCTCAATTGCTTGCCTTATTGGAAGACTTTCCCGACGTCATTTCGGAATTCCCGGGTTGCTCAACTCAATTTACACATGAAATTGTCCTCACTACTCAAGATGGAATAAGAACCAAGCCTTAACCCATACCCGTAAACTTTGGGCCGACTTTCAATGCAGAGATCGATAACTTATTAAATTTAGGAATAATAGAACCCTCGTTCTCAGATTTTTGCTCCCCCATTGTCATGGTTAGGAAGCCTGATAAGTCATTTAGGATGTGCGTCGATTTTCGTAAATTAAACATAGTTACATAGTTTGACGCGAAACCAATACCCCTAATCGACCAAAGTCTTCATGCCTTCGAAAAAGCGAAATTCATCACCGAGGTCGACCTTTGCAAAGCATACCACCAAGTGCCGCTTTCAGAGTGATCAAATTCTTTACCGCTTTCGCTACTGAAAAAGGGTTATTTAAGTTTACTCGGCTTCATTTTGGGTTGATAACTGCCTGCAGAAGTTATAACCGGATCATGCTTCGGTTGTTAGACGGCCTATCGAATGTGACTTTTTATTTTAATAACTTGTACGTCGCTACTCGTACCTGGGACCAACACGTACAGTCTCTGTGCGCGCTACTATCCCAGTTATGCGTACACGTGTTCACGGGGGGCCCAAGCTATTGTCACATTACCTATGACACTATTAACTAGCTTGGCTTCCAGGTCGGTAGGAATCAAATGGTTCCCCAGGACGTCAAGGTAAAGGTTATCGCAGAAATACCGCTCCCCCTAAGCAAGAAACAGCTTCGTTCCTTTTGGGGATCCGTATCTTTTTATCGTCATTTTGTGCCGAATTTCGCTGCCATGGCCTCGCCCCTTAACAACATGCTTAGGAGAACGGACCCCGATCCAGTGAATTGGACCCATTCCGTGGAGTATCGCTTCCACCAGTTAAAGAATAAACTAATCTCTGCCCCTATTTTGAGATTACCGAATCCTAATAAAACATTCGGGGTTCGTACCGATGTCTCCCAGGAAAGTCTAGGTTGGGCTCTCGTCCAATATGACGACGATAGAAGGAAGCTGTCCCCTTGCGAAAAGGCATATACCACCATAGAGCTCGAAGCCTTAGCTATAGTGTGGTCTATTCGTAAGTTTAGGATATATTTCATAGGTAAATAATTTATTGTCGAAAGCGATCACAAACCCGCGGCGTACCTAAAAAACTGTAAGAGACAAAATGGCCGCTTAGTGCGTTTAAGCTTAAAACTTATGGAGTACCAATTTTCGATCATGTATGATGAAGGTACCGATAACTGCCTAACCTTGAGTAGAAACCACATAGAAGACCCCACTCCAACAAACTGAGTGTATAGCAAAATTCGTTTTACACTCATTCTGTAAATATGAGTTTCTTTTTTTATGTTGTGTGTATGTATGTATAGATTAAGTTTTCTGTGGTTATACATATCTAAATCCCGTTTAGTGTTATGTCTTTTTTTGTTTGCTTGACGTTAAAATTGTAGCTGTATTAGTTCCCCGCTTGATGAAATTAGTTGTAGACATTTTTTTCCCCCCAAAGCTTTTTTCGCTGTAAAAATGTCTTTTGATAGGAAGTGTAGAGGGACGCCCTATAATAGTAATTTTTTCCCACCACCTAAGATATTAATTACTCCCCCCTTCCCTTCAGACTTCACCCTTTTTGGTCTTTCCACCCGGTTACTGAGAAATTCACAACGAGGCATGACGCTGTGATTGATTGCTATTTCCCCGCCGTCTTAATCTTCCCTCCCCCCGAGTCGGGTGATTATTCTTCTATTTGTCGTTTTGCCTCAAGACAACTTTTATGGCTCCAGCCCCTAGTCGTTCCTTTAGACCCGCTGATGCCGGCCTCTTACATTTTCCAATAAGGACACGCTCTGTTGCTCCGGACGATTTGGAATGTTCGAGAAGGTCCATCTCTCTCTCTCTGTTTTGGAGAAATCCAGGTATATATGCGCCCTCTCAAGAAGTGTTTAGTGACGGTCGCAAAACACGGAGGAGCTGCACATCATACTCTTAACTTCGGATCGGGGAGGAAAGTCTCTTGAGGCAACGTCAGCCTTTCTAAACCGCCTTCGGATCAATGATTCGAGAAGCCGTCCTCCAAAGTTCTTTTGGTAACCTCTTGAGGACAAGAGGCCCAAAAGCTCGCTCTATCCCAGTTTGGAGAAGTCACCCCCGCCGCCCCCTTCAAGAATTTCGTCAGGTGACCTCTTGAGGACAAGAGGCCCACATCTCACTAAATCAGAGTTTGGAGAACGTAGTATAACCCTCTCTGTGATAAACTCGCAGGGGAGAGAACCCCAAATTTAGATACGAACTGAAGAATTTCAGCCAATGACAGGCTAGACTCCAACCAATCACAGGCTCCGCTCGGCTGGTAGGTAGCTAAGCACCACTTCCAAAATGATTCCCGGTATAAATAAGATAAAATTTTATTCAAGGTTCATTATTATTATCATTATTAGCATTATCATCATTTTTATTATTATAACTAGACTAACATTATAGACTCTTAGTTAACTACTCTGAGAATCTTCATTATTCTTGCTCTTGCCATTAAGTGTAAACATTTCAAAGTGGTATAAAAATACAAGTGCTTAATTCCTTGCACAACGGAGCCTTTTACTTAAAATCTTGATCGGTTAATACTCCTCGGACCGTAGGTCAAGAAACTTGTAAGCAAGCCACTTTACCAAACTGTTTTAGGACCGCCTTGCAATCAAAACAAGGCCTTCTTACGCCAAACCTATAACGGGCGAACCCATATTTGGCGACCTATAGTTTTGCGTTTTGTTCACAAATCAACTTTAAAAGTCTACGGAGAATTTCCACGAATGTATAAAATTTTGCATTATGATAATTTTCACTATGTTTAGGTCATGTTGCTAAAACAAAATATATACTATAAAAAAGTGCATAAAAATTGCAATAAAATGATATAAAAATCAAAGGTGTAGTTTTTTTTCGCAAATTAACTTTAAATATCTAAGAAAGATTTTCCACGAATGTATACAATTTTGCATTATCTTAATTATGACTATGTTTTACTCATGTTGCTAAAAAAAGAAATTATACTATAAAAAGTGCATAAAATTTGCAATACAATGATATACAAAACCGAAAAATACGAATTTTGAACCAAAGAATTTGAAAAGTGACTAATGAAAAAATGTGCTATACCCTTAAGCTTGATATATTATGCTTTATATTCTTGTCTGAGAGTATATTTTATTTTGTTTCATCGATTTCATTTTTTCAATTATATTATTTTGTTTGAAGGATTGTATATTTTTTGTCCAAGGATTTATTAGTGTAATAAACTCTACATTTACAGACAATATAGTTTACTTTCTTACATAATGGGGGACATAGAAAATTTTTAGAAGCTGAGGTGGGGCATGGATCTAATAAGGTTGGGAAACACCTAATTCTATACCTTCGCTTAATACTTCAAATTCAATACAGCAGAAATACAACTAATTTAAAAGGAGCCAGACAAGGAGAACGTATCACCCTAACATTGTTTACAGCATTGATACATGGGATTTGTAGGTCATTGAAATATAAAATGGAAATTACAATTGATGTAATCTATTTAATCCCTTAATCGATGAGTGGACCATATCGTTTTATAATCCTCAGATTCAATAGAATTACAGTCACTAATGAGTTAATTTCATATACTACTCTCAGACTGGGAGGGAAATGCATATTTTCGTAAGCAAAATTAGTGAATAGTTTTGCTAAAAATGCAGCAATGAGAAATGATGATCAAATTTCAGAGAATGTGTTAGAATATCTATATTTAAGAAAACATGACTTCTGATTTCAGCATGAAAAGGAAATATTTAGAAGAAAAACAATAGGCTAGAGAGTGTTAGGAAACTACATTAGAAAGAGATGACACTGTGGTTGAAACTCAAATAATTTAACCAATGCATCCTACCCTCCAAATGCAAAAGTGACACTCGGACACAACACAAAAAGCACGCAAAACTTGAAGACTACTCAGAAATTCATAGAACGCTCGAAGTTAGGAATATCCCTCAACAACCAAGAGTAAACTATTTGCATAATAATATTTTGTTGCCAAAAAGTCCTTTCGTTTTTTAGCGAAAATTTATACACAATAGAATCTAAAATCAACGTATATAATCAATAATATATTTACCATTTTGATTACTTACGATTCGCCATCTTCTAGTAAGATATGATATTCATGGTTCAAAGTTTTTGCGGTCCTTAGTAGCGAAAAACCTATACAAGTGAATTTGTACTTCTTGAGAATTGACTGTCTGTTCATTAAAAGAACTTTTAAGATATCAAAACAGATAGAAATCAGAGAGAGCAAGGTCAGAGGAGTATGCATTTATGAGACTGAACATCCCATCAAAACCCTAACAACTTCTGCAGCGTGTACAATGATGTGTGAAGTCTCGCGTTGTCATGGTGTAAAACAATACCCTTCTGATTGGCTAGTAATGAACGTTTCTGGAGTATGCCGCGTTTAATTTATTAAGCTGCTCATAATATACTTCTGAACTGATGTTTTGTTCATGGGAAGTAATTCATTATAGACGATACCTTACCAATCCCACCATGTTGACAGCATAATCTTTCTTTATTAGTGTCCTGCATTAAAAAGTTGGTTGTGTCTGATGTCCACGCTGCGTCAATGATGGTTTCCGCTTTATATTGTAGTAGTGTATCCATTTCTCATCTTCAGTGATTATTTTCTTAAAATAAATACGTTTTTTTCTCGTTTAAGCAAGATATCGCAGATAGAGATACTTCAGTCAATTCATGGGGAACCCAAACATTAAGCTTGGAAACGTAACCATGAATATTAAAATGGTTAGTGACATTAATTTGTATGTATGCACAATATCTCTGATATCTTTACTTGTAAGGGGACAGTCAGTTTCGACAACCTCCCTCACTTGGTCGCTGTTTACTTCATTTGGGTGCCCAGCATGCGGTGCATCATAAGATGAAAAATTTTCAGATCGCAATTGTTCAAACCATTTCTGACACGCACGTTCTATAACAGCATCATGTCTATAAACACCGCATATATACCTTACTAATTTCACTTCCTTTTTTGCCGTTTCTGAAGGAAAAAGTCACAATGTGCCAATAATGTTCCGCTTTGTTGTCCATTTTGAGGGTTTAAATAAAAACACGCAATAAAACCTATTACGCTGGAGATTCATTCTGATCCAATGAAAGGGACTAAGCTTCTATTTAATACACCTCCTGGCATTAAAACGTAAATATTAGCAACTATCACAGCGTCTGAAATTTGGTATCAACAAAAACAAACGGACATTTTGGACAAACCAATACAACCAGGTATGACATATATCGCGTAACCATAGATAAATCTCTCTTTACGTAGGGATTAAACTTTCAGTTGTTATGCAAGAATGCAACATTAAGCTTATTCCATTTCTCCATCACCTGTTTCTACTTCACCTTCCTGTAGGTTTTGATATTTTAAATACAAAAATAACCAAGTTCACACATATAGGATGTGAAAATTTGTACTAGAAATTACTAGTCCTTTTTTATGTAGTATTGTGATATTCGTTCCTAAGATTTATCAGGGATGGTTCGAAAGGAACTTGTGTGTTATTTTTAAACCGCCATTGTGCCAGATGAATTTAACGTTACACTTCCTTCATGAGACTCAGCTCAGGACGACTTACCATGAGGCTTAGATCAGAATAACTTACCATGAGGCTTAGGTCAGAAGAATGGGCTCTTGAAGCAGTGATAATTTTTGTGCATAAATTTTAAAATATCGTGGAATTTTTGGGATCTAATAAAGAAAATCCCCATCAATCCCACTTTTAAAGAATCTTTCAAAGATTTTCCAGAAAAATATAATCTCTCCCCCGATAAGTGAGCATGTGTGATTAAAAGTTAAGCGAATCGGATTTTTAGATTCCAGGTTTATTTGTAAATTGAATTTGAAGGATATTAAGCATTAAATTTATCAAATTAAATTGTAATTTATTAAATTAACATGAATATAATATGGGAACACTTTTTTAAATTTTACTTTTGCCTTTCAAGCTACAAAAATTCTTTCAGGGATGATTTTAGTAATTCACTCTTGCATGCGATCACCTGTTCGAGTCAGGGGTATGCCCGAAATTGGCATGAGGTGGGGTATTAGCAACTATGATGCAGCTGGCATCTGGATGATTGTGGGACCTCCCAGCCCCATCACTCGCTATCGATTCCACTCCTGATAAAATATACCATAGGAGGTTTCTTCCTTTTTATCTTCCATACATTGTCACTCACCTCCATTTCACCTTTCTTTACAGATCTCTACTTAGCAATATTCCACCGGTGTGCTCTCGTTGGTTTACAATTTAATTTTAATTGGACTATTTTATAGTTAGGTTCTGTTATAACTAACCTATACGAACCGAATTGACTCTAGTAAAAACAATCCATCCTCAAATTGACCAATTTAATACAACCACTCTCCCGGTTTCAGGGGCAAAATGGCTGGTGCTCTAGTTCCCATAGGATGCAGAGCAAGCCTTAGATATTTTCTAGATGCTTCATCTTTAGCACAACGCAGGACTGAAGAGAGTGATTTCCCTTTCTCTACCTAACGAGTGAGCGTCAAAAAGCTCAAAACCAGCAGAAGGAAGCTTACTCAGAGAATATCACTTTGTTCCACTATTCAACAGTCTCTTCTTAATATTTTCCATAAAAATGGAGCCTCTTAGTAAGGTACTTCTTGATCAGCTCAGGCTACTTTGAAGCAATCTTTGACTGAGAATCATTTGTTGAAAAGTCTCCACTTCAATATGGGGGCTGAAACGTTCATACCTGCTACTTTCCAATCGTGAGCAAGCTTAGCACAACACTCAACCGTTTCTTGAGCAGATACCGTTCTAGGAGGCAACCTCGGCGTTAAATTGATGCTTTTAGGCCTCCAGAAACATTCTTTATAGGAGTTTAATTCGCTTTTTACATCATTAATGATCCTAAAGATGGTGTCCCTGATGCAATAACATTACCTACTATATCCATTTATTTCAGATGCTTTGGTATAAAGCAACAGAGGTTGCACTCTTTCCTCTGTAAAAAAAATGTAATTGAAAATGATTTAAACTTTTATTTTTACAAAAAATATCAGGAAATAGATTATAATTACACAACATTTTTATTTTACCGCATATTTATCAACATTTTACCTTTTTGATCAAATAGCAAAGCTAAAGAGATGAAAAGGGGTTGACGCGATTTTGGATTCAGCGAAGGAATGCAATGTTTTCTCTGATTATTTTTTAAATGCTGACCTTTTAATAACTAAACAATTAAAATAATAGACTAATTATTCCTATAATGTCAATTTTAGAAACGAATTCAAAATATATATGCCACCAAACTTTGGGTCATAACTGCATATATGAGCGCAGAATGGAAAAAGAAATTTATAAAATGAACATATTTTCACCAAGGAAGAAATACGTTTTCCAGGATCCAAGATCAAGTCAGGAGATGTATTTTTTATTTTTTTAACTTTTTATAAACAACCAGAGTGATGTCATTATAGGAACAAACGTGAGTGAGCTAAACCCGAGTGAGAAATTGCGACTCCGCAAAGACATAGGTGACATGTAAATTTGTAGACAATACGGTTTCTCAGTTTTTAGTGAATTTTACCCTAAAAAGTAAAGGAACCAGAGTTAGTTATCTTATTATCATTATTACTATCAATACGTCATCCTCAAAAAATTTTAATAATAAAATCTGAACGATTTTGTTTCTTTTCTTGTAAAAATGTAATTTAGGAAAATAATAGATCTAACTTAAAGATGTTGTGTCTTTAGAGCATTCAAATAACACCTGATTTGGGAATAAAATATGCATCTTCTGAGTATATGAGGAAAGGTGTTATTTTTTTGTGGCCATGTTCGAAAAAGGATGTATTAAGGATTTCTAAATAAAAAGAAAATCACAAAATGTAAACAGTTTAGTCACTTCCAAGGTAACTAGATTTTTCAGTCTCCGTTACCACTTCTCTTTAGAGGAAAATGGTATGATCAAACCAAAAAAAATCTTTGAACCGATAGTTTTTTTTACCATTGATCTATTTAGTTTTGAGAGAAGTACAATTCTAAATCCAAATGTGTTTATCTGTGATAGGAAATTTTTCGAAAAACAATGTTACCGATTAAAGTAATACGTTTTCCACTGGAATTTACTGATTTTATTATAGACCCTGGAATTTTTTTAGACGTGTTCAAACAGCCAGAAAAAAAGGAAAACTATACCAAAATTTGCATACAAATTTTAAAGCGATAACATATCCAGTAGACACCATAAATTCTAAAATAAATGAAGCCTCTTACAGAAGAGGCGCTTCACGCCTGTAGATTAAATGCAAGGACATTTTAAGTGTAAAGAAATATAAGAAAATTCTCTATTGGAAATATGAAATAAAGATCCCCTTGCTGGTCCCATGCATGTTGGCGTCAATTATCGCATGGGCAACTGCGTCTTTGAAAAAGGTAATTCTTATTCATGGGAAAGGTAACCTTAAGCTTTTGATTTCCTAAATACGATATCTCGATCTTGACCGCAGAAACTCTGGCTAATAAACTGCAGTTAGCAGAGGGAAGAGGCTTTTATTAATCCCATATTAAAGAGAAGGAAAATCCGGCGTTCTGGAGATCGGAAGGTGAATTAATCAACTTCCAGGAAAAATAAATTTGCTAACGAATTTATGACCTCTTGACCGCCTCCATTTAAACTAAATCTCTTCATTTTATGTTTTTCTGAAAATGAGCGAATAATTGTTCAAATATAATCATCATTAGAAACTAATTTAATGGCATTCCATTATTTCAGCCAGGCTGGAAAGGAGTAAGAGGGTCTAAGGACTCATCCTTTGCATTCCTTCCGAAAAATGGGCTCGGTTTATGAATAGAAATCTGCCAAGGACGGCCACAATTCGCACTTTTTGGTTAGGTGAAAAATGAAGCAGAATCTTTGCCAATATTTGGTAGAAAACGCGCTCAAAATATTTCGGAAAAGAGGTTGGACTGTTACAGTTCCATTCAATTAATTTAATTAATAAATTGAGTAAGGGTTTATAATTTGGAATGGTATATGCGATAAAGGAGAAATAGTTGATGTGCTTAATAGAGCAATACTGCAGATACTTGCTTTATTTGCGACCAAAATAGAGGTGAATGAAAAGTTTTGGAGGAATAGAAGAAGCAATGGAGTGCAATCATTTCTGACTCATCGTGGCAAAGGGTAAGGAAGTTGTTGCTGTGCATTTGATGAGTAGCAAAATGGTGTGGTGGGAATATGCAGTCTTCAGAAATATATTGGCTGCAGTGCAATGCCTTTTATTGACCCAAATGATAGAAGTAAGAATAAGAAGTGATTTTTTCGAGTGGAAATTTGAATGGTACTTTAGAATTGTAGGGGATATGAATGGATGAATATATTAAAACATGAAAGATGAAATAATACGGGATTTGTATAAACCTAGTTACAATGTGTATTAAGAGTGAGGTTTCTTTCGGTGAGTGAAGCTTGTGTGTGACAGAAGATGTCTTTCAGCTGAGATATTTGCATTAAAACACAATGGTGTGGCAAGAAAAAGGAGCTGAATTAAAAGTAAGATTGATTTATTATTATCGAGAAAGTATTAGCAGATGGCTGTTTTTGACCTAGGGAAAGTCTTTGCAAGCATAAATTTGTTCATGTGTAGATGAGATGTGAAGAAGTTGGAATGAAAAAAAAAATGAGATGTTTTTAATGGCGGTGAAGCAATGAGATGAGAATGAGTATGAGACGATTCTTATGAGCAGGATTCAGGAAATGATCGTATTATAAACAATCAATAATGCAAAATCTTGATTGAATATGGAATGAGTATAAAACACAGGCATTGATGCTAGATGAACATGACTAGTTTAGAGAGAGGAAGGCTGTGCGATTCGAGTGTATGCGAGGAGGAAGCTGGTTGAGAAAGAGCGGCACAAGATGAGTGGCTCGGTTTACAAATATGGGGAGAGTGTATGGCAACGTCAGCAAGAAGTCATTATGGCAGGTTCTAAAAATCTCTGGAGCGGGATATGAACTGTTGGATGGTGTCTGAGCCTAATTAAAAATATCAACACTATTTTTTTAAATTAATTTACTTCGAGAAATTATAGCTGATATATTGGCCATGAAGAAAGTTTATCCCCAAAAGTAAACTAACCACATAACGCTCGTTTATCGGCAACATTTGTTCTTCCTCCGCGTCCCTTTCCGCATAGAAAATCGGTTATTATGGACGCAATTTTCTCCGCTGACGTAGTTTCGCTCTCCTCTGGCTAGTAGTTTGGGCCAAAGTACCATCGTGATCGCGAATGGTTCCAACATCAAAACAGAAAGGTAATTTACAGCTGTAACAAATCTTTAGAATGATTAAGGGTGTCTTGTTGGAGAGAACTTGATTCTTCATCGTAAAAAGGAGTCAAAGAGTTCTTATTTTTTATTAAAAATAATTTTAAATTAATCCATTTAAAATTTATAACGTTTGCGTATATAAATTACCTCAAATTTATAATCATCAACCGTGTATAATGCAATCTAATACAATTGAAATTCTTGCGTGATCTTTACTAATTTAAACTTTAGCAATAAATACCTACTTTTTTACCCATTCTTAAATCTCAGAGTCAAAGTCTTGGGAAGCCAACTTAAATATGGTTCGGTTACGTGAGGAAGTGAGAGTTAAGAGGAAATAAAGTGAAAAAGAGACATTATTCAATCAATACGCAGAAATATTTACAATTTGGTTTCAAACCAAGAAGTTAGATCCATAGACAAATGTTTGGGGAGACATACAAATTTTTATATTGGATGAATATACTCGGATAATTTTTTTTAATAACTCGTCTAACGAAGCGTGTTTTATTTATTATTTCATAAATTAATAAAATGTATATTTGACTTTCAAATATGTTTTCAAGAATTGAATTTATCATCATAGCCCTATTCATTCTTTTTTCTCTAAAGAAATTGGTTGCACGGCAACTGCTCTCGCCTGTGCAAAATTAGCACCCGTGAAAACTTAGAATGAGCGCAGCGAACAAGGTCATTTTAGCGTAAATTTAATTTCGGAAAGTTGAAAAAATTTACATATTTGTTGATTTTCCTCTGTGTTGTGGAGATGAATAATCGTAATCCTAAGAGAAACTCGCAAAACCACGAACCATAGCATTGGTGTAAAGAGGCCTGATGCGGGTAGAAAGAACTTGCTGAAGAGAATAAAATATTCAGCTAAGCATTGACCAGATCGTTAAATTTTTCGAATTATTAAATGAGTCCAATACTTACCTAGTAAACAAATTGGCTTAATTTGTTTGATTAAATATAAAATAAGTTTTGATTAAGTTGATTACGTTACAGAGCAAGTTTTTGTGCCAACTCCCTAACACTAATACAAATCTTTTTTCAAATGTCGGCACCTTATTTTTACAGCCTATCCACCTACTCTTTCTAACCTAGCTTCCTTATTTTCTCTAACGTAGCACCTTCTTTTTACATATTTTCTCCTATACTAGCCACAATCATTTCTACAACGTAGCCATATTCTACTTCCAACGTAGCCTGCTTTATTATCCAACCTTGCTTCAAGCATTTATCCAACATAGACACCTTAATTTTCCTCGTAGGCAACTTCTTTTCTCTCACGCAGCCGCTGTTTTATCTCCAACATAGCCACCTTCTATACTTCAACGTAGCGACCATCGTTTCTTCAACGTAGCCCCCTTCTTTTCATCACATACCCACTTTTTCAAACATAGTCACCATCTTCTCTCCAAAGTAGCCATATTAGTTTATAAATTTGTCACATTCTTTTCGACAACCAAGCCACAATCAATTATACAACGTAGCTACTTTCTATTTCCAACGTAGCTACTTTAAATTCTTCTTTTCTCTAAACTAGCAACAATCACTTAGCCAACGTAACCAGCTCTTATTTCCAACATAGCGACCTACATTTTCCAACATATCTACTTCTATTTCTCCAACGTAGCCACCTCTTTTATTCAACGCGGCCATATTCCTTTCTCAAACCTAACAACTTCTTTTCACAAAATATACACTTTTTCAAATGTATTCACCTTCTTTTCGCCAAATTAGCCACCTTCTTATCCAAAGGTAGCCACATTCTTTTTCCAATGTAGCAAAATCTTTACTCTAACACAGCCACAGGCACCTTCTTTTTCCAAAGAAGCAAATTCTTTTTTCAAACTTAGCAACTTTCTTTACACGAACGCATCCAACTTCCGTTCACAAACAAAGTCAATTTCTTCCGTGTAGTCATCTTGTTTCCTCTAACGTTCTTCCCTTCTTTTCTCCAACATTTCCAACGAATTTTTCAAGCGTAGCCCCATTATTTTCTCCATTATAACAAATTTTTTTTAAAACGTAGCCACCTAATTTTCTATAAAATAGACACCATATTTTACAAACCTATCCACATTCTTTGATACAACGTAACTAACTTTTCCCCAACAGAGCCACCACCTTTCTTTAACGTTCTCCACTGTCTTTTCCCAATTGTTCCCCTTCTTTTTCCAACGTAGCAATCGTTTTCTAACATGGCCACATTATTTGATCTAACACAGCCAACTTATTTTTCCAACATAGGCACGTTCGTATCTCTAATGTAGCCAGCTTCTTTGGTCCAACGCCACCACTTGCTTTCTCATAGATAGCAATCATCGTATTTTCCAAAATAGCCATTTTCTATTCTCCATCGTAGCCACCCTCTATACTGCAAAATTAGTCACTTGAATTTTCCAAAGAGGGACCTACTTTTATTAAAAAACAATGCGTTCTTTTCTCCAACATAGCCACCTTTTAAACTCAAACGTGGCTAACTTCTTTCTCCAAAGTAGCCACGTTTTTTTCTCCGATGTAGCACTCTTCTTTACTCCAACGTAGAAACCTTCTATCCCACAACATATCAATCCACTTTTTCCAAGGTCGCCACCTTATTTTGTCCAAAGTAGCCACCTTCTTTTCTACAAGGTAACCTTCCTATATTCTTAAACGTAGTCACATTTTTTCTCCGAAGCTTTCTTCTTATTTTCTTCAACATAATCACATTAGTTTTCCAACGTACTCTGTTTCTAATTCCAACTTAGCCAAATTCTTTTCACGAGGAGAACAACTTTTTAAAACGTATTCACTTTCTATTATCTATCTTAGCAACATTATTTGCTCCAAAATAGCCACCTTCTGTTCTCAAACTTAGCAAATTTTTCTCCAAAGTAGCTAGCTTCCATTCTCCAAAGTAACCAACCCTTTTTCCAACGTAGCTCCCCTTCAACCTTGCCATTTTCCCTTCTGCAACGTAGCAGATGTGTTTTCTCCAACCTACGGCCCTTTTTTCAAATGTAGCTGCCTTATTAACTTTAACGTAACCGAGATATTTTTTCAACGTAAGCACATCCTTTTCTGTAATGTAGACAACTTCTTTACTCTGACGTAGCCAACTACCTTTCTCCAACTCAGCCATCGTTTTTAGTCTAACGAGGCAACCTCATTTTCTCGAAGGTAGCAACTTTATTTTCTCAACCTTAGCCATGTAATTTTTCTCGACGGAAGCAATTAGTTTTTCCACACGTAGGACATCTTCTTTTCTCCAAACAAGCCACCTTCTTTTCCTAACGTAGCCAACATATTTTCTCAAACGTATTAAATTTTTTTTTGACAAATCGACACTTTTGTTTCTCCAACGTAGCCACTTACTTTTATTTAGGGTAGACACTTTATTTTCTCTAAGGTTGTCTTTTTATTTTCTGCAACGTATTTACATTCTTTTCCTCAACCCAAGCACCTCTTTATCTCCAACGTAGCGACTTTATTTTCTCCATAGTTAGTCACCTTTGTTCTCCAGCGAATTAAACTTATTTGTTCCACCGTATTCATTTCTTCTGTAAAAACTAACCATTTTTTTAATTGAGCTACATCCTTTACTTTACCGTAGTACACTTTTTTTCCCAAATTCCATATTCAGTTTCTAACGTAACCAACTCATTATTTCAAACTTAGAGTTGCTATTTGATCCAACCAATTCATACTTAATTCTACAACGTATACAGCTTTGTGTGCCACCAGAGTTACCTTTTCTCCAACGTAGCTGAATTCATTTCCCCAACGTTTTCACAAACTTTTCTTCAGCGTAGCCACCATTTTTTCCACAAAGATAACCACCCTTTTTCTCCAATGTTGCAACCTTTTTTTTCAACGCAGCCAATTTTTTGGCTTCAAATTACAACCTATGTCCAAAGTAACCATCTTCTTATATCGAACTCAACCACTCTTTTTACTCCAAATCAGACATAATCGTCTCTTTAACGTAGACACCTTCTTTTCTCCAACATAGCAAACCTTATTTTCTATAACGTAATCATCTTCGTACCTAAGGGGATGTATATAATTTTCTGCAGAGTACGTATCTTCGTTTCTCCAATGCCAAACTTTTTTACTCTAATGTAGTCAGTTTATTTTTTACAACGTATTCATTTCCCTTCTTAAATTAGCCAGCTACTTTTTTTCATGATTGTCATTGTAGAGTTTTTATTTTCTCCACCGTATTCAGAATTTTTTCTACAACAGCACCACATTCGTATCTCTAACATAGCCACCTTCTTCTCTCCAAAATAACCAGCTTCTTTGGTCAATGGTAGCTTTTTTATTTTCTTCAACGTATTTACATTCTTTTCCTAAACGTAGCCACTTTCTTCTACTTAATAGCCAACGCTTTTTATTCAATGTATTCTCCTTATTTTATTCAAGTAGCTAACTACTTTTTTCCAACGTAGCCACCTTATTCTATCCAATCTAACCACTTTCTTTCCTCCAAAGTAGTCACTTAGTTTTCTACAACTTAGACACCGTCTTTTTTACAACCTAGCTCCATTTTTTAAAAGCATCCATATTCTTTTTCCAACGACATCACTTTTTTATCCAACATAGTCACCTTTTAAGCGTAGCTACCTTCCTTTCTCCACGCATAATTTTTTTTTAGTCTAGCTGCTTTATTTATCAAAGTAACCACCGTCTTTTCTCCAGGGTATCAACATTCTTATCTCTAATGTAGATACAGTACTTTCCGATGTAGTCAATTAATTTTCTTTAACGTCGCTGCCTACTTTTCTCCGAGCAGCTTCCGTTTGCAACTTTGTCACCATCTTTTTCCACCGTCGCCACCTTCTTTTCTCTCTCGTAGCCAAATTTTTTTACTTTGACCATCTTTCTTTTCCATACGAGCTCCTTTATTTTATTCAATGTATTCACTTTATTTGCTCCATCCTAGCCTTCTTTTTTCTTTTGTTGTCACTTTTTCGCGACGTTCGCCATCTTCTTTTCTTCATACGAGCTCTTTTATTTTATCCAACGTAACCACTTTCGTTTCTCCTTTAAAGCACCTTCTGGTTTATGAGTTGGTTAAAGCCATGAGTCAAAAACGGCGTCCAATCTAGTTATTAACGGGTCTTCTTCTTTAGTAGCTCGCCCTGGGGAGGGGGGCGGGGTATAGACGCGAAGTTTAAGATAAAGTGACGATAGAACGACGCTGAGCCCATGAAGGATAGCAGCTGTTTTTGTTAGCGAGCAGGGGCATATCAACAATGGCCCTAATATTCTCGTGCTTGAGAGCTAACCGGTCATTTCACATATGGAAACCAAAGTAAACGATAGTGCCAAAAGCGAAGTGGCACTTGCTGGAGCCAATTGTCAAATTTTGTTACCGGAGTATATACAGAACGGCTTGGAGGGTGGAGAAGGGCTGATCCCAATCTCGGGTGGCCACATAGATATTATCAAAATAGATGGTGACGTTGCGTAAGCCTTCTAAGATCCTCCTCATGTTCCGATTATAATTGATGCAAGCCATCACCAGACCAAAGGTGAGCCGATGAAACTTCATAAGCCCCTTCTCAGTGGGTAAAGCAGTAAATTTCTTCACTTCCTTCCAGAGGGCAATCTGATAATATGCCTTGAACTAGTCTAATTCGAAGAAGAATTTGGCCTCCTCAAAAAGTTGGAGGTTTGGGTCTATGGTGAGGATTGGTTCTGCATCCAATACGGTAACCGAATTTAGCTTCTTAAAATCAATGCACATGCAATAAGAACCATCGACCTTCTTAACCATGAAAACCGTGACACAATAGCTCGACTCCGAAGGTTCGATAATCTCCAACCTTAAAAGTGTGTCTACCTCGTCATTGAATCCTTCCCGGAGGTGTAATGGCAGGGGGTATGGTTTAACACAGATGTGGTGCTGGGTAGTTAATTAAATGTTGTGCTTAAAATACCTGGCACAACCGGGGTCTCAGTGATGACGTCACCAAAGCGACTCAGGAGCGCTTGCAATTGATTCCTTTGAAAAAATTATAGCAGGTTGCATATCTTAATTTCCGCAGATGGGGAATTATTAATGACGGGCAAGACATACAACGGGTATTCCCTATCTTGCTCTTTGCAGGCTACTTGAATTACGCAAAAGGGGTTGAAGGGGTAACTAGATTCCATTAGGGAATCTTCCTCAATTGCCACTATCTGGTTAATGCTCGCTTTCGGTGGTACCCCTTGAGCATGTTAACATGCAAAAGCTATATTCCTGAGGGGGTTACAATGAAGTAATCGTCAGGGCCACGTTTCTGAACTACTTGCTAGGGACCCTTCTATTGGCTCAACAATTTGTTGTTGTCCGTGGGGAGGAGTAGCAAAACTTCTCCTGAGTTAAATTTCCTTTACTTGGACTTGCAATCAAAGTATGTTTTATACTTGTCCAAATTGAAGTCGGCCTTCTGATACGCAATTTCGGCGCACTTTTCCAGACTCTGTCTTAAATCCAGTAGGTATGAATAAGAGGTATGCAAGTCTTGATCTAATTTCTGATCGGAGTAGACATCCTTTAGGATACTCGGGGGCCTCTAACATTCCATCCATATAAAAGCTCAAATGGGGCAAATCCTAACGTATAATGCTGGAATTTACGGTAGGCAAAGAGAGCTACCGGAATAAAACGGTGCCATTCAGTGAGTTAACCGGCAAACAACTTTTAGAGTATAGCATTGAGACCACTATTTAGCCTCTCACACATTGCATTCCAAGCCGGGTGAAAAGTGGCGTTAAACAAGGAGTTAATCATTCGTAATTTACCCACGTACTTCATCAATTTAGAGGGGAATTGGCAACCATGATCTGAGAGAATCTACTTAGGTTGGCATACACGAGAAATGATAGAAATAAGAGCTTCGATGCAGAAAATACTATCAATTTTCTTGAGGGACACAGCTGCGGGGAACCTGGTGGCAAAATCGACCAGAGTTAAAACGCTGCCCTGGCCTTCACTCAGGAGGGTGCATCGGCCAGATTAAATCGATAGCTACTCGAGAGAAGGGTTCAGAGATTAGGAGTCCCTTCATTAAAGGCATAGGTTTACCTCGGCTCCTTTTATTGCCGCCTTTTGGCAAATGTCGCACGAACGACCATATCGCAGAATTTCGTCGGTCATGCCAGGCCAATAAAAATATTTGAAGATCCTTCTTCCGGTCTTCGTGTGGCTGAATTGGCCAGTAAAAAGACTATCGTAAGTGGTTCGAAGAATTGGAGTAACTTGGGAGCGAGGTGCACATAGGTGTGCGACTTGGTATCGTTTTCCTCGGTGCACACGCGATAGAGGAGGTCGTCCTTGGTGAGGAAGGAAATTACCTTATTCCCTCTGATGGTTTCGCGCGTTTTGTGCTAGACCTTTGTTCACAGGGGGCAAAGAGACTCGCATTCCCTCTGACTTTTAGCAAAGTCACTGCTCATCGAACTCTGCAATTCTGGGGCACACGGGAGTTCAAATGTGTAGGGGCTTGAAGTTCCTTCTTCGTGCGAGAACGGTTAGTAATGGGTTGAGCCACGGGCGCGAAAGATACCCAGGGAGACTAACCAATTAGGACCGCACAAACTTGATGGAGGCTGCAACGACTTCAGCCCAACCAGTAAAATATGCGCACTCAATATAACAATTAAAATTGGGGAATTTTTTGGCGCGCCCCAAGGAATCATGCATTACGGCAAATTTATCGTGATCCGAAGGCACAGGGGGAGAGTAGTTTATTTGAAACGACAATTCACGTGCACCCTGTATCACGGACGAGGGTGGAGATCCGGCAACCATTCACTGCTCCAGTTTCGTATTGAAGGGCCCCAGGGGTACTTTTATTAAACAAAATGTTTACCTGGTGGCCAGAAGTACTCATCGGGTTTGAAGAAAAGGGCGCTTTATTTCGCGACGGTGGAGGCGCAGAAATAGTACTAATTTGGTGCACCTGGTGAGAAGAATTACTTCTAAACTGCGAGTTCTGAAGGCAATTGGTTCTTCCGTGACCTTCAACTGGAAGATGGGAGATCTGACTTCTTCCCTTCTTTCGGATAGCAGTTGTCACTAGCCGGGTAGACATTTGCTTCATCGATGCATTCCTTGAGAGTATAGCACTTCGGGTCATTCACGAAGGACCTGATTTTCGAATTGTGCGACACATGAAATTGGCACTTGAGGGACAAAATCGACCAGA
Organism: Ceratothoa steindachneri; assembly: GCA_963969495.1. Taxonomy (NCBI): domain Eukaryota; kingdom Metazoa; phylum Arthropoda; class Malacostraca; order Isopoda; family Cymothoidae; genus Ceratothoa; species Ceratothoa steindachneri. Next base: position 14,922,699 of record OZ018319.1, read on the forward strand.
GCGTCGTTTTCATGAAGCAATTTGGCTGCATTAATCCAAAGATTAAAGTGACGCTGCAGGGAGTATCCAAAATGACGGAATGTCTGGTTTGGTCGAATGCCACAATGCCTAAATTTAGCTGATAGAAGTCCGGGGTCATATTATATGCAGCGAGCAGCTCAGCTTTTAACAATAGTATTCAATCGTTGCCTCTGAAGGAAGGGCTATGAAAATATCTATTAGTTTGGAACTCATCAAGGGCAATAATTGTGCTATGCCGTGCGTCTCGATGTCCCAAGGACTTACCTCGAAGTTCTTCTCCAAAGTTGGTGAGATAAGACCCGAAGTCTTCTCTTTCTGTAAATACTGGAAGTTTTATGGTCGCTGACTGCAGTGTGTCTTGTCTAAAACTGGCGGAATTTACGGAGAGTGTCTCGTTCCTAGCCCTGCACATCTCCAATTCGTGGAAGCGAATCCTCATTCACTCTCTGCCTCTTTCTCTTTATATCCGTTCTCTTTCTTTGCGTTCCTTTTCTCTTTCTTCTTCTCTTTCTCTTCTCTCTTTCTCCTGGATGTAGGTGATTAGTTCTTTTTCGTTGAGTCCGAGAGACTTACCGTGGTCCTTGAAAATTCCAAACGAAGAAATGTTACCGGTTTTCAGCGAGAGAAGCGACAACAAGAAATATATTAACCCACGACAATAAATGTGGCGGACGGAAGTGCGACCGGGTTTTGCTTCATCAAACGAAATTACGAACGGCACAAACGAAAAAACACTCGCGCAAAAAATTGCAATTACTCTGCACCGTCTGGATTCTATCCATATGATCACTCGGGAAAAATTTCGGGGACGAGATTTTACCTAATCCCTCATTGTGATTGAGACGAGTGGTACAGCAGGCCTAGTGACATCTATGCATAGAAAAATGCAAATTCTAAATGAACCTTCAACTTACGGCAACCGAGATGAGGCCTTGAAGGAGAGCAATTCAATTCCGTGGAGGAATAAATTTATGGTGATGCACGGTCACGCAAAGTAAATTCACACACAAAAAAATAAAAAAGAAGAGAAGAGGAAAAATACAATTGTGTAAGTAGTAATTCATCACCTTTTGATCTATAGAACGGGAAACAAAAATTAGCCCCAAATTTAACATTTTAACCAAGGTTAATCAATTAATTAACTAAAATTAACATCAATAAACCTGACACCAGTTTTATATAATATAGATATTACTATATGTCGTAGGTTTGATGTTAGAACCCAACCCTTTTTCAAATTTCTCAGCCCGATGAAGAGAGGCTTGATAACGGATTAGTCCGTTATAAGCGTGGGTAAAATATAAATAAAAATTAGAGTGCAATTAAGTTTCATAGTGCAGTTTAGGTTGACCAATGCTTAGCTATATTGGAAGGTTTTAAGGTAAAAGAAACGCAGTACAAAAAGTATATATACTTTACTACTACGCAGATAATATATTTACCTAATTAAAAAGGTATTAATTAAGGCATATAAACATCAGAGACGTACACAAGTTTCAGCTTCAAAGAGCTACCTAGGTGGGTCGACTGCCGTACACACAAACGGGCAATGACAGATGGGACGCTCAAATGACGTTCAGCGCACGCGAAGCCACATGACGGAGGCTTAAAGGGAGAAGGGGAGAGCTTGCACAGGAGAGTTGCTCGTTGCGGAGAATTTGAAGATTTGTTCCGAGGGAGTAGTCCTGCCTTGTTAGAGACGGCGTAGAGTCCACAATAATAGCCTTATGACAAACGACTCTTACGTGATATGAACCTAGATCTTGCATTCGGGTTAAGAATACCGAATCAAGAATTTGACGTGTTGCGTTCAGGGAATGAGTACCAACGAGTAAAGTTTTGACTATCGTGAGTTCTAGGAAGATACACACAGCTTGAGGGGTTCTGAAAGGGTTCGCGCGGAACAGACGGGTACGGGAAGATGGCGGATACTCGGGACACAGGTGGTTACTTACTGCTGCCCAACTCCGGTATCAGATGTTTTATAGGGATGAGATGGAGGGGCTTTAGCCCCGGCCCTAAGGGGAAGGGGTCCAGTCTGCATACGCTCTGCCGTCGCAAGATAATCTACGACGGGACCCCTCGTGGTCTTAAATGCATCTCAGGCTTCCGTGAAGTCGGGCCACCAGCCCATCACGGCTTTCGCGATTTTGCCCTTTCGTTAGTGTGGATTAAATAGGGTCGACCAGGTGTGTCCTCTCTCTCTCTCTCCTTGAAAGAGACGACGGTGCGCGTCTTCTCTCTCTCTTACTCTGACAACAACTTACGCTATCATTTAATTCATTTGAATTTTATAGTTAAGAAATGTTTGGATAAAATTCTTAAATACATAAGTAAGTTAGGTAGATATCCGTAATATGATTAGGAATTCCACAAATGAATACCAAAAGAAATATTTGATTTCGTAAATATTTTATATTAATTTTTTATAAAGAAATGGTAGAAGATGTAGCACATGTTGACCTAAGGAAAGCAATTGATAGAGGTTCTCCATCAGAGATTGATGCGTACGTTGGGGATCGATAGCCTATCAATCTCATCAACAATTGAGCACAAAGACAATTCTTCAGAATAAATAATAGCAACATAAGTATTCCTATCATGATTCTCTATACATTTTTAGTTAAATAAATAACTTGGCGATTTTGAAAAATGTTTTTTGAGGGTTGCAAACTATAACAGCTTGGCTTCACATCTCTCTCTTGTTGCTAAGGAGTCATGGCAATGGATTTATAGAAGATTCAAAGTTGAATGCAAATCGATATTGTAATAGTGGGCTTTTTTACGGAATGCAGTCACGTACCACGCTAACAGCAACAAAGGGAAGGAAAACACTATCTCGAATTTGTGCAGAAAGCATCGTTATCGAAAAATGTTCATTTTAAGTTAGTGAGGAAGCACCGGACTTTCTCCCAATGTACATTTCTATACAAAAAAAAAAGAATGAACGAAAAAGAAAAGAAGAAGCCAAACCATTGCCTTCCCTTTAGATTAGTAATGAGTATTATTACTTTACCTCCCATGTTATGTGAAATTTACTGATGACAAATTCGTTTAGCTCACGAAGACGAACGATGTTTCTTTTCCTCCTCTAAAAAACTTCCAGACCTTTCGAGGAAATAAACATTGGCAAGCAGATTGGACTTTTAAAGTGCCCCCACCCCTTTAATCAAAACTATGTTATACATTGCAAAAATTGAGTGTTTTCCAATCATAAGTATAAATATAGGTACAAAACGAATCGTAAGAATCATACAAAAGATTTGTGCCTGAAATTTTTATTGAACCTAAAACATTTATTTGATAATTTTGATAAGATATTTTATGATGTTATAGTGACATTTCCAATGATACTTAAATAATGAGACTTTCGTTCCATCTTAGGCGAAGTGTGTGGTAAAAAATTAAATTTCTACATCTTACATAATTTTATTTAACAATATATTGGTCTATTATATTTTGTGGTATTTGTGGGGGCTTGTCACAGCTCATGATGTTTAGCTTTTTGAAACGTTTCAAGACGAAATGAAACAAAAATGAGAACTGACGCAGTAGTTTAAAAACACCTGGTGTCGGTGCTCATTTCCTCATCGAAGACATAAAACATTTTAATTAAGCCAGAACTTTAACTATCTATGATAGCATAAAAGAAAATCATTCCTAAATGAATAATTCAGTTGGAGGATATCACCAAACATTGAAAATTTCACTTAGCTAGATTCACCTCATAATCAATAATATATATATATATATATATATATATATATATATATATATATATATATATATATATATATATATATATATATATATATATATATATATATATATATATATATATATATATATATATATATATATATATATATATATATATATATATATATATAAAAGGACGTATTCCACGACCAAGAATATTTCCAGCTTACCAGCTTAAATTTCCAAATGCTTATATGTTTATTTACTTAGCGCTGAATTTTTCTGTTCAAATTTATTTTGCCTTTAACTGTCTTGCTTTAAATTGCTCTGCCGCATATGTATGTATATATTAATGAGATAATTTTGTATGTTAGAAGTATAGTATCTAAGTTTGAAGTTTATCTTAATTTGGCTAAATCCTCGGGTAATAGATTTGTCCATATTGCTTTATTGAACATCGAAAATGACCGATGTTGTTCAAAATTTTTAAAAAATCAAGATATATAGAGAAAAAGATTTTTAACCGGTGAATTCTACAAAAATAAAATTAATTTAAAAGCGGTGGTAATGAATAAGCTTAAATTCTGCTGACGTAAGGAATAAAGGTGTCAACTATGTTGCTGAGATTATAAAGAGAAAGGTTAGATAAAAAGGTCAAGAGGTCATTAGGAGATTGTATATTTCTTCTATTGTACTAATCATAATGCTGTGCGCTCTTTATTATATATGAAGAGAGTTAGTGCATGTTAAATATGTTTTAATTTAAGAAAAGAAGGCATATAGGAATTTTGCTTCTTATTTTAAAATATTTTGAGGCTTAGATGACATCACTCCACTGATAGGCTTTTGAGAGAGATAGAAGCTTTAATATTATTGAATACCAGCTTAAGATAATCAATAGTTTTTACATATTGATAGAAAAATTTACTTTTGAATTATATAAGTATACTTTCATGGATTAACGGAAAATCAGTGGTCGTTACTATTAATAATAATAGTGATTTTTTTAAGGCGCATTTAAAGTCATGAAACTTCACAAAGCACAGGTCTATCAACTAAAGAAAATCCTGAAAGATAAAGTAGGTCTTCCAGGCAGAAATGTGTGGCAGTGGGCATATCACTGGAAGCGGATTATTTCACATTCTTGGGCTAAATATAGAAAAAGAAATATCACCCATACAGTAGAAGTAATAGGTGGATCAGTGAAATAATCAGTATATGAGGAAAGACAAAGCCAGACAGAGCGCAGGTTTATGGGAGAGGCCTGCGTTAGAATGAGTGAGGAAGCGAGAGAGGATGGAATTGAATTATTTAAAGTGTCATACGAGGGACGGTCAATAAGTTTCGCAATTTGGATATAAGAAGAAGTGTTTTATTATTTTTCAAAATAACTAGCCTCAACTTCAATGCACTTGCGCCACTTGTCCCTGAGGCTTTGAATTCTCGATAACCAGAAATCTCCCGACTGCTGTTCAATCCACTCCTGGACAAAGAGCTGGACATCGTCATCGTCCCCAAACCGGCGTCCACGCAGTGCAGCTTTGAGCTGGCAAAATAAAAAGTAGTCGCTAGGGGCCAGATCTGGACTGTAGGAGGGATGGTTGAGCTGCCCGTATCCGCATTCGCGCAGGGCAGCTTGTGCAACTCTGGCCTTGTGGGCAGGGGCATTGTCGTGGAGGAGCAGGACACCGCGCCCTGCTCTTAAAATTAGAAATATTAAAATTAGAAATTCTAGAAATTTCTCATTAAATTTACAATGTTTTGGAAGGTTTTCTTAAAACAAATACCATTGTAAAATATTCGAATATTTTCTTTTTAATGTTTTACAATTTTCAATCATGTTTAAAAAAAATTAAGCTTACATTCTTTTATGTATTCTCATATTTTCCGATATTAATAATACCCTATCTTTATTTCCCAAATGCAAAAAAATAAAAATTCAGTACTCTACTTACAAAAGTAATTTTTTAAATTGAAAATTTACTTTTTTCATTTGGTTTAGTTACAAACCCTAAAAAAATAAAACTTTTTATAGAGGAACACGAAAAAAGGGACATTTTCTTTTATAGCGTTACGATCTCGAACCTAAGAAGGGAAATACGGAAGGGAAGAGTCTGTGAGAATAATAAATTTTTTAATATGAAACATAAAGAGAAACGCATAAACTTAGAAGAGTTGGGTGGTATCGAGTTTGTCAAGCACAGACGCTGCGTACCTCTCTTCGAATCGACATTTATTTTTACCATAGTTTCACACGTCAAGCATTAACCATTGATATAGCCTTTGTCTCTCAAACTTTAAACGTTTAGTTTTCATGAATATATGCCATATAACTTATCAGGTAACAAAAGCTTTTGTGTGTATTATATAATTCAATAAAAAAGAAATTATAATTTCATCAAAAGAAAGTTTATATATGCCTCTTGAATAAAACTCCTTATGATTTGAAGCAAAACACTGTTGAAGTCTTTCTTCAAGTGACTTATTATCAAAGAATCTTTCATTTCAATCTGATTGTCTCAAGACAAAAAGTGAAGTATACAATGCACAACAGAGAAGAATTCAAGGGGAACTTATGCGATAGCATTCAGCGTTGGCCAACCGCAATATACGACAATGGACGACCATACATCGTTTGCGTATTGCGAGATACACTGAATAATCTTGGTTGGGTGCTATTATCTTATACACCATACTTTTTTTATATTTCTCGTTTGGATTAATACCGTTTTGTCTTTAGAATCTCAGATTAGCAACGAGAGATTCTTTGATAAAGACGCACTCAAAGCAAAACTTTAGCAGAATTTTACTTCCTAACACTTTTGCAGATTCAAAACGCATAGAGAAACTTTGAGTTTGTTGGGAAAAGATCTCAAAATATCTGAAACTATTTTATATCAAATAACAAAAAAATGTTCGAGAAAGTTTCGTTTCTCTTTAGTTGGTTTAATGAACGCGTGAAAATTTTCGACCTTAGGGCATTTTACCATTAATTAACTTTGATTCATTAAAAAATATTATTTCAATTATTACTTAAATTTCTGGCTCTCGAAATTTTTGGGATACGGTATCTTTCTTTTAAAGATTTGAAATGCTAATTAGATAACCCCCATTTTTCAGCCAAGAAGTTTTTCCAATTTAGATTAAATATTAGCATGAGAGAGGAAAAGATTATATAATAAATCCTATAACCTTGAAGTTTTTAATTTTTTCAACCCTTTTTACCTTTCATCACTTCGACCCTTTAACTCTTTAAGCCTTTCATCTCTTCAATTGTTCAATTCTTTAAATAATTATCATTTATTCCTTTCAACTTTCAATCCATTTTCCCGTTTATGTTTCTTTTTCATTATTTTACTAAATTACTAGATTTAAGCCTATTTAACTTTCTCATCCTTACAATCTACCGAATTTTCTCTCTTTTTTCCTTCTTTCTTCATATCTACTTTTTTTCTATTTGACCGATTTCAACACTTTCCTTTTTGTCATATTTTCAATCCCTTCCTCTTAATAACATGAGGTCTGGCATTGTTTCCCCTTAAAATACAGCAGCAAATTGTGGACTGAGTCATTTAGACTGCTCAATATTTGTCCTACTCCAGATTCATTGTGTTTCGACAAATGAGAAAATTTAAAACCACTGGTTGATCAGAACTTGCCTGACAGTTTGAGGGATTTTAGGGATTGGCGCTAGGTTTTACTAAGTAGAAAATTTACTGGTGCAAGTTTGTAAGTAAGTATGACTAAGCCTTCTGTAGTGAATGGATTAAATTGAAGTATATATAGAATAGTTGGTTAAGTATTTGTTTGCTAATTGAGTAATAGTACATATTAGAAGCATAATTATCAAACGAAGACGCGTTGTTATGAACACTTGTTTTATGAAAATATTTATGTTGTTATAACATAAAAAGCCAATATATGCAGCCTTATTATTCTATGGCTCATTTTAATTTCATTCCACTTTCCCATAATTTTCTCACCGGAGTTCGTTTATGAGTGTTGCTTTCGATTTCGCTCCTTTGAATATTGGAGTTGTGTTCGGTGTGTCATTTCAGTGTATCTTATATACCACGCCGGCATTTTTTTCTTATTGTTTTGCACAGGATGGAAATTAAGTAGGATTTTCGAGAGCGAACAAGATTATTTTTATCCTAAATGTAATGGAGAGTGAACTTAGGCAAAGGAAAGATATCTCAAGCGCCACACAACATCGATATTTCACGTTTCGTTTATCAACTAAAAAAAAACCCCGATTTTGAAGGTCAATGATAATCAGTTATGTTTTGTCATGTTCACGTATTTGCATTACAGTTACCTACTTACTTTTAGGATAAGTTTATTACTTTTAGTTTGCTTTATCTCGGTAATGCTATATTTCCCAGATGAAATATAGCACCTAAAATTACATAAGAAAAGGTTTTTGTTTTTTTTTAAAGCGATTTTAACCCTAACCTGGACTATTACCAATAATTGCACCCTCGATCTGTGGAAATCGTGAGCGAGGTGCCTCGACCGCAATTCATAAAGTTAAGAATACAAATGGCTGGCAAGTATGTGAATACCAAAGTTCGGTCTCGGTTGAGAAACACTGGTAGGCAACGAACACTGCATCCCTTCTTGGGTCAATGGGGAAGCACCCGATCGACGAGACGGTTTTGTATATATAAACCACTTCAACCGTTCCCTCATACTAAAGAGCGATCTGTTATATGTGCGAAGATATAAGGAATAAAGAAGACAGTGGCGTTGGATGAGCAGTCTGCGTGAAGATCTATGATGATGAAATTGCCTGTTTGCGTACTTCAAACTCGGCACACTTAGAACTAGCGGCCGAACCATACTATCCCTGCCCCAATTTTGAGGGGGTACGCTATCGCTAACCAGGTAACTTACCGGTATGAACACTGCTAGAGGAAACTCAAAATTAAAAATTGTAGTTAGGTAAGAGTGTTCAGATCTGTTAGGAAATGAGACACAATGAAGAACACATGATATAATGGACGAAGATTCGAACTTGATAAATGTACTGGGGACAGACAGAAGTAGAATACATAGTAGAAAATTAGAATTAGTTATAGAAGTTCTTTTGAAAACATCCTGCACTAAGTAGAAATGAATTTAACTTTAAAAAATAGGAAAGAAAGTGTTGTGCCTTCGCGATTAAGGAGGGGAAATATACCCGATTAAAAAACGGAATTAGATTGTTTTACGATTAAAAACTAGCGATTATTTTGAAACTCTTACTGAATCTTTTACAAATGCATACTTTGAATTGTTTGTTGATGCGACATTTCAAATCGTATACTGAAAAATCCTTTTGAATCGTTTCGTGAAACGTCATTTTGATTCGTTTCCTGAAACATAATTTTAAATTTTTTCCTTATGCATCTTTTTCATTCGATAAAATTGTTATTCATTACTTAATTATGTTTTAATATTTCCATTTAAAGACTATATATATTCTCTCTTGAATCCATCCTTAGAAATTGACTAAATAGACAGCTTTCTGTGACGCATCGATTAATGAGTTGAACCATCTTTATTTAAAAAGCTTCTAAAGTTTTTCTTAAGTGAAGTTTGTAGTGAATATTTAAACAAAATGTTTTTAATTCTTTTATAACACGTAAATTTTAGTGAACCTACTTGAGGAAATCAAGAATTCAAGGTCTTAAAAAGAATATACACTAAATAAAGCTTCAATCTTTGCAATAATATTGAATTAAACCAGATTTTCTTTGCAAAACTGCTTTTCCTAAAAAGAAAAACTTTGGGGGAAAAAAGCAATATTAAAATAATGGGCATACGATCAAATTTGCAGAGTCTCAATGAAGTTAATTTAGATATTTTGACAACCTAAATTGAAATACTTTGGAGATGCAAATATTTTCCATTAATCTGGCTGAAAATAACATTTAATCAACTTTAACAATTTGACAGGTAATTGTAGGGGCCTGATTGATTAAACCTCAATCGAACATTTGACAAAAGCTCCCTACATGTTTCCACTTTCCGTAATACAATGCCCAGTTTATCCTATTCTAGAGCAAATTTCCTCTCCTCTTGTCTTGAGAAAATCTTGTTTTATTGATTAGGAATTAAAATAATACATTTTGGGGTTATTGCATTCTATCTTTCCGCAATTGTCCAAACCATCATCAATTTAGACCTCTATTTATTTTACCATATCCAATAATCGCGTCGACAAACAAAGTTCAGCATTGGGGCTAACTAGACCTACTTGAACACAGCCTACTCAGTTTTGGCAAAAGAGGTACCATCTGGTTGAGTGGTTAAGTTAGGTTACGTTAGGTTAGTTTTGGTTCGAACTTTTCCCCTTTTCAGTATTTTTTAGCCAAGTAATTGAAATTAAAATGTCAACATTGACCGTGGAAAGATTAAGATTTGCCAGACCAATGATATGACTGCAATATTTAAAAAACCGCGAGAATACCTATTATCAGCATAACCGAGACTCGAATAATTTATATATTCAGTTAAAACTTGCGCCCGTTTGAGTGCCCGCTCGCCCGCTTGCTCGCCCAGCAGCACTACTGTAATGTGAAAATCATTCTCTGTTAGTCTTTCAGAGTACACTACTGCATTAGTAAAAAGTAAAATAAACCTTATATTTTGTACCTAACCACTTTTAATAGGCTAATTTAACTCAAGCAGATAATTTAATTTGTCTAAGATAGTTTTTATGCCCTGACAACGCCAGGTATCTTTCTTATACTAGCAGAGATACCCACGAGATCTATTATATTTAGAAATCTCTGATTTGCTCAACCGGGGGAAATGAGCCTGGTTTATGCCTTCGCCAAAAATATTATATATATATATGGTATGTCCACCCGAGAAAACATAAGCTGTGTTTAGATCCTCACGAGATCAATTATTTATATATCTACGTACGAGTATATCGCAAAATCTCTAATCTCTTTGATTGGAATCGCCAAGATCTATTAATTATCTCTCTCTCTTTGTCTCTTTGTATATATATATATATATATATCCAACACACCGCAAGAAATAGTTATTTCCTACTTCGAAAAATACGAGCTGGGGTGGGATTCGAACCGTGCACATTGCGGTGTGTTAGATTTATTTCATCATTCTCTCGCGTTCATGAGAGATACAATATATATATATATATATATATATATATATATATATATATATATATATATATATATATATATATAAGGAGAAGTGATACACAGTAACAAGAGAGAAGAGATTCTACTGGAGTTGACCCCGTGAATATGAAAGAGAAAAAAAAACGTGGCACGACACGTATTCGAACCTGAGGCCTCTGGTTATTCAGACCAGTGCTCTACCAAGTGAGCTAATGGGGACATAAGATTTGAAAACATATTTCAGCGATTTAACTTTTTCTTTCGCACCTCCAGAGACACCCGCCCAAATGAAACTGTTTCCAGAAGAAACAATTGCTTAAGTCGTCACTTGGTCCCCTCCAAATTCGAGGGATTGTGAAATTCATACGAGTATCTCTCTTTTCTCCTCTGTACTGTCCTGTAAAAAAAAGGAAAACTTAAGTATATATATATACAAATACTTTTCTTCACTTAGCGTTATTAGAAAAGTTAAAAAATATCCAGTATCCAAATAAACAAAACACATTATATTTATATATATATGTATATATATATATATATATATAAATATATATATATATATATATATATATATATATATATATATATAAATATATAAATATATATATATATATATATATTTATAATGCCAAGGAAATGAAAATTAGCATCACAGCATTTAGAAAGGTAACCATTCAAAGCTTAAGGAATAAAATTGTAGAAAAAAAGACGGAAAAATCGTGAAAACACTTGTCTCGTCTTTCTTTCACTGGATAAATAATAACCTACACTTGGTTATTCAAAAGGCTTTTTGAATCAACCTTTTGGAGGGTTAAGGATGGTGGTTCAGTCGATGAGCGTCGTGGTCATAATAGCGATAAGCGCTTAAAGACACAGGTTCGAATCAAACTTCTTTATTCATTTTCATATAACGGTTAAAATTAGTTTTCATGATTTTCTTCGACTCTATACCTCCAATTTTGTTAGTCTGCTTTCAATTGTTATTTTCCTTAGTGTTGTGATACCAATTTTCATTTCTTTGAGACTATAAATACATCTATTATATCATGTGTCATGTGATTACAGTTTTATATATATATATATATATATATATATATATATATATATATATATATATATATATAGAGAGAGAGAGAGAGAGAGAGAGAGAGAGAGAGAGAGAGAGAGAGAGAGAGAGAGAGAGAGAGAGAGAGAGAGAGAGAGAGAGAGAGAGAGAGAGAGAGAGAGAGAGAGAGAGAGAGAGAGAGAGAGAGAGAGAGAGAGAGAGAGAGAGAGAGAGAGAGAGAGAGAGAGAGAGAGAGAGAGTGTTACAAGGAGTTACAAGGAAAGAAGGTACCCTAGGAGACCTTACGGTCCATTCAAAGAGGGTACCTTGGGACTAGCAATCGAGCGGGCACATGGATGCTCAATTGTTTTGCGTCCCTAAACGGCCACTTTTCAAGACTTTGTCTAGTCTTGACTTGAACTGGTCAACAGATTCACTGTTGACAACTTCCACTGGAAGTGCGTTCCACTTACCGCAGATACTGTAGGTGAAAAAGTTTCCACACAGATTGCGGTTGTAACGCTTCAGTTCAAGTTTGAAGCCGTGATTGCGCGTTCTGTTCTCACTCAGTGTGAAAATATCCCGGTAGTCAACATTGTCGAACCCTCGAAGTATTTTGAAAACTTCGATGAGCTGACCACGCAGTCTACGGGTTTCCAACGAGAACAGATCTAATTCCCTTAGTCTATCCTCATAACTTTTATGTCGGATAGAGGGAATCAGTTTGGTTGCCCTGGCTTGTACGCGTTCCAACCTTGCGATGTCCTTTCGAAACGAAGGACTCCAAAATTGTACGGCATACTCCAGGTGCGGCCGAACTAGGGAGTTGTACAGACAAAGTACTATCTCCCTGTTACGGTATCCAAACTGGCGCTTTATGTAGCCTAACATCCTTTGGGCTTTCTTCTCTGCCTCAATGCACTGTTTCGAGAACTTGAGGTCGCTAGTGACAGTAACACCCAAGTCCTTCTCAGTGTCACTCGATTCGAGAGCAGTGCCCTTAAGGATATACTGAGATTGGGGGTTTCTGTGGCCGATATGCATTACTTTGCACTTGTTCACGTTGAACGGCATTTGCCACGTGTCCGACCACTCCCCAATCTTCCCAAGGTCTTCCTGCAGGCGGGCAGTATTTCCATCCTTTGCAACGTTCATACCAAGCTTGGTATCGTCGGCAAATTTGGAAATCTTCGCAACCATGTCACCGTCCATGTCGTTGACGTAGATGATGAATAGTAGTGGTCCCAGGACAGAACCTTGAGGCACTCCGCTAGTAACGGGCACCCACTCAGAAGCCTGTCCATTCACCACCACCCGTTGCCGTCTGCCACTTAGCCAGTTCTCGATCCAGCCGGCTACTTTTCCGTCTATGCCCAGCGCTCGCACTTTCCGGAGAAGGCGGCGGTGTGGTACCTTATCAAAGGCTTTCTGAAAGTCTAAGTAAACCACATCCACCGCCTTGTCCCGATCGTGCTCATTGAACACGAAGTGGAAGAATTCCACAAGGTTCGTCAGGCATGACCGTTGCCTTCGGAAGCCGTGCTGGGAACTCCTCAGTAGCAGATTTGACTCTAAATACGACGTTATTTTCTCCACCATCATGCTTTCCATGAGTTTACCGACTATCGAAGTCAGACTGATAGGTCGGTAGTTTGACGGATGGCTGGAGGATCCTTTCTTGAAGATCGGAGTCACCTCCGCCTCACGCCAGTCTCTAGGAACGCATCCGGTCCGGATTGACATGTTAAAGATAGCGCACAGATGTCGTGATACTTCATCGCACACTTCCTTCAACACCTTGGGTAGAAACCCGTCCGGTCCAGGAGACTTATTCGTCTTTAGGTCAGCGATCTTTTTCTTTATTTCTCCTTCAGTGAAGTCCATTGCCTCCAGCTTTTCCCCCGAGTAGGAATCCGTGGGCTGGGGGATGGGACCACACTCATTAGTAAACTCTGAGGAGAAGTAGTCATTGAGAAGGTTAGCATTTTCTGCATCTGACTGAGTTAATGCACCCTCCTCGTCCACTAGGGGCCCAATCCTACGATGGATTGGTTTACGGCTATTTACATAGCCGAAGAACTCCTTGGGATTCTCCTTGCAGAGTCTCGCCACTCAGAGTTCCTCAGTACGCTTAGCCGCCCTTATGCTGGACTTCACTCTCCTGGCTAGCCTCCGGTACTCGTCAAAGGCACCCGAGATCTTCGATCGCCGGTACGCATTTCTCTTCTCCCTAAGCAGTTGGCCGATTTCTCGATTAAACCACTTTGGTTGAACAGAAGACCGACGGAGGCATTTTAGAGGGATGCAACTTGATTGAAGACTCATGAATTTATTTTTGAAATTGTTCCACGAATCCTCAACCTCTTCGCATGCCGCTAGCCTTACATCAGTCAGCCCAGCACGAAGGCGTGCAAAGTCTGCTCTTCTCAAGTCAAGTTTCCTTGATTGACTGGCAACAGCCCTTACCTTCGGGATCTTGACGGTAAATCTAACTAGCTGGTGATCACTGCCACCGAGCTCTTCGCCTACAGAGACATCCTCAACGATATCATCCTCAGAGGTGAAGACCAAGTCGAGGATATTGTCTCCTCTCGTCGCTTCTCTGACCCATTGAGTGAGGAACTCGTTGTTGGCGAACTCTAGGAGTAGCGTGCTATCGCCACAGGCTGCTCTGGTTTCCCAGTCAACTTGTCTGTTGAAGTCACCCATAACGATGCACACTCTGCCTTGAACAAGCTCACCCAGCAGCTGGTACAGTTTCCTGTCCTTCTCAACGGGTTGGGAAGGGGGTCTGTAAAGCACCATGGTCCTGTATCTGACAGGACCTATCTCTAGGTCAACGCCTAGGAGCTCGTGATCGGATATAATGTTGGAGTTCGTAGATTTGATTGTATCCTTGACATACAACATTACACCGCCACCCTCTCTGTCTGGCCTATCTTTGTGGAAGAGTTGGTAGCCAGGAACCGTGAATTCGCCTTCAAAGTCTCGGTTTTACGTTTTTATCCACGATTCTGTTATGGCTACCATTTCGGGTTCTTCCGTCGCTACGAGGCCACGGAGCTCAGGAAACTTGTTCCTGATTGACCTCGCATTGAACAGAAGAACTTTCAGGGAGTCCCCGACTGTAGGACTCCCTATGCTCTTCCGTGTCCCGGCTTCTTTGTTGGCGAGGCACCCCTTTTTGCGACCTCTGAGAAGGTCGTTCCTGTAGTGACACGGGCGTACTGGCGTACGTTTGCCCTCACTCTGGGCCGGATACTCCTTTCGGTCCTCTCTACGACATTCTGGATCATGTTCGACAGAAAGGCCTTTCCTTTAAAGGAAAGATGTACCCCATCCCTTTGGTAGAGATCATTTCTACCATAAAAGGTGCGGTACGGGTCCACAAAAAAGACCCCCTCTGCCGTACACAAATCTGCCAGGCGCCGGTTTAGAGACACATTCATCGAGTGAGCGGTCCGTGTTGGACCTCTCCTCGGGAGCATCCCGACTACCACACGCTTGCGGGTTTTTAGCCCACAGTCGTCCACGGCACCCATGACCGTGTGGAGGATTTTATCTGTAGGGCCTACCCTACCTCCTCTCAGGTACAGGTCGTTTCCACTGACCATCAGAGCAACGACTGAGCTCTCAGAAATCTGTGATTTCTCAGCCTCTACTCTGATGTGGTGGTTTCCACATCCTGGCAGGCAGCTTACCTTCACACTAGTGCGAAGGCGGGCCGCTAGCAGGGACTGCAAGCCCCGTGCTTGAGAATCACCAATAAGGGTGACTCTTGCACATTTGTCAGCAGGCGACTTATTCTTTCCTCTCGGAAGCGACTTGCCGCTTTCCTCTTGTATCTCTGCATTTTTCTTTTTTTTCTTCCTCATCTTATTTTTCTTCTCTTCATTTGTTTTCTCTTCTTCCGTTTCTCTTTTCTCTTCTTCCGTTTCTCTTTTCTCTTCTTCTCTTTCCACTTTCCCATGCGCACCAGTAGCGCTCGAATCCTCTACACTGGGGTGAGCTGCATTATGGTCCTTTTTCTTCTTTTTCTTTTTCTTCTTCTCATTGGCTCCGCATGGCAGAAGTGGGACTGCCAATGCAGTTTCACCTCCTTGGGCTGGAGTCACATCGGCGGAACCACCCAAGTCAGTCGGACTTTCGTCTCGAGCTTGAGCCGACTGGGCCTCTAGTTTAGAGGCTAGCTCTAGGATCTTTTCCTCGAGACGCCGAATCTGAAGCGCGTGCTGCGTTTCTAGGGTCTGCAGTTTATTTTCCAGCGCCCTAGATTTTTCTTCAGAGGCTGTGAAGAGATCCTTGAGTTCAATGCAGCATGCCACTGCCTCTCGGATCTCTCCTTTAAGGATGCAATCGGTGCATATACTTCCCGGGTGGCATTTCGAAAAACATCCTTCCGGGAAGTCCACGCACCACTTATCCTTCTGGCATATCGCACATGTATATTTAAGTGCAGCTGGACCTTTTTTCCCTGTCATTTTAAACACTTTCTCTCTTTCAAAACTTTGTGACCAATCAATAGAAAAAAGGGGGTTGGTGAGTTCTCCCCGCGTGAGTCGCTCCCGCCTATCGATCGGAGACCTTTCGGATCTTTCAGAAGGCACGCTCCATGTGCTGCTGTTCGTCCGACCGAGTCGTCAAGCCTCGGCGTGCCGTGGCTCCCAACCAAGCAGCACTGACGGTCCCCGAAGGGGCCATCGATTTGTCACCAGGTGAACAACAACGAAGCACGCCCCTTACTAAACTCCTACTAGTTCCCTTCACAACGGCCAGGATCTCGGGGCAGCGTTCAATGGATAACCCGCCCCACCAAGAGACTCGACCCAAGGCTTTTTATTGGCCTGGCAACCAACCTGGGAACAAAGGGCCGTCACCTCGGACCGATGCTACCAGAGGCACCCGTCAACGGGCACTGGGAACGGTCAATAGTTACGCGCCAGGGAAGGGGTTAACGGGGCACTACCCTCATCCCATTCATCGTGCCCCAACGCCTAGGACACCTCTAGTCCTAGTCTCTCGCAACCAGTGAGCGTCAATTGACGTTGTTTATAGAGGTTCCAAAGCCTCTCTTCTGACGCATGAGGTAGCTGCCAGGTCCTTATATGTAGATAGAGGAAGAAAAGAGAAACAGGGACATGATAGGAGTAGGCTTTTTTTTTGTTTTTTTTCTTTTTGTATAAGTGGGAGAGATAGAATAAATGTAAAAAAAGAGAAGGATAGAGTAAAAAAAAAGGAAGGAATGACGCACTTAGTCTGGAATCTCGTTTTCGACCAAATCGACAAGGGAAGCCCTACCAGGGGTACCCAGAAGAGGTACCCCCGCCAACATAGCTCGAAAAGTCAAAGGTACACACAAGCTCTCTTCCCGCGACAAGGGGGCATCACCTCTCCCTCTACATTCTTTGAAGAGAGAGAGAGAGAGAGAGAGAGAGAGAGAGAGAGAGAGATATATATATATATATATATATATATATATATACAAGGAAAGAAGGTACCCTAGGAGACCGTACGGTCCATTTAAAGAGGGTACCTTTGGACTAGCAATCGAGCGGGCACATGGCTGCTCAATTGTTTTGCGTCCCTAAACGGCCACTTTTCAAGACTTTGTCTAGTCTTGACTTGAACTGGTCAACAGATTCACTGTTGACAACTTCCACTGGAAGTGCGTTCCACATACCGCAGATACTGTAAGTGAAAAAATTTCCACACAGATTGCGGTTGTAACGCTTCAGTTCAAGTTTGAAGCCCTGATTACGCGTTCTGTTCTCACTCAGTGTGAACATATCCCGGTAGTCAACATTGTCGAACCCTCGAAGTATTTTGAAAACTTCGATGAGCTGACCACGCAGTCTACGGGTTTCCAGCGAGAACAGATCTAATTCCCTTAGTCTATCCTCATAACTTTTATGTCGGATAGAGGGAATCAGCTTGGTTGCCCTGGCTTGTACGCGTTCCAATCTCGCGATGTCCTTTCGCAATGAAGGACTCCAAAATTGTACGGCATACTCCAGGTGCGGTCGGACAAGTGAGTTGTACAGGCACAGTACAATCTCCTGGTTCCGATAACCAAACTGGCGCTTAATATAGCCTAGCATCCTTTGGGCCTTTTTCTCCGCCTCAATGCACTGTTTCGAGAACTTGAGGTCACTAGTGATTGTTACATCCAAGTCCTTCTCAGTGTCACTCGATTCAAGAGCAGTGCCCTTAAGGATATACTGAGATTGGGGGTTTCTGTGGCCGATATGCATCACTCTGCATTTGCCCACGTTAAAAGGCATCTGCCACATGTCCGATTACTCCCCAATCTTCCCAAGATCTTCCTGCAGGCGGGCAATATTTCCATCCTTTGCAACGTTCATACCAAGCTTGGTATCGTCGGCAAATTTGGAAATCTTCGCAACCATGTCACCGTCCATGTCGTTGACGTAGATGATGAATAGTAGTGGTCGCAGGACAGAACCTTGAGGCACCCCGCTAGTAACGGGCACCCATTCAGAAGACTCTCCATTCACCACCGCCCGTTGCCGTCTGCCACTTAGCCAGTTCTCGATCCAGCCGGCTACCTTTCCGTCTATGCCTAGCGCTCGCACTTTTCGGAGAAGGCGGCGGTGTGGTACCTTATCAAAGGCTTTCTGAAAGTCTAGGTAGACCACATCCACCGCCTTGTCCCGATCGTGCTCACTGAAAACGAAGTGGAAGAATTCCACAAGGTTCGTCAGGCATGACCGTTGCCTTTGGAAGCCGTGCTGGGAACTCTTCAGTAGCAGGTTTGACTCTAAATACGACGTCACTTTGTCCACCATGATGCTTTCCATGAGTTTACCGACTATCGAAGTCAGACTGATAGGTCGGTAGTTCGACGGTTGGTTACGGTCTCCTTTCTTGAAGATAGGAGTCACCTCCGCCTCACGCCAGTCTCTAGGAACGCATTTGGTCCGGATTGACATGTTAAAGATAGCGCACAGATGTCGTGATACTTCATCGCACACTTCCTTCAACACTTTAGGTAGAAACCCGTCCGGTCCAGGGGACTTATTCGTCTTTAGGTCAGCGATCTTTTTCTTTATTTCTCCTTCGGTGAAGTCCATTGCCTCCAGCTTTTCCCCCGAGTAGGAATCCGTCGGCTGGGGAATGGGACCACACTCTTCAGTAAACACTGAAGAGAAGTAGTCGTTGAGGAGGTTGGCATTTTCTGCATCTGAATGCTTTAATGTCCCCTCCTCATTCCTCAAAGGGCCAATCGTTCGACGGATTGGTTTACGGCTGTTCACATATCCAAAAAACTCCTTGGGATTCTCTTTACAGAGTCTCGCCACTCGGAGTTTCTCAGACCGCTTAGCCGCCCTTATACTGGACTTCACTCTCCTGGCTAGCCTCCGGTATTCGTCAAAGTCACCCGAGATCTTCGATTGCCGGTACACATTTCTCTTCTCCCTAAGCAGTTGGCCAATTTCTCGATTAAACCACTTTGGTTGAACAGAGGATAGACGGGGGCATTTCAGAGGGATAAAACGCGATTGAAGACTCATGAATGTGGTTTTGAAACGCTTCCAAGAGTCTTCAACAGCATCGCAGTCTTCTAGCCTCGCGTCAGTCAGTCTCGCGCGTAGACCTGCAAAGTCTGCTCTTCTCAAATCCAGTTTCCTTGATTTACTAGTTGCAGGCTCTGCCTTGGGGACTTTGACTACAAATCTAATTAGTCGGTGGTCACTGCCACCGAGCTCTTCGCCAACAGAGAGGTCCTCAACGATGTCATCCTCAGAGGTGAAAACCAAGTCGAGGATATTGTCTCCTCTCGTTGGCTCTCTCACCCACTGAGTGAGGAACTCGTTGTTCGTGAACTCCAGGAGTAGTGCGTTCTCGCCACAGGGTTATCTGGTTTCCCAGTCAACTTGTGTGTTGAAATCACCCATGACGATACACACTCTGTCTTCGACAAGTTCTCTAGCAGCTGGTACAGATCTCTGTCCTTTTCAACGAGTTTGGCAGGAGGTCTATAAAGCACCAGGGTCCTGTATTTGGCAGGACTTATTTCTAGGTCAACACCTAGTAGTTCATGGTCGGATATGATGTTGCAATCCGTCGAGTTGAGAGTATCCTTGACATACAACATCACACCACCACCCTCTCTGTCTGGCCTATCTTTCAGAAAGAGCTGGTAACCGGGAATCGTGAATTCACCTTCAAACTTCGGCTTGAGGTTTTTATCCACGACTCCGTTATGGCCACCATCTCAGGTTCCTCTGTTACTACGAGGCCACGGAGCTCAAGAAACTTATTCCTGATTGACCTCGCATTGAACAGAAGAACTTTGAGGGAGTCCCCTAGTGTAGGACTCCCTACACTCTTTCGTTTCCCGGCTTCTCTGTTATCGTGGTCACACCCTTTTTGACCACCTCCGAGAAGGTCGTTCCAGGAGTGACACGGGCATGCTGGCGCACGTCCGCTTTCGCTCTGTTTCGAACGCTCCTTTGGGTGCGTTCCACGACATCTTGGATTAGATTGGCGAGAAAGGCCTTCCCTTTAAAGGAGAGATGTACCCCGTTTCTTTGGTAGAGGTCGTCTCTACCGATAAAGGTACGATAGGGGTCCACGAAGAAGACTCCTTCTGCCGTGCAGAGATCCGCCAACCTTCTGTTCACTGCGACGTTTCTTTCGTGAGCGGTTCGGGATGGACCTCTTCTCGGAAGCATTCCAACCACCACACGTTTGCGGGTTTTAAGCCCTATGTCGTCCACGGCTCCCATCACTGTTTGGATGGTCTTGCCACTGAGGCCAACCTTACCCCCTCTAAGGTAGAGGTCGTTGCCGCTCACCATCAGAGCAACGACTGAATTCTCAGAAACCTGAGCTTTCTCTGCCTCTACTCTGATGGTGTGGTTACCCCGTCCTGACAGGCAGCTTACCTTCACGCTAGTGCGAAGGCGGGCCGCTAGCAGCGGCTGCAGATCCCGTGTTTGCGAGTCACCAATGAGGGTGACCTTCGGACACTTGGTCTCTGAAGACGGGGTCTTCCCTTGTCGAAGAGGCCTGACCTTTTCCTCTTTACTCTCCACATTCTTATCTTTCTTTTTCTTCTTCTTTATCTGTTTTTCTTCTATTTTGGGTTCTACTTTTGTTTCAACTATCTTCTTTTTCTTCTTTTTCTTCGTTTCTCTTTTCTTTTTTTTCTCCTTTTCTCTCGCCTCAGCTGGCTTAGCCTCAGATGATGCCGGAATGTCCGCTTCATTACTAGGGGATTCCGACACGTCAGTGGGTGGCGCCTCTTCTAGGCATCGAACCTGAGCTACGTTAAGGGCTTCGAGCTTCTCCAACTTTCCCTCAAGGACCTTAGCTCTCTCCTCTGAGGCTCTATAGAGGTCTTTTAATTTTTCCACCTCTCGCGTCAATATGCAAGTAGTGCAGATACTTTCAGGGCTGCATTTTGAATAGCAGCCCTCCGGAAAGTCAACACACCACTTTTCTAACTGGCATATTGCACAGTTGTGTTTGAGACGAACGGGTCCTTTTTTGCCTGTCATTTTGAGCGCTTTCTCTCTCTCTGAAAACTCGTGACCAATCAATGATAAAAAAGGGGGTTGGTGAGTTCTCCCAGCGTGAGTCGCTCCCGCCTATCGATCGGAGACCTTTCGGATCTTTCAGAAGGCACGCTCCATGTGCTGCTGTTCGTCCGACCGAGTCGTCAAACCTCGGCGTGCCGTGGCTCCCAACCAAGAAGCACTGACGGTCCCCGAAGGGGCCATCGATTTCTCACCAGGTGAACAACAACGAAGCACGCCCCGTACTAAACTCCTACTAGTTCCCTTCACAACGGCCAGGATCTCGGAGTAGCGTTCAATGGATATCCCGCCACACCTAGGAACTCGACCCAAGGCTTTTTATTGGCCTGGCAACCAACATGGGAACAAAGGGCCGTCACCTCGGACCAATGCTACCATAAGCGCCCGTCAACGGTCACTGGGAACGGTCAATAATTACGCGCCAGGGAAGGGGTTAACGAGGCACTACCCTCATTCCATTCATCGTGACCCAACGCCTAGGACACCTCAAGTCCTAGTCTCTCGCAACCAGTGAGCGTCGATTGGCGTTGTTTATAGAGGTTCCAAAGCCTCTCTTCTGACGCATGAGGTAGCTGCCAGGTCCTTATAGGTAGATAGAAGAAGAGAGGGAAGGAGTGACACGATAGGAGTAGGCTTTTTTTGTTGTTTTTTTTCTTTTTGTATGAGTGGGAGATAGGATAAAAGTAAAAAAAAGAGAGGGATAGAGTAGAAAAAGGAAGGAATGACGCACTTAGTGTGGAACCTCGTTTCCGACCAAATCGACAAGGGAAGCCCTACCAGGGGTACCCAGAAGAGATACCCCCGCCGACATAGCTCGAAAAGTCCAAGGTCCACACAAGCTCTCTTCCCGCGACAAGGGGGCGTCACCTCTCCCTCTATTTTCGTTATAAAAAGAGAGAAAGAGGGAGAGAGAGAGAGAGAGAGAGAGTAACAAGGAGTAACAAGGAAAGTAAGTACCCTAGGAGACATAACGGTACATTCAAAGAGGGTACCTTTAGGCTAGCAATCGAGCGGGCACATGGCTGCTCAATTGTATTGCGTCCCTAAACGGCCACTTTTCAAGACTTTGTCTATTCTTGACTGGAACTGGTCAACAGATTCACTGTTGACAACTTCCACTGGAAGTGCGTTCCACATACCGCAGATACTGTAAGTGAAAAAATTTCCACACAGATTGCGGTTGTAACGCTTCAGTTCAAGTTTGAAGCCCTGATTGCGCGTTCTGTTCTCACTCAGTGTGAAAATATCCCGGTAGTCACAATTGTCGAACCCTCGAATTATTTTGAAAACTTCGATGAGCTGACCACGCTGTCTACGGGTTTCCAGCGAGAACAGATCTAATTCCCTTAGTCTATCCTCGTAACTTTTATGTCGGATAGAGGGAATCAGCTTGGTTGCCCTGGCCTGTACGCGTTCCAATCTCGCGATGTCCTTTCGCAATGAAGGACTCCAAAATTGTACAGAATACTTCAGGTGCGGTCAAACAAGTGAGTTGTACAGGCACAGTACAATCTCCTGGTTCCGATAACCAAACTGGCGCTTAATATAGCCTAGCATCCTTTGAGCCTTTTTCTCCACCTCAATGCACTGTTTCGAGAACATGAGGTCACTAGTCATTGTTACACCCAAGTCCTTCTCAGTGTCGGTGGATTCCATAGCAGTGCCCTTAAGCATATACTGAGGTTGGGGGTTTCTGTGGCCGATATGCATCACTTTGCATTTCCCCACGTTAAAATGCATTTCCCACGTGTCCGACCACTCCCCAATCTTCCCAAGATCTTCCTGCAGGCGGGCAATATTTCCATCCTTTGCAACGTTCATACCAAGCTTGGTATCGTCGGCAAATTTGGAAATCTTCGCAACCATGTCACCGTCCATGTCGTTGACGTAGATGATGAATAGTAGTGGTCCCAGGACAGAACCTTGAGGCACCCCGCTAGTAACGGGCACCCATTCAGAAGACTCTCCATTTACCACCACCCGTTGCCGTCTGCCACTTAGCCAGTTCTCGATCCAGCTGGCTACCTTTCCGTCTATGCCAAGCGCTCGCACTTTTCGGAGAAGGCGGCGGTGTGGTACCTTATCAAAGGCTTTCTGAAAGTCTAGGTAGACCACATCCACCGCCTTGTCCCGATCGTGCTCACTGAAAACGAAGTGGAAGAATTCTACAAGGTTCGTCAGGCATGACCGTTGCCTTCGGAAGCCGTGCTGGGAACTCCTCAGTAGCAGGTTTGACTCTAAATACGACGTTACTTTGTCCACCATGATGCTTTCCATGAGTTTACCGACTATCGAAGTCAGACTGATAGGTCGGTAGTTCGACGGTTGGTTACGGTCTCCTTTCTTGAAGATAGGAGTAACCTCCGCCTCACGCCAGTCTCTAGAAACGCATTTGGTCCGGATTGACATGTTAAAGATAGCGCACAGATGTCGTGATACTTCATCGCACACTTCCTTCAACACCTTAGGTAGAAACCTGTCCGGTCCAGGGGACTTATTCGTCTTTAGGTCAGCGATCTTTTTCTTTATTTCTCCTTCGGTGAAGTCCATTGCCTCCAGCTTTTCCCCCGAGTAGGAATCCGTCGGCTGGGGAATGGGACCACACTCTTCAGTAAACACTGAAGAGAAATAGTCGTTGAGGAGGTTGGCATTTTCTGCATCTGAATGCTTTAATGTCCCCTCCTCATTCCTCAAAGGGCCAATCGTTCGACGGATTGGTTTACGGCTGTTCAGAATACCTAAAAAACTCCTTGGGATTCTCTTTACAGAGTTTCGCCACTCGGAGTTCCTCAGACCGCTTAGCCGCCCTTAAGCTGGACTTCACTCTCCTGGCTAGCCTCCGGTATTCGTCAAAGTCACCTGAGATCTTCGATTGCCGGTACACATTTCTCTTTTCCCTAAGCAGTTGCCCGATTTCTTGATTAAACCACTTTGGTTGAACAGAAGACCGACGGGGGCATTTCAGAGGGATAAAACGCGATTGAAGACTCATGAATGTGGTTTTGAAACTGTTCCAAGAGTCTTCAACAGCATCGCACTCCTCTAGCCTTGCGTCAGTCAGTCCCGCGCGTAGACCTGCAAAGTCTGCTCTTCTCAAATCCAGTTTCCTTGATTTACTAGTTGCAGGCTCTGCCTTGGGGACTTTGACTACAAATCTAATTAGTCGGTGGTCACTGCCACCAAGCTCTTCGCCAACAGAGAGGTCCTCAACGATGTCATCCTCAGAGGTGAAAACCAAGTCGAGGATATTGTCTCCTCTCGTTGGCTCTCTCACCCATTGAGTGAGGAACACGTTGTTCGTCAACTCCAGGAGTAGTGCGTTCTCGCCACAGGGTTCTCTGGTTTCCCAGTCAACTTGTGTGTTGAAATCACCCATGACGATACACACTCTGTCTGCGACAAGTTCTCCTAGTAGCTGGTACAGATCTCTGTCCTTTTCAACGAGTTGGGCAGGAGGTCTATAAAGCACCAGGGTCCTGTATTTGGCAGGACCTATCTCTAGGTCAACACCTAGTAGTTCATGGTCAGATACGATGTTGCAATCCGTCGAGTTAAGAGTATCCTTGACATACAACATCACACCGCCACCCTCTCTGTCTGGCCTATCTTTCAAGAAGAGCTGGTAACCGGGAATCGTGAATTGACCTTCAAAATCTCGGCTTGAGGTTTTTATCCACGACTTCGTTATGGCCACCATCTCCGGTTCTTCTGTTGCTACGAGGCCACGAAGTTCTAGAAACTTGTTTCTGATAGACCTCACATTAAACAGAGAGAGAGAGAAAGAGAGAGTAACAACAAGGAAATAAGGTATCCTAGGAGACCTTACGGTCCATTCAAAGAGGGTACCATTGGAATTGCAATCGAGCGGGCACAAGGCTGCTCAATTGTTTTGGGGCCCTAAACGGCCACTTTTCAAGACCTTGTCTAGTCTTGACTTGAACTGGTCAACAGATATACTGTTGACAGCTTCCACTGGAAGTGCATTCCACTTACCGCAGATACTGTAGGTGAAAAAATTTCCACACAGATTGCGGTTGTAACGCTTCAGTTCAAGTTTAAAGCCCTGATTGCGCGTTCTGTTCTCACTCAGTGTGAAAATATCCCGGTAGTCAACATTGTCGAACCCTCGAAGTATTTTAAAAACTTCGATGAGCTGACCACGCAGTCTACGGGTTTCCAGCGAGAACAGATCTAATTCCCTTAGTCTATCCTCGTAACTTTTATGTCGGATAGAGGGAATCAGCTTGGTTGCCCTGGCTTGTACGCGTTCCAATCTCGCGATATCCTTTTGCAATGAAGGACTCCAAAATTGTACGGCATACTCCAGGTGTGGTCGGTAAAGTGAGTTGTACAGGCACAGTACAATCTCCCGGTTCCGATAACCAAACTGGCGCCTAATATAGCCTAGAATCCTTTGGGCCTTTTTCTCCACCTCAATGCACTGTTTCAAAAACTTGAGGTCACTAGTGATTGTTACACCCAAGTCCTTCTCAGTGTCGGTGGATTCCATAGCAGTGCCCTTAAGGATATACTGAGATTTGGGGTTACTGTGGCCGATATGCATCACTTTGCATTTACCCACGTTAAAATGCATTTGCCACGTGCCCGACCACTCCCCAATCTTCCCAAGATCTTCCTGCAGGCGGGCAATATTTCCATCCTTTGCAACGTTCATACCAAGCTTGGTATCATCGGCAAATTTGGAAATCTTGGCAACCATGTCACCGTCCATGTCGTTGACGTAGATGATGAATAGTAGTGGTCGCAGGACAGAACCTTGAGGCACCCCGCTAGTAACGGGCACCCACTCAGAAGACTGTCCATTTACCACCACCCGTTGCCGTCTGCCACTTAGCCAGTTCTCAATCCAGCCGGCTACCTTTCCGTCTATGCCAAGCGCTCGCACTTTCCGGAGAAGGCGGCGGTGTGGTACCTTATCAAAGGCTTTCTGAAAGTCTAGGTAGACCACATCCACCGCCTTGTCCCGATCGTGCTCACTGAAAACGAAGTGGAAGAATTCTACAAGGTTCGTCAGACATGACCGTTGCCTTCGGAAGCCGTGCTGGGAACTCCTCAGTAGCAGGTTTGACTCTAAATACGACGTCACTTTGTCCACCATGATGCTTTCCATGAGTTTACCGACTATCGAAGTCAGACTGATAGGTCGGTAGTTCGACGGTTGGTTACGGTCTCCTTTCTTGAAGATAGGAGTCACCTCCGCCTCACGCCAGTCTCTAGGAACGCATTTGGTCCGGATTGACATGTTGAAGATAGCGCACAGATGTCGTGATACTTCATCGCACACTTCTTTCAACACTTTAGGTAGAAACCCGTCCGGTCCAGGGGACTTATTCGTCTTTAGGTCAGCGATCTTTTTCTTTATTTCTCCTTCGGTGAAGTCCATTGCCTCCAGCTTTTCCCCCGAGTAGGAATCCGTCGGCTGGGGAATGGGACCACACTCTTCAGTAAACACTGAAGAGAAGTAGTCGTTGAGGCGGTTAGCGTTTTCTGCATCTGAATGCTTTAATGTCCCCTCCTCATTCCTCAAAGGGCCAATCGTTCGACGGATTGGTTTACGGCTGTTCACATATCCAAAAAACTCCTTGGGATTCTCTTTACAGAGTCTCGCCACTCGGAGTTCCTCAGACCGCTTAGCCGCCCTTATGCTGGACTTCACTCCCCTGGCTAGCCTCCAATATTCGTCAAAGGCACCCGAGATCTTCGATTGCCGGTACACATTTCTCTTCTCCCTAAGCAGTTGCCCGATTTCTCGATTAAACCACTTTGGTTGAACAGAAGACCGACAGGGGCATTTCAGAGGGATAAAACGCGATTGAAGACTCATGAATGTGGTTTTGAAACTGTTCCAAGAGTCTTCAACAGCATCGCACTTTTCTAGCCTCGCGTCAGTCAGTCATGCGCGTAGACCTGCAAAGTCTGCTCTTCTTAAATCGAGTTTCCTTGATTTACTAATTGCAGGCTCTGCCTTAGGGACTCTACTACAAATCTAATTAGTCGGTGGTCACTGCCACCGAGCTCTTCGCCAACAGAGAGGTCCTCAACGATGTCATCCTCAGAGGTGAAAACCAAGTCGAGGATATTGTCTCCTCTCGTCGGCTCTCTCACCCTTTGAGTGAGGAACTCGCTGTTCGTCAACTCCATTTATAGTGCGTTCTCGCCACAGGGTTCTCTGGTTTCCTAGTCAACTTGTGTGTTGAAATCACCCATAACGATACACACTCTGTCTTCGAAAATTTCTCCTAGTAGCTGGTACAGATCTCTGTCCTTTTCAATGAGTTGGGCAGGAGGTCTATAAAGCACCAGGGTCCTGTATTTGGCAGGACCTATCTATAGGGCAACACCAAGTAGTTCATGGTCGGATACGATGTTGCAATCCGTCGAGTTGAGAGTATCCTTGACATACAACATCATACCGCCACCCTCTCTGTCTGGCCTATCTTTCAAGAAGAGCTGGTAACCAGGAATCGTGAATTCGCCTTCAAAGTCTCGGTTTGACGTTTTTATCCACGATTCTGTTATGGCTACCATTTCGGGTTCTTCCGTCGCTACGAGGCCACGGAGCTCAGGAAACTTGTTCCTGATTGACCTCGCATTGAACAGAAGAACTTTCAGGGAGTCCCCGACTGTAGGACTCCCTACGCTCTTCCGTTTTCCTGCTTGTTTGTTGGCGAGGCACCCCTTCTTGCGACCTCTGAGAAGGTCGTTCCTGGAGTGACACGGGCATACTGGCGTACGTCCGCCCTCACTCTGGGCCGGATACTCCTTTCGGTCCTCTCTACGACATCCTGGATCATGTTCGACAGAAAGGCCTTTCCTTTAAAGGAAAGATGAACCCCATCCCTTTGGTAGAGATCATTTCCACAATAAAAGGTGCGGTACGGGTCCACAAAAAAGACCCCCTCTGTCGTACACAAATCTGCCAGGCGCTGGTTTAAAGACACATTCATCGAGTGAGCGGTCCGTGTTTGACCTCTCCTCGGGAGCATTCCGACTACCACGCGCTTGCGGGTTTTCAGCCCACAGTCGTCCACGGCACCCATGACCTTGTGGAGGATTTTATCTGTAGGGCCTACCCTGCCTCCTCTCAGGTAGAGGTCGTTTCCACTGACCATCAGAGCAACGACTGAGCTCTCAGAAATCTGTGATTTCTCAGCCTCTACTTTGATGTGGTGGTTACCACATCCTGGCAGGCAGCTTACCTTAACGCTTGTGCGAAGGCGGGCCGCTAGCAGGGGCTGCAGGTCCCGTGCCTGGGAATCGCCCACAAGGATGACCCTGGCACATTTGCCTGCTGAGCTCGGATTCTTTATTTTCTGAGGCAAGCTCTCCGATTCCTCTCTCTTCCCCATCATGGTCTTTTCAGGCTTTTCTTTTTTCTTCTTCCTCTTATTCTTTTTCTTCTTCTCTATCATCTTTTCACCCTTGTCATCCTTTTCATTAACTTCTTCTAACTTTTCTTCTTCTATTTCTCTCTCTCCCGCTTTCTTCTTTTCCTTTTTCGTCTTTTTTTTTCTTTTTTCCTTTTGGTGTCGCTGCCAAATTCGGGCAAGGGCTCTCTGCAGAGGTGGTGTTTGCCACAGGACTCGAGAGATCGTTTATTTTCTCTTCGAGTCTGCGGATCTGGTGGGAGTGCTCCTCCTTGAGCCTCTCGATTTTCTGTTCGAGGTCTGTAGTTCTTTTCCTGTAGTAGGCGACTACTTCCTCCACTTCCTTCTTTAAAATGCAAGTGGTGCATACACTGTCTGGGTGGCATTTCGCAAAGCAGCCTTCCGGGAAGTCAACGCACCACTTGTCCTTCTTACATGTGGCACACGTGAATTTTAGCGCTGCTGGACCTTTCTTTCCTGCCATTTTGAACACTCTATTTCTTAAGCTTGTGACCAATCAATATATAGAAAGGGGAGAGATTGCAATCGAGCGGGCACAAGGCTGCTCAATTGTTTTGCGTCCCTAAACGACCACTTTTCAAGACCTTGTCTAGTCTTGACTTAAACTGGTCAACAGATTTACTGTTGACAGCTTCCACTGAAAGTGCATTCCACTTACCGCAGATACTGTAGGTGAAAAAATTTCCACACAGATTGCGGTTGTAACGCTTCAGTTCAAGTTTGAAGCCCTGATTGCGCGTTCTGTTCTCACTCAGTGTGAAAATATCCCGGTAGTCAACATTGTCGAACCCTCGAAGTATTTTGAAAACTTCAATGAGCTGACCACGCAGTCTACGGGTTTCCAGCGAGAACAGATCTAATTCCCTTAGTCTATCCTCGTAACTTTTATGTCGGATAGAGGGAATCAGCTTGGTTGCCCTGGCTTGTACGCGTTCCAATCTCGCGATGTCCTTTTGCCATGAAGGACTCCAAAATTGTACGGCATACTCCAGGTGCGGTCGGACAAGTGAGTTGTACAGGCACAGTACAATCTCCCGGTTCCGATAACCAAACTGGCGCTTAATATAGCCTAGAATCCTTTGGGCCTTTTTCTCCGCCTCAATGCACTGTTTCAAAACTTGAGGTCACTAGTGATTGTTACACTCAAGTCCTTCTCAGTGTCGGTGGGTTCCATAGCAGTGCCCTTAAGGATATACTGAGATTGGGGGTTTCTGTGGCCGATATGCATCACTTTGCATTTACCCACGTTAAAAGGCATTTGCCACGTGCCCGACCACTCCCCAATCTTCCCAAGATCTTCCTGCAGGCGGGCAATATTTCCATCCTTTGCAACGTTCATACCAAGCTTGGTATCATCGGCAAATTTGGAAATCTTGGCAACCATGTCACCGTCCATGTCGTTGACGTAGATGATGAATAGTAGTGGTCGCAGGACAGAACCTTGAGGCACCCCGCTAGTAACGGGCACCCACTCAGAAGACTGTCCATTTACCACCACCCGTTGCCGTCTGCCACTTAGCCAGTTCTCGATCCAGCCGGCTACCTTTCCGTCTATGCCAAGCGCTTGCACTTTCCGGAGAAGGCGGCGGTGTGGTACCTTATCAAAGGCTTTCTGAAAGTCTAGGTAGACCACATCCACCGCCTTTTCCCGATCGTGCTCACTGAAAACGAAGTGGAAGAATTCCACAAGGTTCGTCAGACATGACCGTTGCCTTCGGAAGCCGTGCTGGGAACTCCTCAGTAGCAGGTTTGACTCTAAATACGACGTCACTTTGTCCACCATGATGCTTTCCATGAGTTTACCGACTATCGAAGTCAGACTGATAGGTCGGTATTCGACGGTTGGTTACGGTCTCCTTTCTTGAAGATAGGAGTCACCTCCGCCTCACGCCAGTCTCTAGGAACGCATTTGGTCCGGATTAACATGTTAAAGATAGCGCACAGATGTCGTGATACTTCATCACACACTTCCTTCAACACTTTAGGTAGAAACCCGTCCGGTCCAGGGGACTTATTCGTCTTTAGGTCAGCGATCTTTTTCTTTATTTCTCCTTCGGTGAAGTCCATTGCCTCCAGCTTTTCCCCCGAGTAGGAATCCGTCGGCTGGGGAATGGGACCACACTCTTCAGTAAACACTGGAGAGAAGTAGTCGTTGAGGAGGTTGGCATTTTCTGCATCTGAATGCTTTAATGTCCCCTCCTCATTCCTCAAAGGGCCAATCGTTCGACGGATTGGTTTACGGCTGTTCAGAATATCCAAAAAACTCCTTGGGATTCTCTTTACAGAGTCTCGCCACTCGGAGTTCCTCAGACCGCTTAGCCGCCCTTATGCTGGACTTCACTCTCCTGGTAGCCTCCGGTATTCGTCTAAGTCTCCCGAGATCTTCGATTGCCGGTACACATTTCTCTTCTTCCTAAGCAGTTGGCCGATTTCGCGATAATACCACTTAGGTTGAACAGAAGACAGACGGGGGCATTTCAGAGGGATGAAACGCGATTGAAGACTCATGAATGTGTTTTGAAACTATTCCACGAGTCTTCAACGGCATCGCTCACTTCTATCCTCACGTCAGTCAGTCCAGCTCGAAGGCTTGCAAAGTCTGCTCTTCTCAAGTCAAGTTTCTTTGATTGATTGGCAACAGACCTTACCTTCGGGATCTTGACGCTAAATCTAACTAGCTGGTGATCACTGCCACCGAGCTCTTCGCCTACAGAGATATCCTCAACGATATCATCCTCAGAGGTGACGACTAAGTCGAGGATATTGTCTCCTTTCGTTGGTTCTCTGACTTATTGAGTGAGGAACTCGTTTTTGGCGAACTCCAGGAGTAGCGCGCTCTCGCCACAGGCTGCTCTGGTTTCCCAGTCAACTTGGCTGTTGAAATCACCCATAACGATGCACACTCTGCCTTAAACCAGCTCACCCAGCAGCTGGTACAGTTCCCTGTCCTTCTCAACGGGTTGGAAAGGGGGTCTGTAAAGCAGCAGGGTCCTGTATCTGACAGGACCGATCTCTAGGTCAACGCCTAGGAGCTCGTGGTCGGATATAACGTTGGAGTTCGTAGATTTGATTGTATCCTTGACATACAACATTACACCGCCACCCTCTCTGTCTGGCCTATCTTTGTGGAAGAGTTGGTAACCAGGAACCGTGAATTCGCCTTCAAAGTCTCGGTTTGAGGTTTTTATCCATGATTCTGTTATGGCTTCCATTTCGGGTTCTTCCGTCGCTACGAGGCCACGGAGCTCAGAAAACTTGTTCCTGATTGACCTCGCATTGAACAGAAGAACTTTCAGGGAGTCCCCTAATGTAGGACTTCCTATACTCTTCCTTTTCTCGGCTTCTTGTTTGTCGCGGTGGCACCATTTTTGACAACCTCCGAGAAGGTTGTTTGGGAAGTGACTTGGGCGTACTGGCGTACGTCCGCCTTCCCAATGGGCCGGACACTTCTTTGGGTGCGCTCCACGACATCCTGGATGAGGTTGGCTAGGAACGCCTTGCCCTTAAAGAAGAGGTGCATCCCGTCCCTTTCGTAGAGGTCTTTTCTACCATAGAATACGGCGATGGGGTCCACAAAAAATACACCCTCAGCCGTACAGAGGTCTGCAAGGCGCCTGTTTAGCGACATGTTTCTCAAGTGGGCAGTCCGGCTTGGACTCCACCTCGGGAGCACCCCCACCACGACGCGTCTGCGGGTTTTCAATCCACAGTCGTCGACAGCGCCCATAACTGTCCTCATAATCTCACCTGTAGGGCCTACCCTACCTCCTCTGAGGTAGAGGTCGTTGCCACTTACCATAAGGGCAACGACTGAAGTCTCTGAAATCTGAGACTTCTCGGCCTCAGCTCTTACCTGCTTATTCCCACAGCCTGGGATGCAGCTCACCTTAACGCTTGTGCGAAGGCGGGCTGCTAGCAGGGGCTTAAGGCCCCGTGCTTGAGAATCACCAATAAGGTTGACTCTTGCACATTTGTCTGCGGACGACTTAGTCTTTCCTTTCGGAGGTGACTTGCCCCTTTCCTCTTGTATCTCTAATTTTTTTTTTCTTCTTCTTATTCTTCCTCTTATTCTTCTTCTTGACTTCCTTTGTTATCTCTTCGTTTGTTTTCCGTTCCTCTTCTTCTGCTTCTGCTTTCTCTTCTTCTGTTTCTAGTTTCTTTTCTTCTCTTTCTACTTTCTCTTCTTCTCCTTTTAATTTCTCTTCTTCTCTTTCTACTTTCTACTTGGGTTGCCATAATTTAAGAGTAGAATATACCATGAAAGGCCAAGTCCTCGACGCGGTTAAATTAGAAAAAGACTTGGGAGTATTAGTCTCAGACGATTTTAAATTCTCGAAGCAATGCGCGGATGCGTGTAAAAAAGCAAATCGCGTTTTGGGTTATATCGCGCGTAATTTCACCTTCAAATCTAAGGATGTAATTTTACCTTTATATAAATCCCTTGTGCGGCCACTTCTCGAATACGCTGTTCAATTTTGGGCTCCATATTTAATGAAAGATATCGCGCAATTAGAAAGAGTGCAGCGTAGGGCTACGAAATTAATTCCAGAGCTGAGGAATAGATGATACGAGGAAAGGCTCAGGGCTTTAGATTTGCCATCGCTAGAACGCAGAAGATTACGTGGCCAGCTAATAGAAGTATTTAAAATACTAAAGGGTTTCTTAAACGTTGACTTTCGCAATCTGTTCAAACTGGATCATAGGGGAAATACTCGTCAGCACGGGTTAAAATTAGTGAACAAGCGTTTTAACACTAGTATAGCCCAAAACTATTTTACATTTAAAGTTACTCAAAATTGGAATCGGCTGCCCACCCACGTAGTAGATAGTACTTCTGTTAATATGTTCAAAAATCGTCTCGACGTGCATTTGAATAGTTTAAATATAACGTAGTTGAGCACTGTGAATTTAAACGTCCTTGCAGAGAGAGAGTTTGGAGCGGAGGTTTAAGGATATGAAATTATGATGACTAAAAATGATGCCGGCGATTCTCTGCATGTGTAGCTTAGATGTCCCATTTCTTTTCCGCCTATCCTATAAGTAGTCTCTATCCCTAAATTAGCTTTTCACCACTAGCAGTCGAGTGGCTGCGGAAGATGAGAAGAAAAACTTTCTATCTCCCCCGACCCCTAGTTTGATTAGTTAAAATTGCACGATAATGTACACATGTAGATAAGTGTGTACAGTAGATAGTATTAAAAAAAAAATAAAAAAAAAATAGCATGTTAGAGATACACTCGTAGATAAGGGTGTATCGTAGTTTTTGATTTAGTGTAGCGGACTAGCCTCGAGCGGACCTTAGGGTCTTTGCTGGTCCTAGATTCTGTAGTTCTGTAGTTCTGTAGTTCTATTTCTACTTTCTCTTCTTTCTTCTTTCTTTTCTTCTTTTTGGCTCGTTGAGGAAGCCCTTCAGCAGAAGAAATCGGCTGTTGGACGTCCGGAGCCTTCTCGCCTGAGCATCTGCATCTCTCTGTTTTTAAGAGTTGAACTTCCCTTTTAAGGAGGGAGTTCTCCTCTCTCAGTTGAGCGATGCTCTCGCCCAGGCGCTTCTCGAGTTTGCAGAAGTCACAGACACTGACGCCATCTGTGAGTTCCTTGCAACTCCTTTCCCCGAAGTCTTCACTCCATCTGTAGACTTTGCATATTTTGCAGGTAAGCTTTCGAAACGGAGGACCATTCTTCTTCGCCATCTCACAAAAGTCTCGGACCATACGCATTAAAAAAGGGGTTTTTGGTTGTGATTTTCTTTCGCACTAATCACATCCGCCTATTTCCAGGAGGTTTTCGGTCGTTCGTCGAACAGAAACCCTTTGATCAAGCACACCAACCCTAAGGTCTCCCCTAGGGCCGGACGTCCCCAATCGTGCCGCATCTCCCAACTGAGCAGCACGAGAGCCCCATTGAACTGGTTCTCTGATTTTTCGACAGGGGTGCTTGAGGTGTAACTGTCCTACTAAGCCCTACTAATCAACTAAAAACGGCCAGACTTGAGGCAAATAGTAAAGCTAAGTGCCCACGACTTCATCCGAGATCTTTAGCTGATCTGGCAACCAGCAAGGCGCAAAAACTCTCTCTCCAAAGATCAGTTGAGCCTTTATTCACCAAGTAGCGGTCACAGGGAGCTGGTCAGGCAATTAGACGTTAGGAGAAAGCTTCTAATGGGTACCTAGCATTTCTCCATTAATCGTACCCCAAACGCCTAAGATCCCTTTAATCTCAGTCTCTTGTAACCTATGAGTGCTCCAAGGCGTTATTTAAAGAGGTTTCAAAGTCTCTCTTCTCACGCGGCATAAGGGAGCTGGTGAGGCCCTTATTAATAAATAAATTATGTGTAATAGAGATGAAGGTTTTTTTTTTGTTATTGGGTTTTTGTTTCGATTTTTTGACAGTTGAAGAGAGTTGGTGAAACTTAGTACTAACAGAATCGAAGAGGTTGGTAGGGGGATGCAAGGAGACGCATCAAAGAAGTAGTAGAGAAGTTTGACAACCATTAGTCTGGATCCTACTACAGCTACCTTACTGGCATGGGTGACCCTACCGGACTAAAAGTCCCCCAGCTTAGCTAGCTTAACTCAGGTAGATCCCGCAAGCTCTCTCACCGACGACAAGGTGGTTGTGTTGAGAGAGAGAGAGAGAGAGAGAGAGAGAGAGAGAGAGAGAGAGAGAGAGATATGTATTGTCCCGCAAGAAAAATGAAAAGGTGCTTCCAAGTATTTTCGAACTTTATTTAGTTCATTCTCAAGGATAACTACCACAGAAAATAATATAATAAGGGTATCTATAAGCTAGTAATTGATAAAAGATAAAAGAAATCACGAATAAGAAAGTAGGAGAGGGACGAGTTTATTCACATTAAGAACTATAATAGGTAGCAAGGTCAAATCGAGAGGCAGAAAGAGTCGAGGACAGAGCCAAAAGGGTTAAAACGATTAACGCATAAAGCGGGAGTCTAAAAAGGGAGATTAGGAGGGACACGAGAAGTAAGCAGATAGGAAGGGGAGAAAGACAAGGAGCGAGGAAGCAAAATAAAATAATGTTACTACAAAATCAATGCAATAATTACTAGCTTATGTATAGCCTTATTATATTATTTTCTTGAGAATGAACTGAATAAAGTTCGAAACTATTTGGAAGCAGCTTTTCATTTTTCATGCGTGACATTGCATTCATTGCGAACCTCACTTGCTACTTTGTCAGTTATTCATTTCATTATGGATCCCACGTGCCCCTTCAACTACGCTCATATCTTTCTCAATTTTCACCATCTCTACCCTGCGTTGAAACCCACTGTTAAAGGATATCAAGGAGTAACAAGGAGTAACAAGGAAAGTAAGTACCCTAGGAGACCTTACGGTCCATTCAAAGAGGGTACCTTTGGACTAGCAATTGAGCGGGCACATGGCTGCTCAATTGTTTTGCGTCCCTAAACGGCCACTTTTCAAGACTTTGTCTAGTCTTGACTTGAACTGGTCAACAGATTCACTGTTGACAACTTCCACTGGAAGTGCATTCCACTTACCGCAGATACTGTAGGTGAAAAAGTTTCCACACAGATTGCGGTTGTAACGCTTCAGTTCAAGTTTGAAGCCGTGATTGCGCGTTCTGTTCTCACTCAGTGTGAAAATATCCCGGTAGTCAACATTGTCGAACCCTCGAAGTATTTTGAAGACTTCGATGAGCTGACCACGCAGTCTACGGGTTTCCAGCGAGAACATATCTAACTCCCTTAGTCTATCCTCATAACTTTTATGTCGGATAGAGGGAATCAGCTTGGTTGCCCTGGCTTGTACGCGTTCCAATCTCGCGATGTCCTTTCGCAATGAAGGACTCCAAAATTGTACGGCATACTCCAGGTGCGGTCGGACAAGTGAGTTGTACAGGCACAGTACAATCTCGTGGTTCCGATAACCAAACTGGCGCTTAATATAGCCTAGCATCCTTTGGGCCTTTTTCTCCGCCTCAATGCACTGTTTCGAGAACTTGAGGTCACTAGTGATTGTTACACCCAAGTCCTTCTCAGTGTCACTCGATTCAATAGCAGTGCCCTTAAGGATATACTGAGATTGGGGGTTTCTGTGGCCGATATGCATCACTTTGCATTTGCCCACGTTAAAAGGCATTTGCCACGTGTCCGACCACTCCCCAATCTTCCCAAGATCTTCCTGCAGGCGGGCAGTATTTCCATCCTTTGCAACGTTAATACCAAGCTTGGTATCGTCGGCAAATTTGGAAATCTTGGCAACCATGCCACCGTCCATGTCGTTGACGTAGATGATGAATAGTAGTGGTCCCAGGACAGAACCTTGAGGCACCCCGCTAGTAACGGGCACCCACTCAGAAGACTGTCCATTCACCACCACCCGTTGCCGTCTGCCACTTAGCCAGTTCTCGATCCAGCCGGCTACCTTTCCGTCTATGCCCAGCGCTCGCACTTTCCGGAGAAGGCGGCGGTGTGGTACCTTATCAAAGGCTTTCTGAAAGTCTAGGTAGACCACATCCACCGCCTTGTCCCGATCGTGCTCGCTGAAAACGAAGTGGAAGAATTCTACAAGGTTCGTCAGGCATGACCGTTGCCTTCGGAAGCCGTGCTGGGAACTCCTCAGTAGCAGGTTTGACTCTAAATACGACGTCACTTTGTCCACCATGATGCTTTCCATGAGTTTACCGACTATCGAAGTCAGACTGATAGGTCGGTAGTTCGACGGTTGGTTACGGTCTCCTTTCTTGAAGATCGGAGTCACCTCCGCCTCACGCCAGTCTCTAGGAACGCATCCGGTCCGGATTGACATGTTAAAGATAGCGCACAGATGTCGTGATACTTCATCGCACACTTCCTTCAACACCTTGGGTAGAAACCCGTCCGGTCCAGGGGACTTATTCGTCTTTAGGTCAGCGATCTTTTTCTTTATTTCTCCTTCAGTGAAGTCCATTGCCTCCAGCTTTTCCCCCGAGTAGGAATCCGTCGGCTGGGGAATGGGACCACACTCTTCAGTAAACACCGAAGAGAAGTAGTCGTTGAGGAGGTTAGCATTTTCTGCATCTGAATGCTTTAATGTCCCCTCCTCATTCCTCAAAGGGCCAATCGTTCGACGGATTGGTTTACGGCTGTTCACATATCCAAAAAACTCCTTGGGATTCTCTTTACAGAGTCTCGCCACTCGGAGTTCCTCAGACCGCTTAGCCGCCCTTATTCTGGACTTCACTCTCCTGGCTAGCCTCCGGTATTCGTCAAAGTCCCCCGAGATCTTCGATTGCCGGTACACATTTCTCTTCTCCCTAAGCAGTTGGCCGATTTCTCGATTAAACCACTTTGGTTGAACAGACGACCGACGGGGGCATTTCAGAGGGATGAAACGCGATTGAAGACTCATGAATGTGGTTTTGAAACTGTTCCAAGAGTCTTCAACAGCCTCGCACTCTTCTAGCCTCGCGTCAGTCAGTTCCGCGCGTAGACCTGCAAAGTCTGCTCTTCTCAAATCCAGTTTCCTTGATTTACTAGTTGCAGACTCTGCCTTGGGGACTTTGACTACGAATCTAATTAGTCGGTGGTCACTGCCACCGAGCTCTTCGCCAACAGAGAGGTCCTCAACGATGTCATCCTCAGAGGTGAAAACCAAGTCGAGGATATTGTCTCCTCTCGTTGGCTCTCTCACCCATTGAGTGAGGAACTCGTTGTTCGTGAACTCCAGGAGTGGTGCGTTCTCGCCACAGGGTTCTCTGGTTTCCCAGTCAACTTGTGTGTTGAAATCACCCATGACGATACACACTCTGTCTTCGACAAGTTCTTCTAGTAGCTGGTACAGATCTCTGTCCTTTTCAACGAGTTGGGCAGGAGG
Organism: Ceratothoa steindachneri; assembly: GCA_963969495.1. NCBI lineage: Eukaryota > Metazoa > Arthropoda > Malacostraca > Isopoda > Cymothoidae > Ceratothoa > Ceratothoa steindachneri. The sequence continues at coordinate 14,961,411 of OZ018319.1, forward strand.
TCTATAAAGCACCAGGGTCCTGTATTTGGCAGCACCTATCTCTAGGTCAACACCTAGTAGTTCATGGTCGGATACGATGTTGCAATCCGTCGAGTTGAGAGTATCCTTGACATACAACATCACACCGCCACCCTCTCTGTCTGGCCTATCTTTCTGGAAGAGCTGGTAACCGGGAATCGTGAATTCGCCTTCAAAATCTCGGCTTGAGGTTTTAATCCACGTCTCCGTTATGGCCACCATCTCAGGTTCCTCTGTTGCTACGAGGCCACGGAGCTCAAGAAACTTATTCCTGATTGACCTCGCGTTGAACAGAAGAACTTTTAGGGAGTCCCCCAGTGTAGAACTCCCTACGCTCTTCCGTTTCCCGGCTTCTTTTGTGTGGTAGTACCCCTCTTTGCCACATCTAAGAACGTCGTTCCAGGAGTGACACGGGCATACTCTCTTATGTCCGCCTTCACTCTGGGTCGGACGCTCCTCTGCGTCCGCTCTACGACATCCTGGATTAGGTTACAGAGTACAGCCTTTCCCTTGAATGAAAGGTGCACTCCGTCCCTTTGGTAAAGGTCGTTTCGACCGTAAAAGGTGCGGTAAGGGTCCAGAAAGAAGACCCCTTCCGCCGTACAGAGGTCGGACAGGCGCTGGTTCAGGGTCACGTTCCTAGAGTGAGCTGTCCGGCTAGGACCTCTTCTTGGGAGCATCCCTACAACGACCCGTTTGCGAGTTGTCAATCCACAGTCGTCCACGGCTCCCATGACCGTGTTGAGAATTTTCTCGCTGGGGCCTACTTTGCCTCCTCGGAGGTAGAGGTCATTCCCACTCACCATCAGGGCAACGACTGAATTCTCGGAGATCTGAGATTTCTCAGCCTCTACCCTGATGTGGTGGTTTCCCCGTCCTGGCTGGCAGCATACCTCCACACTAGTGCGAAGGCGGGCCGCTAGCAGGGGCCGCAAACCTTGTGCTTGGGAATCGCCCACAAGGGTAACCCTCGGACATTTCCGTGCAGCAGAGGTTTGATGCTTTCCTTGCGGAAGCGAACTCTCGGTTCCCGCTTTCTTCTCCATCTTATTTTTCTTCTTCTTTTTCTTATTCATCTTTTCCGCGCTATCTTCCTTTGTTTTTATCTTTTCTTCCTCTGCTTCAACTTTCTCTTTTTCAGCTTCTACTTTATCTTCTGTTTCAACTTTCTCTTCTTCCTGTTTCTTTCGCTTCCTTTTCTTTTTCTTTGGGGGTTTATCCGTAGCATGCGGACCTAGCTCTGGGGGTAGTACTGCAGAAGCAGTGTTTGGTACAGGGCTTGGCGTTAGCTCTGCTATTCTCACCTCTAGCCTGCGAATCAGTCCGGCGTGTTCTAATTCGAGTCTGCTTATTTTCTCCTCCAACTTCCTGGATCTTTCCTCGGAAACCCTGCACGTTTCCTTTAGCTCCTTGATTTGGCCGTTTAAAATACAGTCGGTGCAGGAACTAGCCGGGTGGCATTTCGAAAAACACCCCTCCGGAAAGTCCACGCACCACTTATCTATGTGGCATATTGCGCACGTGTATTTTAGAGCTCCTGGTCCTTTCTTGCCGGTCATTCTGAACACTTTCTCTCTTTAAATACTTTGCGACCAATCAATGATAAAAAAGGGGGGTTGGTGAGTTCTCCCCGCGTGAGTCGCTCCCGCCTATTGATCGGAGTCGTTTCGGAGTCTTCCAGAAGGCACGCTCCATGTGCTGCTGTTCGTCCGACCGAGTCGTCAAGCCTCGGCGTGCCGTGGCTCCCAACCAAGCAGCACAGACGGTCCCCGAAGGGGCCATCGATTTCTCACCAGGTGAACAACAACGAAGCACGCCCCTTACTAAACTCCTACTAGTTCCCTTCACAACGGCCAGGATCTCGGAGCAGCGTTCAATGGATATCCCGCCCCACCAAGAGACTCGACCCAAGGCTTTTTATTGGCCTGGCAACCAACCTGGGAACAAAGGGCCGTCACCTCGGACCGATGCTACCAGAGGCACCCGTCAACGGGCACTGGGAACGGTCAATAATTACGCGCCAGGGAAGGGGTTAACGGGGCACTACCCTCATCCCATTCATCGTGCCCCAACGCCTAGGACACCTCTAGTCCTAGTCTCTCGCAACCAGTGAGCGTCGATTGGCGTTGTTTATAGAGGTTCCAAAGCCTCTCTTCTAACGCGTGAGGTAGCTGCCAGGTCCTTATATGTAGATAGAGGGAAAAAAGGGAAAGAGTGACATGATAGGAGTGGGCTTTTTTTTGTTTTTTTTTCTTTTTGTATAAGTGGGAGAGATAGGATGAAAGTAAAAAGGGAAAATGATAGAGTAGAAAAAGGAAGGAGTGACGCACTTAGTCTGGAATCTCGTTTTCGACCAAATCGACAAGGGAAGCCCTACCAGGGGTACCCAGAATAGGTACCCCCGCCGACATAGCTCGAAAAGTCAAAGGTACACACAAGCTCTCTTCCCGCGACAAGGGGGCGTCACCTCTCCCTCTACTTTCTTTATGAAATTAAAACTCTTATTTTCTTAAGAAGCGTTTTGCCGAAAAAGCTATTCGCAAGTATTTCATTGGTAAAATTGATAGGATTCTTCTCTTAAATCGTATTTCTTTATTGAAGTACGAGATTGAAAGGTCCTTCAAGGAAGCTAACGCAAGACGCCATGCTTTCACAGCTATCATTCCTTCTAATTGATCCAATGTGTTACAAGACTCCATCTTCGGCAGCCTCAGAATCAAGTCTGCAAGACTGGAACATAAACTAAAATGATAACTACCAACCCTCATCGCTGATAGCAGTTGGACAGAGAATAGCCACCAGAAACTGTTACAAACCTTTCTCCGGAAGCTTTTGATGAAAACACTATTACAGCCTAAGGATATGGTCTGAATTTCTCTATCCTATCCCACCCCTCTATTGTTTCCTTTGCTAAAAGTTTGGCCAATTTAGATCAATTCGGTGATATCACCAGTAATTCAATTTCTATTGTGAAAGGTGGTGTTTATCAATGTCTGGCTAAGCCTGTCCACCTTAATTACCCCCTCCCCTTTCCGATTCGTTTTCATCGTGCTTTATTGACTCTTCGTAAAAATCCGTCCCTCCATATTACTAAGGCCGATAAGTCTGGAACAGTTGTAATTATAGGTAAAAATTCCTATATTACTAAAATGAACGATGTATTAAGTGATCAAGCTACTTATCTCCCAGTATTGAAAGATCCCACTCTACAAGTTAATAGTGATTTCCATAAAAATGTACGGTTATTACTTAAAAACTTTCCTGAATTATTAAAAAATTGAAGTCGAGTAACGCCACCCTTCCTTATTTGTTTGGACTTGGAAAAACGCCTAAACTAAACTTTTCTTTAAGCCCTATTTTTACGTTTTGTTGGTTCTCTTTCTTCTGCTATCACTAAATAGCTTACTTCTTTTCTTACACCTCTAGTTGGGACCATTTCTCACTCACACGTTACCAATAGCTACGACCTTATTTCTAAACTCAATGCCATTCAGTATTCAAATAATTTTACCCTTGTTAGTTTCGATGCCTGCTCTTTATTTATTATTTTTCCTGCGGGACAATTCATTCATTGCAAACCTCACGTACTACTTTGTGTGTTATTCATTTCATATATATAGATATATATTACCTTCCATCGTTCCTTTGGATAGCTCGTAGGTTAAATGAAATGCCCAAGGTTTGTCTTGAACTCCGATAGGAATGCCAAAATATACCTTGTAGGTCTTACACATTTTAGCAGATCACTCTACAGAGTACTTTTTCGCTGTTGTTTTAATAAAATTTGCCACAGACATGGCAAAATGCGTCTGTCGTATGCTTACATCCTCTTGACGCTATGTGTAACAAATGTTTCTATTAATGACGAGTGACGATGTCTGCGCTGTAACGGCTAGAGTAAAACTGATCGGTTGCGTAGACATTCTTTGTATTTTTCATTTTATAGAACCACAAACAAGTTGTAAGTAACACTTTTAACCCAAGGACATGAAAAGAGTGAGATTTTCTTATACAGTTTTATTGGTCATCGGTTTTGTTGTGGTTGCTGATTGGTCTACATATTACGCCGAATTATCTTACATATTAAACTTTTAAATTTATAAAAATATATTTGGGTGAATTTGCAATCACATTACTCATGGAAGATTCTTATTATTAATAGCGTACTAAATAAATTAAAAGTTTAGTATATTACATAAAATAGACGGTTCATATCTGTTGTCATTTATCAGATACCCAAATGGTATATGAACAGGTAGAATTTCTTTGCAAAAATGAAATTATGATTTTGCCATTTTGTAATCGAAATATTATTAAATACTGAAATGAAGTCTTATTATTTTTTTTTACTATTTCAGGCCAACCCCTTTTCTATCCAAACCAGTAATTGAATCCAGCAGGAGGATCTAAAAAGTCTCGAAAGCTCAATTTTTTCGAATTTACCTCTTTAGTTTGCCGTCGCACTCCTTACTATGGTTGTTAGAATATTGTCCTTTGATCTATAAGCACTTACCTACCTAAAAGAGAAGGGTCCTGCAAGTATAGTTAATGCAAATTGGAGTAATAACTATTGTTACCAATCCAATAACCACAGCTGCGCACTTTACACTTTACCTTACAATCTTGTTTTACCATTCGGCAATTATTACTTTTTTTTATAACCCAGAATATTTACGTTTCTATTCATTATTATTAATTCAACTTGATTTCTATAATGTTTTCAAGATGCAAACTACTTTTTTATGGGTGTAATAATTGCAACCGAGGGAACTAAACGTTTTTTTGTGTTGATAGGCAAATAAACTGATTTTTAATAGTGCTATGAAAGTATTTCTACAAAGTTTCTTCAGCAATTGACTAGATTTTATTTGGGGTTACTTGCTTTTACATTGACGACCAGGAAATATATCATTTTTTCTTTAATTTTAGAATTCTCTTTCAATTATATACCAATTATTCGCAAGTAAATTAATTTTCAATCTCTGAGTATCTCTTCATCTGATTTAAAGTTGCCAGGTAACTATTAATTATGGCAGGGTAGAGATTTGTTTCCTCTCTGGCTTATAGAATTGGCCAGGAGTCTGGCAAAATGAATTTGATAATCCCATTAATCACGTTTCTTCCATTCAGGATTTAGTCGAGCTCAGCAAAATCATAAGACTAAAGTTTATTGCAATATATTTTACTAAGAAAATTGTATTTAATGATTCCTAATTTGACATATATTATGTAAAACGGGTATTCTAAATCAAATTTATTTTGGAATTGATTAGGCTGAAGGCTTCAGTTCGATTTATAGGAGATTTACATTGCATAGCTATTTTGTTCATATAGTATATTGGTTTATGTTGTTCCAATATTTTGCCTCTTTTAACCCCATATTTTATTCACAGGTTTTGTCTAAAAGGTTGCGTAGACAATGGATAGATTATTTACTGGAGAGGTACGAGGAGCGGTCAATAAGTTTTTCAATTCGGATATAAGGAAACGAGTTATTAGGAAAAGTGTTTTATTATTTTTTAATATAACAACCCTCGACTTCAATGCACTTGCGCCACTTGTCCCTGATGCTTCGAATTCCCGATAACCAGAAATCTACCGAATGCTGTTCAATCCACTCCTGGACGGCGAGCTGGACATCATCATCGTCCCCAAATGGGCGTCCACGCAGTGCACCCTTGAGCTGGCGGAATAAAATTAAGTCGCTAGGGGCCAGATCTGGACTGTAAGGGGGATGGTTGAGCTTCTCGAATCCGCACTTGCGCAGGGCAGCTTGTGCAACTCTGGCCTCGTGGACTTTGAAGACGTTGAAGTCGATTATGAGGCGTGAGGTTTCTAGGGACCCAATGGGCAGAGAAGACCTTGGTCATGGCCAAATTGTAGTGGATCATGTTGATAACACTTCCATGTGATATTCCAAGTTCTCGCTCGATTTCTTCGACCTTCACCCGTCGATTTTTGAGGATGATCCTCTCCACACGGGCCACATTGTCCTCGTTGGTCAAGTCTGTTGGGTGTCTTGGACGGGGGTCATCTTCAAGGGACTCACGACCATGGCAAGACTCCCTATTCCAGCGAACATTGGTTGCATAAGAAGGGCCGGTGTCGGTGTACACTGCAACCATGCGTTCATGGATCTCTTTTACATTGTTGCCTTCCTTGGTCAAAAATTTGATCACTGCGTGGTGCTCAACCTTCTCCATTAATGAAAGATTTGTGACTGACGATCTGCCATGAGATATTGCTCCTTACATAGACAAGGCAGGATCGTGCGGCTGCAGGTCCTGACTTGTCATAACTTTTCCTAACACCCCCACAAACTGCCATTCCCCTTCCTCTGTTTTGCCCTACCGATTCGCAAAACTTATTGACCGCCCCTCGTACATCTCCTTTTATATCACGAATTTCACATCTTTGAAGGACACTACTAGAAATTCGAGGCAATGATTCCCTTTGAGGTTTTTCCCATGATTTATTAGACATATTGTCTTTAAATTTGGCACTTTGTATCAATTGACGGCAATCCGATACTTTTAGTGTGTCGCCGCTTAGCAATTCTTACCGGCCGCATCTGCGTCTTGGCATCCTTTCTTCATTCTTCATTAAATGCACAGGATAAAATTTCTTTTTTTGCCTTGCTTATCTTGGATACTCCTCCAGTGGGCTTAATATATTACGTTGGCCGGAACATTGGGCTGTCAATTTGGATCATTTAATGCATTGTGACTATATCGGTGTAAAGTTGTATTTAATCATATTTCCTTCATTATGTGATCTCGTCTCTTTAAAATTAAATATTTTAAACCTATGCACTACAAATATTCAAAAATGAAAGAGAATGGTATTGGTTAGGCGAATTTTGATGATAGATAGATCAATAGATTTTGGATTAACTAAAGGTTATTATAAACAATAAGGATTATGATTTTTACTTTTACAAAGAATAATCTCTAACATGTGCCCCCCCGCCTAAATTAAAAGCCAATTCTAACCAAACGAACACTTATTAAAGATATTTTCTCGACCCAAACCAATTATGTAAGGAAATATCATCTGTGTTAAACATGTCAAATATTTGACACCGGTGGAAGAGGTCGTCCACGCGATAGGATACGACATGGGATGTATTCGAGGGCGTTTTGACAAATACTCATATGTAGCAATGCCGAACGAATCTCGCACTTTCTCTTTAAATATTAAATTTCAACACCATTTTTCCTCAAGCGTTGGAGGCCTTCCTTTAATTGAAAAATAAAAAAATGGCAAAACTGCAGCAGAAAAAGTGCAGGTTGAATTAGAAGTTATAAATTGGACTACTTTGGTGTTCAAGGATATGAGTTCCAGAACCGAGCCTATTTTTTCGACTTGTTGGAAATTGTTTACTCTAAATTTGACAGAGATATGAAAGAAATTAGTTGACAACTTAAATTTCGCTATAAAAATCATGCTTTAAAGTAGAAAATTCAAATAATGAGCAAAAAATGTTAAGCTGCCCACTTTGATGATTTTATCTAATACATCTAAAACCTGCATAGAGATAGAATTAATGAGTTTAGGAAGTATATTTTACATATTATCCCAGGCCCCAAAATCTGGATTATTCCCTTTCAGTGATTATCCGAGCTATGCAACTTTCCACATTCATATTCCCTAACTTCGCCACTTTCTTTAGGAACGCTCGAATTTTGGGCGATCCTGAAGCCTATATTAGTTTTTACATTTATTAATTACTATTTGTATTTAAATACCTTTTTTAATTAATTTTACCAATGCGATTTACAATCTCTGCCAATTCATTAATCAAATCAACAATAAACAATTAATGCATCGCCATATTTGATTCCTAGCTGTACTATTTTTAATTGTAAGCTCGGCACTTGCTAAACATCGTCAATGCCTGCTTAAATGTAGGCTACTTTCCTGACGATTACAAACGGCTAAGATGGTCTTTATAGCCGACATTAGGAAAAACCCCGACGATAAAGGAGAGCTATCGCCCAATATCCCTTATGGAAATTGGGGGAAAACTCTTCGAAAAACTCCTAAACAGAATACTAGTCTATTTCTTGGTTATCAGCAAAGGACCTTTTTCCCTAAATACATCAAGGAGAGAGAGCCGATAGAGTGGAAATAAGGGACAGAGAAGAATGATAAAAGAAAGAAAGAAGAAGGAGAAAAAGAGAGAAAAGAAAGAGAACGCATCCGACAACATGAACTGGAATTGAATAGAGCAAGGATCGTAAAGCTTGTAGGGGTGCGAAAATGTATCAGAGAAAAATTCCTTCTAACTCGATAATATAAATAGTCGATAAATTTACCAACCAAAAACTAACTGAAGCCGGTCATGAGGCTAGAGTATTGGCGTTTAAATCCAACGGTACCGCGTTCGAAACTCAAGAGTCTAAAAACTTTTAAGAAGATTGCCCAAGAAAGAAACCGAAAAGAAAACGGTTTGAAGGACTAACTAAGAAAGAAGCACGAAGGAATCATCAACTCAAAGAAAATGAAGAAAAATTAAAATGCATCAAGAAAAGAAAACAAAGATTAAGGACCAACCCAGCTAAGAAGAATACGGAAGTCAAGATAAAGGGAAGAAAAATGTTTCAAGGGCAAACTAAAGAAAAAGGAAATTCATTCAAGAAGAGGAAAATGCATCGAGGAAACCAAGTGAAAAGCGAGAATAATATAAATAAATAAACTAAAGGGGATATTAAGGATATGCCCCCCCCTTCCATAAGCTCTTCATCAATTCGCGTTAAATTTCGTCATGTTAGTATAGAGCCAAGCGAAACATTTTGACAGATTAGGTATACAATTCAGAGACTTTTCAACTTCTGGCTTCATTCTTCGAAAGTTCCACACAAGTATGAAGCGTTAGACGACTTCATTCTGAAAGACAAGCTTCTGGATGCGCTTTCTTTGGAGATTCAACCTTTTGTGAAGGACAGGAGGTCTTCCACCTCCAAGGAATGCATCGAAAAAGCAGATGCATTCTCCGTAAGTCACAATTGCTACCCTAAGGAACGAGGATATTCTGATCCAACGTCCCACAAAGGTAAAAGTAGCAAACAAAAATTTACCCCCTTGAACCTAATAAGTTTGTTAAAATAACTGGCCCCTCGAAGCCCCAAAATTCTTCTTCATCAAAACCTCGTGACGTCATGCCATCCTCGTCATACTTTCCCAGGAGGCCCATCGTGTGTTTTTCCTGCGTTATTGAAGGACATTTGAGGTCAAACTGCCCTCAGAACTCCCAATTCCGTTCTAGTTCTCTCAATTAAGTGCACCAAATTTCTACTTCCGTCACGCCACCATGGTCGCAAGTTGAATGACCCTCCTCTCAGTCTGCTCCTCTTCTTGGTCGAGAAGAGCTCCCCAGGAAGTTTGAAGTTTGAGACCGGATCAGAAAACGGCTGCCTGGTCTCCGTTTACGGCAGCCGTGGTCATGGCGAAATTGAGGTGGATCATGTTGATAACACTTCCATGTGATATTTCAAATTCTCGCTCGATTTCTTCGACCTTCACCCGTCGATTTTCGAGGATGATCCTCTCCACACGGGCCACATTGTCCTCGTTGGTCACGTCTGACGGCCGTCCTGGACGGGGGTTATCTTCAAGGGACTCACGACCATGGCAAGACTCCCTATTCCAGCGAACATTGGTTGCATAGGAAGGGGCGGTGTCGGTGTACACTGTAATCATGCGTTCATAGATCTCTTTTGCATTCTTGCCTTCCTTGGTCAAAAATTTGATCATTGCGTGGTGCTCAACTTTCTCAATTGTTGAAAAATTTGCGAATGACGATCTGCAATCAGCTACTGCTTCTTAAATAGACAAGGCAGGAGCGTGCGGCTGCAGGTCCTGACTTGTCATAACTTGTTCTAACACCCCTAACCTAACCTAACCTAATCTAACCAAACCACTCAGCCAGATGGTACCTCTTCTGAAAAAACTTAGTAGGTTTAGTGACACCCATGCTGAACTTTGTTGGTTGACACGATTATTGGATATGGTAAAATAGATAGAGGTCTAAATTGAAGATGGTTGGGATAATTGCGGAAAGATAGAATGCAATAACCCGAAAATGTATTATTTTAATTCCTAATGAATAAAACAAGATTTTCCTCAAGAAAAGGGAGATTTTGTCAAATGTTCGATTGAGGTTTAATCAATCAGGAGCTATCCAATTACCTGTCAAATTGTTAAAGTTGATTAAATGTTATTTTCAGCCAGATTAATTGAAAATACTTGCAACTCCAAAGTATTTCAATTTAGGTTGTCAAAATATCTAAATTAACTCCATTGAGACTCTGCAAATTTGATCGTATGCCCATTATTTTAATATTGCTTTTTCCCCCCAAAGTTTTTCTTTTTAGGAAAAGCAGTTTTGCAAAGAAAAACCTGGTTTAATTCAATATTATTGCAAAGATTGAGTCTTTATTTAGCGTATATTCTTCTTAAGACCTTGAATTCTCGATTTCCTCAATTAGGTTCACTAAACTTTACGTGTTATAAAAGAATTAAAAACTTTTTGTTTAAATATTCACTACAAACTTCACTTAAGAAAAACTTTAGAAGCTTTTTTAATAAAGATGGTTCAACTCATTAATCGATGCGTCACAGAAAGCTGTCTATTTAGTCAATTTCTAAGGATGGATTCAAGAGAGAATACATATAGACTTTAAATGGAAATATTAAAACATAATTAAGTAATGAATATAAATTTTATTGAATGAAAAAGATTCATAATGAAAAAATTCAAAATGATGTTTCAGGAAACGATGCAGAATGATGTTTCACGAAACCATTTAAAGTGATTTTTCAGTATACGATTTGAAATATCGCATCAATAAACAATTCAAAGTATGCATTTGTAAATGATTCAGTAAGAGTTTCAAAATAATCGCTAGTTTTTAATCCTAAAACAATCTAATTCCGTTTTTTAATCGGGTATATTTCCCCTCCTTAATCGCGAAGGCACAACACTTTCTTTTCTATTTTTTTTAAGGAAAATTCATTTCTATTTAGTGCATGATGTTTCCACAAGACCTTCTATAACTAATTCTAATTCCCTCCTATGTATTCTACTTCTGTCTGTCCCCAGTGCATTTATCAGGTTCGAATCCTCGTCCATTTTCTCATGTGTTCTTCATTGTGTCTCATTTCCTAACAGATCCGAAAACTCTTACGTAACTACAACTTTTAATTTTGAGTTTCCTCTAGCATTGTTCATGCCCGGAAGTTACCGGATTAGCGATAGCGTACCTCCCCAAATTGGGGCAGGGATAGTATGGTTCGGCCGCTAATTCTAAGCGTGCCGAGTTTGAAGTACGCACACAGGCAATTTCATCAGCATAGATCTTCACGCAGACTGCTCATCTAACGCCACTGTCTCATTTATTTCTAATATTTTCCTACATAGAACAGCTCGCTCTTTAGTATGAGGGAACGGTTGAAGTGGTTAATATACACAAAACTGTCTCGTCGATCGGGTGCTTTTCATTGACCCAAGAAGGGATGCAATGATCGTTGCCTAGCAGTGTTTCTTAACTGAGGCCGAACCTTGGTATCCACGTACTTGCCAGCCATTTATATTCTAAACTTTATGAATTCCCATCGAGGCACCTCGCTCATGATTTAAACAGATCGAGGGTGCAATTATTGGTAATAGTCCAGGTTATGACTAAAATCGCTTTAAAAAAAGACCCAAACTTTTCTTATGTAATTCAATGTGCTATATTTCCCCTGGGAAATATAGCATTACCGAGATAAAGCTAACTAAACGTAATAAATTTATACTAAAAGTAAGTAGGTAACTGTAATGCAACTACTTGAACATGACAAAACATAATTAATTATGATTAACCTACAAAATCGCATTCTTTTTGTTTTGATAAACGAAACGTGAAATATCGATGTTGTGTGGCGCCGGAGATATCTTTCCTTTGCTTAAGTTCACTCTCTATTACATTTAGGATAAAAATAATCTTATTCGCTCTCAAAAATTCTACTTTATTTCCATCCTTTGCAAAACAATAAGAAAAAAATGCTGGCGCGGTGTTTAAGATACACTGAAATGACACACCGAACACAACTCCAATATTCAAAGGAACGAAATCGAAAGCAACACTCATGAACGAACTCCCGTGAGAAAATTATGGGAAAGTGGAATGAAATAAAAAGAAGCCATGGAATAATAAGGCTGCATATATTGGCTTTTTATGTTATAACAACATAAATATTTTCATAAAACAAGTGTTCATAACAACGCGTCTTCGTTTGATTAATAAGCTTCTAATATGTACTATTACTCAATTAGCAAGCAAATACTTAACCAAATATTCTATTTATACTTCAATTTAATCCATTCACTACAGAAGGCTTAGTCATACTCTCTTAGAAACTTGCAGCAGTAAAGTCTCTTCTTAGTAAATCTAGCGCCGATCCCTAAAATCCCTCAAACTGTCAGGCAAGTTCTGATCAACCATTGGTTTCAAATTTTCTCGTGCGTGTTGATGGCACTCATTTGTTGAAACACAATGAATCTGGAGTAGGACAAATGTTGAGCAGTCTAAATGACTCAGTCCACAATTTGCTGCTGTATTTTTAGAGTAAACAATATCAGACCTCATGTTATTAAGAGGAAGGGATTGAAAATATGACAAAAAGGAGAGTGTTGAAATTAAGGAAAAAGAAAAGAAGTAGATATGAAGAAAGAAGTGAAAAAGAGAAAAAAATTCGGTAGATTGTAAGGATGAGAAAGTTAAATAGGCTCAAATCTAGTAATTTAGTAAAATAATGAAAAAGAACATAAACGGGAAAATGGATCGAAAGTTGAAAGGAATAAATGAGAATTATTTAAAGAAATGAACAATTGAAGAGATGAAAGGCTTAAAGAGTTAAAGGGTTAAAGTGATGAAAGGTAGAAAGGGTTGAAAAAAATAAAAAATTGAAGGTTATAGGATTGATTATATAATATTTTCCTCTCTCTTGCTAATATTTAATCTAAATTGGAAAAACTTCTTGGCTGAAAAATGGAGGTTATCTAATTAGCAGTTTAAATCTTTAAAAGAAAGATACCGTACTCCAAAAATTACGAGAGCCAGAAATTTAAATAATAATTCAAACAACATTTTTTAATGAATTAAAGTTAATTAATGGTAAAATGCTCCAAGGTTGAAAATTGTTACGCGTTTTTTAAACCAACTAAAGAGAAACGAAACTTTCACGAACAATTTTTTGTTACTTGATGCAAAATAGTTTCAGATATTTTGAGATCGTTTCCTAACCAACTATAAGATTCTCTATGCGTTTTGAACTAAAGTTTCGCTTTGAGTGCGTCTTTATCAAAGAATCTTTCGTTGCTTATCTGAGATTCTAAAGACAAAACGGTATTAATCCAAACGAGAAATATCAAGAGAGTATGATGTACAAGATAATAGCACCCAACCAAGATTATTCAGTTTATCTCGCAATACACAAACGATGTATGGTCGTCCATTGTCGGATATTGCGGTTGGCCCACGCTGAACGCTATCGCATAAGTTACCCTTGAACTCTTCTCTGTTGTGCAGCGTATACTTCACTTTTTGTCTTGGGACAATCAGATTGAAATGAAAGATTCTTTGATAATGAGTCACTTGAAGAAAGACTTCAACAGTGTTTTGCTTCAAATCATAAGGAGTTTTATTCAAGAGGCATATATGAACTTTCTTTTGATGAAATTATAATTTCTTTTTTATTGAATTATAAAATACACACAAAAGCTTTTGTTACCTGATAAGTTATATGGCATATATTCCTGAAAACTAAACATTTAAAGTTTGAGAGACAAATGCTATATCAATGGTTAATGCTTGACGTGTGAAACTATGGTAAAAAGAAATGTCGATTCGAAGAGGGGTACGCAGCGTCTTTGCTTGACAAACTCGATACCACCCAACTCTTCTAAGTTTGTGCGTTCCTTTTCATGTTTCATATTAAAAAATTTATTCTTCTCACAGACTCTTCCCTTCCGTATTTCCCTTCTTAGGTTCGAGATCGTAACGCTATAAAAGAAAATGTCCCTTTTTTCGTGTTCTTCTATAAAAAGTTTTATTTTTTTAGGGTTTGTAACTAAACCAAATGAAAAAAGTTTATTTTCATCATAAAAAATTACTTTTGTAAGTAGAGTACTGAATTTGTATTTTTTTGCATTTGGAAAATAAAGATAGGGTATTATTAATATCGGAAAATATGAGAATATATAAAAGACTGTAAGCTTTAATTTTTTTCAAAGCATGATAGAAAATTGTAAAACATTAAAAAGAAAATATTCGAATATTTTACAATGGTATTTGTTTTAAGAAAACCTTCCAAAACATTGTAAATTTAATGAGAAATTTCTAGAATTCCTAATTTTATGAAATTTCACGTATGTTTCCGAACTTGCCAGAACCAATTTTTGGAACCTTTTGGAAAATTCTGGAATATTACTTCAGCAATATTTATACAGGTATACACAAATCTGCTATCATTTCAGATCTAGCTACCAGCATTCATCAGAATGGGTGAACTTACAGAAAATACTTTGCCATGCATGTAGTGGACCAAGACAAACCCCGGGAAGCAAAATTTTCGTGTGAATAGTACAAAGAAACTTTGAAAGCTAACAAAACTCTTTTTCCTAAAGCGTAAAATATTAAATGTCGCACATCTTTAAGCTATTATCTTTGTTTGTAAGCCAAAAGTGTAATGAGGTATATATTTTCTCTTTTAAAGGATTGTATAGGGGGAAAATAGATGCAATAAAATTTTTCATTCTCAGGAATTGGTGTGAACCCTGATGCAACTGCTAGTTCTGCATGATGGACCCTTGCAAATGTCGAAGTGGACAATATGCACTTGCAATTTCTTATAAGCTCGGTCCTGAAACTCACATTTTTCTATTTTTCTTCTTCTTTCAGTTTGTATAGAAACTTCATCCGTCTGCTCGCCTATATTAAAGTGCTTATGACATTAATGGAAGGAAAAAATCTATCTGGACCTAACAAGCTTCTTACTGTCATGCCCTAGCCATCACAAACCAAACTTCTTGTACAAAAACCTTTATATGCTCAGGTTTATCTATATTTTTTGGTTTTTACCTTTTCATGAAGTTCTTTCTTGTGTTTAAACTTGTGTTTTTTAGGGGAAGAGTGATCTGCGTCTGTTTTGGTTTGGTTGGCTCAAGGCGTGGCTTGAAAGCTTTGTTTATTAGTTTGTTATTTTATTATTTTGTTTTGGTGTGCTTTCGTTGCACTCTCAAATGGTGCTTTCAAACGAGTTTGAGCCTTAGGTTTTTCTTTGTAAGGTAGAGTTTTTGTTTAGCATCCTAATCTTTGCACTTCTATTGAAGCAGTTATTTGCCTGTTTATATTTTATTAATTGTGATTCATTTCGCTAATTACATCATGTGCCAGTTAATCGCTTGGATACATGAGTATTAATTGGTAAGTTGTTATTCATATATCGATAATTTTTATTAGTTCAAAGCCCGCCTATCTCATTCATGTGCGGAGATTTAAATAGTTTATGTTTTCTCTCAAATATCACGTTAAACAGACTTGCCTCAACAACATATTATTGAAAAGAGTATCAGGCCTATTGAAGCCATTCGCAAGTACTCATCAACCTTTCATTTTTGTAAAATCTCACACCAATCTCTTTCAAGATTACGTCTTTACCTAAACTACTTCAGTGTTCAAAACAGCTCATCCCCTCCTATAAAATTCAGTTTATTTCTTTAATGCCCACGCAACCTCTTTCCTGATTTTTTTAAGCTGTGGTAGTTTGTTAAAAAAGGCTATTTTCATTCGTCATATCGCATGTAAGAAGTCTACCATTATATTGGCTTTGGAGAAAACATTTAGCCAAATTGAAAACAGAAACTTCTGGTGCTCCATTCCCCCATGTGTATTCATTCTCCCTCCTGCTAGAGGCACACGAATTTGGGTCGAGATTTGGTCTATCGCTCCCTCATATCTGCTTCTCTTCATCTTCCATTCAAATCGAATCACCAAGAATCATCGAATATCTGCTCGCAACTTTGTCTCTGATACATACATTTAGGTTGCGATTATTTATCATCTTCCAGGTTATCCTAGGTTAAGATTCTTCGAGGAGTTATGGGAATATCTTACTATCGTGTGCAATAGTACTACCTGAATTTAAATACGCAGTTGTTCGACCTATTCTTAATAAATTGAGAGTGAACCTAAACGACTCGCAAGCATCTACAAAAGCAAAAAACGCTATTTCTCGAAAAGGTTTTTCAAATTTTGATCTAATCACAAAATCTAAATCACTTGTCCCCCGATAGCAATGATTAAATTTTTTAGTTTAATTTTGAGATTAAACTTATCACTGAATCAGCTCTTTTTACATTCTGGTACTTTTGGACCTCTCGGCAGAATTGGGCCACCCTTCGTTGATCATACTGTTCCTTTTAAGCGACCTAGTGAATTCCTGGATGTCTCTGGATCTTTCATTAACTGGTTTTACTCGTGTTTTTAATAGTTTAATTATTCTATTCATATTGCTAATGAGAAATATGTTCTCGCGGAGGTGTTTTGGTGTCAGGCAAGGGTTGGTTCTCTTTTGCTTGCTTATTTTATGTGGTGTCTTGGTCTATCATTTCATTATTATATGCTGATACGCAACTTTATCTCTCCTTTCCCCCAGTAACATTCTCGGAGACCTTGACAAACCTACTCTCAGTTTATACCATCATTCTTGAATGGCTCTCATACCACTTTCTAAAACTCAACCATGAAAAATTTAAGATATTCCTGGTGGACATTCTTCCAGATGTGACTCATTACAAACCTTTTGCTCCCTATCTGAATTTTTTTGTTGTTTTCTTGGACTTGTCCGTTTTGACATACATTTAAAACATCTCTACTACACATTTGATAGGCATTTATCGCTCCAAAGCCAAGTTACAAATTCTTGTAAATCCCCCCCTAATCTCAGCTGAATCTAGTGCTACTTTGACCCCATAGCTTTGAGATTACCATTTATGCTTTCGTCACTTACCACCATGGATCCTGCACGCCCTCTTCGATCGATTACAGGCTACGATTTTTTAACGCCGAAAACTGGTTCAAAACATTTCATTCCGTATTTCTCTCCGCCGGACACTTTTAAAGTGATCTTATATATGCCACTTGAAATACTTTAATTCCATCCTTTCTCGCTTCCTCACTTATTCTAACGCAGCCCTTCTCCATAAACCTGCGCTCTGTCTGGCTTTGTCTTTCCTCATCTACTGATTATTTCACTTATCCACCTAATCCTTCTGCTGTATGGGTGATATTGCTTTTTATATTTAGCCCAAGAATGTGAAATAATCCGCTTCCAGTGATATGCTCACTGCCACACATTTCTGCCTTGAAGCCCTTCTTTTTCTCTTAGGGTTTTCTTTAGTTGATAGACCTGTGCTTTGTGAAGTTTCATGGCTTTAAATGCGCCGTTAAAATATCACTATTATTATTAATATTAACAACCACTGATTTTCCGTTAATCCATGAAAGTATACTTATATAATTCAAAAGTATTTTTTTATGTCACTATATACAAACTATTGATTATCTTAAGCTGGTATTCAATAATATTAAAGCTTCTATCTCTCTCAAAAGCCTATCAGTGGACTGATGTCATCTAAACCTCAAAATATTTTAAAATGAGAAGCAAATTTCCTATATGCCTTCTTTGCTTAAGTTCAAACATACTCAACATGCACTAACTCTCTTCATATATAATTAAGATTGCACGGCATTATGTATAGTCAAATACAAGGAAATATACAATCTCCTAATGACCTCTTGACCTTTTTATTTAACCTTTCTCTTTATAATCTCAGCAACATAGGCGTCACCTTCATTCCTTACGTGCAGGGGAATTTTTTTTTTTTAAATATTAAGCAACATCGGTCATTTTGGATGTTCAATAAAGGAATATGGACAAATCTATTACCCGAAGATTTACCCAAATTAAGATCAACTTCAAACTTAGATACTATACTTCTCACACACAAAATTATCTCATTAATATACACATACATATGCGGCAGAGCAATTTAAAGTAAGACAGTTAAAGGCAAAATAAGTTTGAACAGAAAAATTCAGCGCAACGTAAATAAGCATATTAGCATTTGGAAATCAAAATCTGGAAATATTCTTGGTCTTTTTATATATATACATATATATATATATATATATAATGGTATTGTTGTCTAGCATAGAGTTAAAAAAATATTAGTTTAATCTGATATTCTTCTAGGCGAATAAATACTATGAATTTGTTGATTGTTAGGTGAATCTAGCTAAGTGAAATTTTCAATGTTTGGTGATATCCTCCAACTGAATTATTCATTTAGGAATGATTTTCTTTTGTGCTATCATAGATAGTTAAAATTCTGGCTAAATTAAAATGTTGTTTTCTGTCTTCGATGAGAAAATGAGCACCGACACCAGGTGTTTTTAAACTACTGCGTTAGTTCTCATTTTTGTTTCATTTCGTCTTGAAACGTTTCAAAAAGCTAAACTTCATGTGCTGTGACAAGCCCCTACAAATACAACAACATATAACAAATCAATATATTGTTAAATAAAATTATGTAAGATATAGAAATTGAATTTTTTGCAACACACTTCGCCTAAGACGGAACGAAATGTCACTATAACATCATAAAATATCTTATCAAAATTATCAAATAAATGTTTTGGGTTCAGTAAAAATTTCAGGCACGAAACTTTTGTATGATTCTTACGATTTATTTTGTAGCAATATTTATATTTGTGATTGGAAAACACTATAATTTTTTGCAATGTATAACATAGTTTTGATTAAAGGAGCGGGGGCATTTTAAACGTCCAATTTGCCTGCCAATGTTTTTTTCCTCGAAAGGTCTGCAAATTTTTAGAGGAGGAAAGAAAAATCGTTCGCCCTCGTGGGCTAAAACAATTTCTCATCTGTAAATTTCACATAACATGAGGGGGAAAGTAATACCCATTACTAAACCAAAGAGAAGACAGTGGCTCGCCTTTTTCTCTTTCGTTCATTCTTTTTTTTGTATAGAAATGTACATTGGGAGAAAATTCGGTGCTTCCTCACTAACTTAAAATGAACATATTTCGATAACGATGCTCTCTGCACGAATTCGAGATAGTGTTTTCCTTCCCTTGGTTGTTGTTAGTGTGGTACGTGACTGCATTCCGTAATAAAGGCCACTACTACAGTATCCATTTGTAGTCAACTTTGAATCTTCCATCAATCCATTGCCATGTATCCTTAGCAACAAGAGAGAGATGAAAAGCCAAGCTGTTATAGTTTGCAACCCTCAAAAAAACATTTTTCAAAATCGCAAAATTATTTATTTAACAAAAAATGTATAGAAAATTATGATAGGAATACTTATGTGGCTATTATTTACTCTGCAAAATTGTCTTTGTGCTCAATTGTTGATGAGACTGATAGGCTATCGATCCCCAACGTAAGCATCAATTAAATATAATATATTTACGAAATCAAACATTTCTTTTTGGTATTTATTTGTGGAATTCCTAATTATATTATGTAATTATGTATTTGAGAATTTTGTCCAAACATTTCTTAACTATAAATTTCAAATGAATTAAATGATAGCGTAAGCCGTTGTCAGAGAAAGAGAGAGAGAGAGAAGACGCCCACCGTGGTCTCTTTCAAGGAGAGAGAGAGAGAGAGGACACACCGGGTCGACCCTATTTAATCCACACTAACAGGGGGGCAAAATCGCAAAAGCCGTGATGGGCTGGAGGCCCGACTTCACGGAAGCCTGAGATGTGTTTAAGATCACGAAGGGTCTCGTCGTGGATTATCCTTCGACGGCAAAGCGTCTGTCGACTGGAACCCTTCCCCTTAGGGTAGGGGGCTAAAGCCCCTCCGTCCACCCCTATAAAACATCTGATGCCGGAATTGGTGAGCAGTAAATAACAGCTTGTGTCCCGATTATCTGCAAGTATCCGCCATCTTCCCGTACCCGTATGTTCCGCGCGAACCCTTGCAGAACCCCTCAAGCTCCGTGTATCCTCCTAGAACTCACGATAGTGAACCCTATACCCGTTGGTACTCATTACCCAAACGCGACACGTAAAATTCTCGATTTGGTTTTCTTAAGCCGAAGGCAAGATCTGAGTTCATATCACGTAAGAGTCGTTTGTCAAAAGGCTATTATTGTAGACTCTACGCCGTGTCTAACAAAAGCAGGACTACTCCCTCGGACCAAATCTTCAAATTAACCGCAACGAGCATCTCTTCTGTGCAAGCTCTCTCCTCCCCCTTTTTAAGCCTTCGTCATTTGGCTTCGCGTGCGCTGAAGGTCATTTGAGTGTCACTTCTGTCATTGTCCGTTTGTGTGTACGGCGATCGACCAGCCCAGGTAGCTCTTTGAAGCCGAGACTCGTCTACGTCTCTTATGTTTATATGCCTTAATTAAACCCTTTTTAATTTTGTACACCGTTTTTTTTACCTTAAAACCTTCCAAAATAGCTAAGCATTGGCCAACCTAAACTGCACTATAAAACTTAATTGCACTCTAATAATTAATTTATATTTTACCCACGCTCATAACGGAATAATCCGTTCATAAGCCTCTTAACATCGGGCTGAGAAGTTTGAAAAGGGGTTGGGTTCTAACATCAAACCTACGACATATAGTAATATCTATATTATATAAAACTGGTGTCAGGTTTATTGATGTTAATCTTAGCTATTTAATTGGTTAACCTTGGTTAAATTGTTAAACTTTTGGCTAATCTTGGTTCCCGTTCTGGACATCAAAAGGTGAGGAATTAGTACTTACACAATTGTATTTTTTCCCCTTCGCTTCTTTTTAATTTTGTGTGTGAATTTACTTTGCGTGACCGTGCATCACCATTATTCCCCCACAGAATTAAATTGCTGTGCTTCAAAGCCTCATTTCGAATTTCGTAAGTTGAAGGTACATTTAGAATTTGCATTTTTCTATGCATATATGTCACTGGGCGGGTTGTAACTCTCGTCTCAATCACAGTGAAGTATTTATGTAAAATCTCGTCCCCGAGATTTTTCCCGAGTGATCATACGGATAGAAACAGCACCGTGCGAAGTAATTGCATTTTTTTCCGTGAGTGTTTTTCGTCTGGTATCGTTCGTAATTTCGTTTGATCAAGCAAAACCCGGTCGCACTTCCGTCGTGCTTTACTAGAAATCCCACTACATTCATTGTCGTGGGTTAATTTATTTCTTGTTGTCACTTCTCTCACTGAAAACCAGTAACATGTCTTCGTTGGGAATTTTCTTGGCCCTCGGTGAGTCCCTCGGACTCAACGGAAAAGAACTAATTACCTACATCCAGAAGGAAGAGAGAAGAGAAAGAGCCGAAGAAAACAAAATGAACACAAAGAAAGAGAACGGAAATAAAGAGAAAGAGGCAGAGAAATAGTGAGGGTTCGTTTCCATGAATTGGAGATGTGCAGGGTTAAGAACGAGACGCTCTCCGTGAGTTCCGCAACTTCAGACTAGATGCACTGCAATCAGCGACAATAAAACTCCTAGTATTCAAAGAAAGAGAAGACTTCGGGTCTTAGCTCACCAACTTTGAGAAAATCTAAGAGGTAAGTCATTAGGACAATGAGACGCACGGCATAGCACAATTATTGCCTATGCTGAGTTCCCAACTAAAAGGTATTTTCATCTCCCTTCCTTCAGAGGCGACGATTGAATACTCTTCGTTAAAAGCCGAGCTGCTCACCGCATATAATATTACCCTGGACTTCTATGAGCTAAATTTAGGCATTGTCGCATTCAACTAAACCAGGCATTCCGTCAGCTATGCTACTCCCTGCAGCGTCACTTTAATCTTTTGTATCATGCAGCCAAAGTGCCTTCGAAAATCAGGTCCTTCGTAAAAGACCGGAAGTGACATACTCACAAAGAATGCATCGAGGAGGGTAATGACTACGCAGCTAGCCACAACTGCTATCCGAAAGAAGGGAAAGAGTCAGATATCGTATCATCCAGTTATAGATCACGTAAGAACCAATTGCATTCAGAACTCGCAGTTTAGAAGTAATTCTTCTCACCAGGTGCACCAAATTAGTACTATTTTTGTGCCTCCACCGTCGCGAAATGAAGCCCCCTCTTCTTCAAACCCGATGAGTACTGCTGGCCACCAGGTAAACATTTTGTTTAATAAAAGTACCCCTGAGGCCCTCCAATTCGAAACTGGAGCGGTGAATGGTTGCTGGATCTTCACCCTCGTCCGTGATACAGGGTGCACGTGTATTGTCGTTTCTAATGAACTACTCCCCCATGTGGCTTCAGATGACGATAAATTTGCCGTAATGCATGATTCCTTGGGGTGCGCCAAAAAAATTCCCCAATCTTAATTGTTATATTGAGTGCGCATATTTTACTGGTTGGGCTGAAGTCGTTGCAGCCCCGATCAAGTTTGTGCTGTCCTAATTGGTTAGTCCCCCCGGGTATCTTTCACGCCCGTGGCTCAACCGATTACTACCCGTTCTCGCACGAAGAATGAACTTCAAGCCTTTACACATTTGGAACCCCCGTGTGTCCCAGAATTGCAGAGTTCGATGAGCAGTGACTTTGCTAAAAGTCAGAAGAAATGTGAGTCTCTTCGCCCCCTGTGAACCAAGGCTCAGCAGAAAACGCGCGAAATCATCAGGGGGAATAAGGTAATTTCCTTCCTCACTAAGGACGACCTCCTCTATCGCGTGTGCACCGAGGAAAACGACACCGAGTCACGCACTTATGTTTACCTTGCTCCCACGTCACTCAAATTCTTCGCACCGCTCACGATATTCCCTTTGCTGGCCACTTCAGCCACACGAATACCGGAAAAAGGATCTTCAAATATTTTTATTGGCTTGGCATGACCGACGAAATTCTGTGATATTGTCGTTCGTGCGACATTTGTCAAATACGGCAATTAAAGGCCGAGTTAAACCTATGCCTTTAAAGAAGGGACCCCTACTCTCTGAACCCTTCTCCCGAGTAGCTATTGATTTAATCCCGCCGAAGCACCCTCAAGAGTGAAAGCCAGAGCAGTGTTTTAAGTCTGGTCGATTTTGCCACCAGGTAACCTCGGCTGTGTCCCTCAAGAAAATTGATAGTATATCCTGCTCCGAAGCTCTTATTTCTATCTTTTCCCGTGTAGACCTACCTAAGGAAATTCTATCAGATCGTAGTCGCCAATTCCCCTCCAAATTTATGGCGTCGGTCGGTAAATTTCTAATGATTAACCCCTTGTTTAACATCCCTTTTCACCCGGCTTGGAATGGAATGTGGGAGAGGCTAAATGGTGGTCTCAAGGCTATTCTCTAAAAGTTGTTTGCCGATTAGCCCACTAAAAAGGGCACCGTTTTATTCCGGTAGCACTCTTTGCCTACCGTGAATTCCAGCATCATACTTTAGGATTTTCCCCATTTGTGCTTTTATTTGGATGGAACGTTAGATGCCGCCGAGTATCCTAAAGGGTGTCCATCCAATCAGAAATTGGTTCAAGACTTGCATTCCTCTTATTAATACCTACTTGGTTTGAGACAGAGGCAGGAAAAGTGCGCCGAAATTGCGTATCAGAAGGCCGACTTAAATTTGGACAAGTATAAAACATACTTTGATTGCAAGTCCAATGAAAAGTAATTTAACCCTGGAGAAGTTTTGCTACTCCTCCCCACGGACAAAAACAAGTTGTTAAGCCAATGCGAGGGCCCCTACCAAGTAGTTGAGAAACGTCATCTCGTCGATTACTTCATTGTAAGCCCCTCAGGAATATAGCTTTTGCATGTTAACATGCTCAAGGGGTACCGCCGAAAGTGAGCATTAACCAGATAGTGGCAATTGACGAAGAGTCCCTTATGGAATCTAGCTACGCCCTCAAACCCCTATTGCGTAATTCAAGTAGTCTGCATAGAGCAAGACAGGAAATGCCCGTTGTATGTCTTGCTCGTCACTAATAATTCCCCATCTGCGGAAATTAAAATATGCGACCAGCTATCATCTTTTCAAAGGAATCAATTGCAAGCGCTCCTAAGTCGCCTTGGTGACGTTATCACCGAGAACCGGAGTTGTGCCACGCATTTTGAGCACACCTATTAATTAAATAGCCATGACCTCATCCGTTCCCAACGATACCCCCTACCATCACACCTGTGAAAGGATTCAATGACGGGGTAGATAAACCTTGTAGGTTGCAGATCATCGAACCTTTGGAGTCGAGCTATTGTTTCACGGTTTTCATGGTTAAGAAGGCCGATGGTTCTTATCGCATGTGCATCGATTTTAGGAAGCTAAATTCGGTTACTGGATTCGATGCAGAACCAATTCTCACCATGGACCAAAACCCGCAACTTTTTGAGAAGGCCAATTTCATCTCTGATTTAGACTTGTTCAAGGAATATTATCAGATTGCCCTCTGGAAGGAAGTAAAGAAATTTACTGCTTTCTCCACTGAAAAAGGGTTTACGAAGTTCCATCGGCTTCCCTTTGATCTGGTAACGGCTGGCAGCAACTATAATCGGAACATGAGGGGGATCCTAGAAGGCCTCCTCAACGTCACCATCTATTCTGATAATGTCTATGTGGCCACCCAAAATTGGGATCAGCACTTGTCCACCCTCCAAGCCGTTCCCTATATACTCCGGGAACACAGTTTGACAATTACCCCCAGCAAGTGCCACTTCGCTTTTGGCACTATCATTTACCTCGGTTTCCATATCGGAAATGACCGGTTAGCTCCCAAGTACGAGAAGATCAGGGACATTATTGATATTCCCGTGTTCGCTTACAAAACGCAGATGCTCTTCTTCATGGGATCAGTGTAGTTCTAACGTCATTTTATCTCAAACTTCGTGTCTCCCCCCCCCCCTCCCCTCCTGTGCGAGCTACTAAGGAAGAAGATCCGTGAATGACTAGATTGGACGCCGTTTACGACTCATGGCTTTAACCAACTCATAAACCATAAGGTGCTTTGATGGAGAAACGAAGGTGGTTACGTTGGCTAAAATAAAAGAGCTCGTATGAAGAAAAGATTTTGGCAAACTTCGCGAAAAGTGACTACGTAAGAAAAAAGAAGGCTAGTATGGAGCAAATAAGGTGGATACATTGGATAAAATAAAGGAGATCGTATGGAAAAAAGAAGATGGCGAAAGTCACAAAAAATTGGCTACGAGAGAGAAAAGAAGGCGGTGATGGTGGAAAAAGTTAGTGGCAAAGTTTGAAAAAGAAGCTGCTTGGAGAAAAGTGCGTGACAACGTTAAAGAAAATTAATTGACTACGTCTGGAAAGTAATGTGTTTACATTAGAAATAAGAACGTTGCTACCCTTGGGGAAAAGAAAGTGGCTACTTTGCTAAATAAATCGGCTAGACTAAAAAAATATATGCATTGGAGAAAGGAAGGTAGTTACGCTAAAAAGGTGACTATATTAAATAAAAAATTGTTGTCGTTAAAAAAGGAATATGGATGCTTTTAAAAATGGAACTAGGTTGTATAAAAGATGGTATCTAGGTTGTAGAAAACTAAGTGACTACTTTGGAGAAAAGAAAGTGGTTAGATTGGATAGAATAAGGTGTCTACGTTGGTAAAAGTAGTTAGCTAATTTAAGAAAATAAGGAGACTTCATTGAAGAAAAAGCGTTAGCTATTAGTAAAAGAAAGTGGCTACGTTTAGGAAAAGAATCTGAATACGTTGAAGAAAATAAAAATGCTATCTCTGTCAAAAGAAGCTGGCTACTTTGAAGAGAAAAAGGTGGCTACGTTCGAGAAACGAATGTGGTGTTGTTGTAGAAAAGATTCTGAATACAGTGGAGAAAATAACAACTCTACAATGACAATCATGGAGCAAAGTAACTGGATACATTTAGAAGGAAAATGAATACGTTGTAAAAAATAAACTGACTACATTGGAGTAAAGAAGTTGCGGCATTGGAGAAATGAAAATACGTACTTTGAAGAAAATTATATACATCCCCTAAGGTAGGAAGATGATTACGTTTTAGAAAAGGAGGTTTGTTACGTTTTAGAAAAGAAGGGGTATACGTTGAAGAGACGATTATGTCTGATTTGGAACAAAGAGGTAGGTTGAGTTCCATATAAGAAGATGGCTACTTTGGAGAAAGTTTGTAATTTAAGGCTAAAAAAAAGTGGCTGCGTTGGAAAAAAAAGATGCAACATTGGAGAAAAAAAGGTGGCTATCTTTGGAAAAAAGTAAGTGGTTAAGTTGTGGAAAAAATAGTGGCCACGCTAAAGAAAAATTTGTGAACACGTTATAAAAACGAAGACAGCTACGTTGAAGAAAGGGTAGCTCTGATGTCAAACAGAGCTGTATACGTTGTAGAATTAAATATAAATTTGTTGGATCAAATAGCAACTCTAAGTTTGAAAGAATGATTTGGTTACGTTAGAAATTGAAGAGGGAATTTTTGGAGAAAAAAAGTGTACTACGTTATAGTAAAGGATGTAGCTCATTTAAAAAATTGGTTAGGTTTTACAGAAGAAATGAATACGGTGGAACAAATAAGTTTAATTCGCTGGAGAACAAAGGTGACTAGCTATGGAGAAAATTAAGTCGCTACGTTGCAGAAAAAAAGGTGTTTGGGTTTAGGAAAAAAATTGAAATACGTTGAATAAAATAAAAAGACAACCTTAGAGAAAAGAAAGTGTCTACCCTAGTGAAAAGAAAGTGTCGACCCTAGAGAAAAGAAAGTGTCTACCCTAGAGAAAAGTAGGTGGCTACGTTGGAGAAACAAAAGTGTCGACTTTGTCAAAAGAAATCTGAATACTTTTGAGAAAATATGTTGGCTACGTTATAAAAAGAAGGTGGCTAGTTTGGAGAAAAGAATGTGTCCTTCGAGTGGAAAAACTAATTGTTTCCGTCGAGAAAAATCACATGGCTAAGGTTGAAAAAATAAAGTTGCTACCTTCAAGAAAATGAGGTTGCCTCGTTAGACTAAAAACGCTGGCTAAGTTGGAGAAAACTAATGTGATTATGTTGAAGAAAATAAGAAGAAAGCTTTGAAGAAAAGAATGTGACTACGTTCAAGAATATAGGAAGGACACCTTGTAGAAAAGAAGGTGGCTACTTTGGACAAAATGAGGGTTACGTTGGAGAAATGAAAGTAGATATGTTGGAAAATGTAGGTCGCTATGTTGGAAATAAGAGCTGGTTACGTTGACTAAGTGATTGTTGCTAGTTAGAGAAAAGAAGAATTTAAGGTAGCTACGTTGGAAATAGAAAGTGGCTACGTTGTATAAATGATTGTGGCTTGGTTGTCGAAAAGAATGTGACAAATTTATAAAATAATAGGGGTACTTTGGAGAGAAAATGGTGACTATGTTTGAAAAAGTGGGTATGTGATGAAAAGAAGGTAGCTACGTTGAAGAAACGATGCTGGCTACATTGAAGTATTAAAGGTGGCTATGTTGGGATAAAACAGTGGCTGCGTTGGAGAAAAGAAGTTGCCTACGATGAAAATTAAGGTGTCTACGTTGGATAAATGCTTGAAGCACGGTGGATAATAAAGCAGGCTACGTTGGAAGTAGAATATGGCTACGTTGTAGAAATGATTGTGGCTAGTATAGGAGAAAATATGAAAAAGGAAGGTGCTACGTTAGAGAAAATAAGGTGGCTAGGTTGGGAAGAGTAGGGGGATAGGTTGGAAAAATAAGGTGCCAACATTTGAGAAAAGATATTTGTATTAGTGTTAGGGAGTTGGCACAAAAACTTGCTCTGTAACGTAATCAACTTTATCAAAATTATATTATATTTGATTAGAAAAATTAGGTCAATTTGTTTACTAAGTAAGTATTGGACCCCTTTAACAAATCGAAGAATATAACGATCAAGTCAATGCTTAGCCGACTATTTTATTCTCTTCAGCAACTTCTTTCTACCCGCATCAGGCCTATTTACACCGGAGCTATGGTTCATGGTTTTGCGAGTTTCTCTTAGGATTTCGATTATTCATCTCCACAACCCAAGGGAAAATCAACAAATTTGTGAAGTTTTTCAACTTTTCGGAATTAAATTTACGCTAGAATGACTTTTTTACTGCGCTCATTCAAAGTTTTCAAGCGTGCTAATTTTGCACAGGCAAGAGCAGTTGCCGTGCAACCAAGTTTTTTTAGCGAAAAAAGAAAGAATAAGGCTTGGATGATAATTTCAATTCCTAAGAACATATTTGAAAGTCAAAAATACCTTTTTTTTTTTTATGAAATAATAAATAAAATACGCTTTTTTAGACGAGTTATTAAAAACAATTATCCGAGTATTTTCATGCATTATAAAAATTTGTATGTTGCTAAACATTTGTCTATGCATTTAACTTCTTGTTTCAAACCATATTGTAAAGATTTGTGCATATTGATTGAATAATGTCTATTTCTCACTTTATTTCGTCTTAACTTTCACTTCCTCACGTAACAGAACCATTTTCAAGTTGGCTTTCCAAGACTTTGACTCTGATATTTAAGAATGGGTAAAAAAGTAGGTATTTATTGCTAAAGTATTTATTGTAGATTGCATTATACACGGTTGGTGATTATAAATTGCGGCAATTTATATACCCAAACGTTATAAATTTTAAATGGATTAATTTAAAATTATTTTTAATCAAAACTGAGAACTCTTTGACTCCTTTTTACGATGAAGAATCAAGTTCTCTCCAACAAGACACCCTTAATCATTCTACAGATCTGTCCCAGCTGTGAATTACCTTTCTATTTTGATGTTGGAACCATTTGCGATCACGATGGTACTTTGGCCCAAACTACTAGCCAGAGGAGAGCGAGACTACGTCAGCGGAGAAAATTGCGTCCATAATAACCGATTTTCTATGCGGAAAGGGACGCGGGGAAAGAACAAATGTTGCCGATAAACGAGCGTTATGTGGTTAGTTTACTTTTGGGGATAAACTTTCTTCATGGCCAATATATCAGCTATAATTTCTCGAAGTAAATTAATTTAAAAAAATAGTGTTGATATTTTTAATTACGCTCAGAGACCATCCAACAGTTCATATCTCGCTCCAGAGATTTTTAGAACCTGCCATAATGACTTCTTGCTGACGTTGCCATACACTCCCCATATTTGTAAACCAAGCTACGCATTTTGTGCCGCTCTTTCTCAACCAGCTTCCTCCTCGCATACACTCGAATCACACAGCCTTCCTTCTCTCTAAACTAATCATGTTCCTCTAGCATCAATGCCTGTGTTTTATACTCATGCCATATTCAATCAAGATTTTGCATTATTGATTGTTTATAATACGATCATTTCCTGAATCCTGCTCATAAGAATCATCTCATACTCATTCCCATCTTATTGCTTCACGGCCATTCACATCTCGTTTTTATTTTCATTCCAACTTCTTCACATCTGATCTACACATGAACAAATTTATGCTTACAAAGATTTTCCCAGGACAAAAACAGCCATCTGCTTATACTTTCTCGATAATAATAAATCAATCTTAATTTTAATTCATCTTCTCTTTCTTGCCACACCATTGTGTTTTAATGCACATATCTCAGTTTGCCAGAAGGTCACCTTCAAAGGGCTTGTAGACCCCACCCACCTTCAAAAGACCCAGAGAGTGGCCAAGCCTTTTGCCCAGGTCTCAATCAACCTAATAGGCCCTATTCGTTCCCCGTCGAGCAAGGGGCACACCTATATTTTAAAACTTGTCGATTGGGCCACCCGTTTTCCAGAGGCTATCCTCATGAAGAAGATTGACAGCATTTGTCATGCAGAAGCTTTAATCTCAATCTTTTCCCGAGTAGGGATCCCGAAGAATATCTTATCTGACAGAGGACGTCAATTCATCTCTGAATCGATGGAATATATCGGTAAACTCCTTTTAATCAAGCTCCTCTTCACGAAGCCCTGACACACTTCCGCTGACGGGATGTGGTAAAAGTTAAACGGTACCCTCAAAAGGGTACCCAAGAAGGTGGGCCATGACAAGCCCCAAGAGTGGGACCACTACCTTTCCGTAGCGTTATTTGTTTTTCGCGAAGTCCCCTATAAGACTTTGGGGTTCGCTCCCTTTGAGCTGTTATATGTACATAACGTCCGAGGTTTAATGAGCATTTTAAAAGAATTGTGGTCCAATCCTAGAATGGATGAGAAAATTAAATCCTCTTACGCGTACGTTTTCGACCTGCGTACACGTTTAGAAAAATGTGCGGACATCGCTCTCAAGAACGTCAAAATACACCTAGAAAAATACCGCACCTACTTTGATCTAAAATCAAATGTACGTTTACTCAATCCAGGGGACGAAGTACGGATATTGCTTCCCTCCGAAGCAAATAAGCTCCCTTACCACTGGAAAGGACCTTTCTCCGTTTGAAAGCCACGCAGCCCGGTGGATTACCTAATCGAAGCCCCCTCCGGTAATAAAATTTACCACATCAACCTCCAAAAGAGATACCACCACCGTGCTTGCCTAAACAACATAGTCTCCCTAGACGAAGAACCAGTCCTCAAAGCCGCCTATCCCGATGAATCCGTGTCTGGTCCAAACGGTGTGCGTAAAAGCTAACGACGAGTATCCCATCTTGTTTCTTCCTTTCCTCCAAGCAGAGCCTCACTCTGACTTGGAGGTGAACCCCAATCTCTCTCCTAATGAGCGGGCTCAATTGCCCGCCTTATTGGAAGGCTTTTCCAACGTCATTTCAGGATTCCAGGGTTGCTCAACTTAATTTACGCATGAAATTGTTCTCGCTATCCTAAATGCGCTAAGGACTAAACCTACCTCCATACCCGTCCACTTATGGTTGACTTTCGATGTAGAGATAGAGAACTTATTGAAATTAGGAATAATGGAACCATCATCGTCTGATTTTTGCTCCCCTATTGTCATGGTTAGGAAGCCTGAAAAGTCCTTTAGAATGTGCCTCGATTTTCGCAAATTAAACGTAATTACACAGCTTGACATGGAATCGATACCCCTAATCAATCAAAGTCTTCATGCCTTCATTTAAATTCTGTGCCGTATGCAATCTGTATGGATCATCCACTTTGTTTGCTTTCAAAATGCACCTGATACTCGATCTGCTAACACCACTTCTGTAGAAAACATTAGTGTACTTTCACTGAGAATCTGTGTAAGCGCTATAAGTATCGTAGCTGTTGTGTCTTCATCGGTGGTTGTACGTCTTAGACCACTTCGCGGTTGATCTGCAACATTACCACTTTTCTGAAACTTCTTAATAAGTTTTGCCACAGTGTCCTGTGTGATGTTCTTCCATGTTTTCTGTTAAAGTTCATTGAAATCATGCGACTGCTTTCTAACCTAGCCATAAGTATGATTTCATCAATTCGTTGCTCTTTCGTCAAACGCATATTCTAGCTTTTCTGAAACATAAAAAAATATAAATTTTCCTATGTATGGAAACTTACAGCCAACTCTGTATATATATATATATACATAAATCTTGGAATTGAATTCCAGTGTTTCTCACTTCCCACTTTCTCAATATTAGTTTGGGAGAGTTGTCACTTTTTTAGCTAAAACTCAACTCATTTGATGAGTAAGGAAAGCCAATTCTAGTGACTGAAATTTTTCCTACATGTTTTTTGGTCATAAAAAGGGATATCTTTTATTAATAGACAAACTGGTCTTAGAGACAATGGCTTCCAGATTAGCAAGATGGATCTGCTCTTTAACAAAGAAGCTGCGCTTGATTTTGGCACCCTTAAACCTGAATTGAGTCGTTTGAAATTTCAATTGCCAAAAACTTTTGAAGCTTGATATCCGAGTAATAGGTGAAATGGGTAAAAAATTCAATATTATATGGGATTATTGTTACTTGGAGATAAATTTTGAGCAGAGGTGAGCCATAACTGTGATTGGAGAATGGATTTAATCTGCTAAAATGTTACCTCAAAAGCACCAAAAGAAGGTATACTTATAAATGTACCATTTTTTTGACGTTCTACAATTGACTATGTAGAGCCTAAGCCAAAAGCCTTTTGGAGACCTAGAATTTATCATATTTCTTGGGGAGGTCTAGAAATACATACGTTGGTTTATGTTTGCCTACATTGCACCCAATACATCTGTAAAGCAAAATTCAATTACAAGCTTCTTTAAAACTGTTTGACGTATCTAAACTTGCGATGCTATTCAAATGTATGAAATCCTGTTTTCACTATCCGGTTTGCCACGGTCAAAATGTTTCCATATAACACATCATATTAATTAATTAATATGATATTCAATCTTAACAGGATTTGATAATGATATGATAATGGCGAAACGTGTAACCACATACCGTGTAGGAAAGAAGTCTGATACGCACGCTGGATACGAAGGCTCAAAGTTGTGGGTAACCCTAGACCGGAGGGGGTCAACTAATTATAGTCCAGTATGCAGAAGTCTTAAGGAGGATCCGATAAAGTGGAAACATCCAAGACCACCGCGGTCTGGATGAGCAGTACGCGACGTGAAATGTATCTGCGTCGGATGAGCCTTTAGGATCATAATAAACAGCATCCCTGCTGATACAGGAATCCACAAAGAGTCACTATTTCAATGCATACATCATAACAGTCGGTGACAGACTTCTTGAACAAAGCTTGAAGTCATGTCAAGCACTCCAGAAGTCGGTGATTAACCTTCAGCTGAAGCGACGTTGACTGACTTAGGCACGTGCTGACCAAAACTTGACCATGCTTCAGTGGTGACCTGTTTTCTAGTCCGAAAAGTGAATGTTTCAGTTGTTCTCCACCCCATGCAACATTAGAGTCCGCAAGAAGCAAGCAAAACAATGGAATAGATAGTGCATACTCTCAAAGGTAAATCACGATGGCCACTCTTTAATACTATGGGCCATCTCATCGTTTGTGATGGCAAATGAATTTAAATAAATACCAAGCTCTAATGAGAGATTACATGCTGCCCTCCACCCAACACCTCTCTACTATTGCACATAATGTGTTTTTACAACAAAACAATCTGCAATGTTACAAGTCTGCGTCCATTATATCGTGGTTCTGGGACAGCAATATCATGGCAATGGACTGGCCACCTCAGTTTATGGATATAAATCCACTAGCAAAGCTCTGGAGACCTGAAAGAGGTCATAATGCGTAATTAGCCACCCTACAAGAAGCAACTGAAGGCAGTCATCACCAATCAGTGGGCCCGTATCATACCCCTCAAGTGTTGCATCCTTCTGGATAACGCGCCTCGAAAAATAAATGCTATCATATTTACCAAGGAATTCTTGACAGGCTACAGAGCTTCCTGTATCGGTTTGTTGTTGCTGTAATTTGCACAGACCTTCAGCTACTTACGGTATATGTTGCTGATGTTACATGTCTTAGTAAATTTTTTATTCGGAGCATATATAACATTGCTATGTATAACCCCCTATTTAATTATTACATTCATATTATATTCATACTGATAAGAGGTTTGTCATGAAAATCACCATGAATAACAGTATAAATATGACTTGCTTATAAAAGCAAACATAATTTCATAAAACTAAACCTAAAATTCAAGGATCCTTCAATAGTGAATAACTTTATGAAATTTTTATTTTTTTCACCTATGATATTTCTTTCCAATTAATCAATGTCATAAATATCAAAAGAACTTTGGTAAGATAGCGTAAATCAAAGTTGGAACCATGGTCTCGGACATATTACCTAGTGATGTAAACTTTCTAACAAAATTATATGTACAATGATAGCCTTTCTTAAGGGTTCTAGGATGAATTGTACTAATTGAACTCTAGGGTAATAATGCTATAACGCCCAGATGATATTAATGTCATTTGCTAAACTGACTCTCTAGGTCTAATCCCTCAGAATTTATCCACGGCTGGTCATAGTGTTGGTGTTTAGATTTATCATGCCACCTAAAGGTAAGCCTGTACCTCTTCCCTACCAAGAACTGTTGGTGACAACATCTATCTTTCGATGATGATAAAGCAAAAAATTGTTGGCTTAAAGAGTTTCAGAAAGCAAAAGATGGAGAAGGACGAAATTAATTTAATTTACAAACCTGTGGTAAGCTGCTGAGTTCTAAAGGACTTTTTTTGGTGGTGAGTAAGGGAAGAAAAAAGGACAAAACATTCAAATCAGGAGGAACATTAAAATGTTTTAAATTAGTATAAATACTGAGGTAGAATTAAAAAAGAGGAAGAATTCCAATCGGAGATTATAAACCGAAAGGTAAAAAGCCAAAATAAATGCCTCTACCAAAAGTCAACGAAAGTGGATGGGGCGATGTATGTTCTATAAAGAGGAAAAGCATGATACATGAAGACTTGCGACGGAGGGGCAGTGGAATAATATGTCAGTCAAGGTAAAAATTTCATCACAAAAGGACACGTTTAAATGGCAAGAGAGGCTCTTGACCTAGGTCAAATGTGGATGGGTCAGACGAGTATGGCTAATTTATAGGCGACAAAGAGTTACCTCAAGGTATCAGGACTTCTAGACGCACGATGGGAAGTACCTCTATCGAATTCTTAATCTTACATAACTTGAAATCAATACAGTCGTCCAAATCTTTTTGCTATAAATCCTAAACATACTTCATAGTTTCGGACAGCGTGAGTGTAGTCTTTTTACGTGTTCCCGAAATGACTAAGATAACATGAGCAGACAACCGAGCTTGCATTATCAGAATGTTTATTTTAAAGGAATTCAAATGTGACTTTGTGTCCAACAAAATGTGACCTTTTATCTGGTCGTTTATAATGAGCAACGCATCAATTTTAGACCAGTGGATGAGAGAGAAAAAACTGGTGAAATGAATATAAAACGCTTCTAAAGTCTAATAAATATAAAATCGTTATTAGGAAGTGTAAGAAGGAGACGAAAGGCAAGAAAATGCATTATTATTGCCCTATCTTCTCCTTTATCTCACATATAGCAGTCGGTGTAGCGTGGAATTGGGTAGTGTGAGAGGAAGAATGTTAAAAAATTAAGACTTCAGCACTCGAAGATCTATAGATTTATCAGGTTGCTACATAACAGCAAAATATGCACAGGGAGCGAAAGTCAACTTAGTGGACTTTATGTGAGAATAGGTAGCACATCGGGATTATCAAGGTATGACAAATGATCATTAATCTTTAAGAAGCTTGCAGCAAATTTGTAACAATTTATTAACTCCACTTAAGAGGACATTCATTTCTTGACAACATAACTTTTTGGTAGTGTATAAATTGAGTAGATGTACATAGTATTTGTGATTCAGTGTAATATTAACAGTTTAGTACTGTATTGTTTATGGTAAAATACTGTCTAAATTTTTGCTAGTTCACACTATTATTAGGTAAAATAAGCCCAGTTTTGTCTAAAATCTCCCTACAATGTCCTGGCGCATAGCTCTAAGGCAGTAAGACTCAGACTGCGGTTTAGGGGCAATTTTGCGGCGAAACCACACCTTTTGTAGCCTTTCTCATTATATACCTATAGACTACATTTCGCTATAAATTCCGACAGCCGGGACTCAATGAAGATGACGCCACACACTAAAGTAACGGAGTAAGTTCTGCTGACTTGGGCTCCGAGCATTTAAAATGAGGGAAAGATGGGTCTTCCAGGATAACACGGACTGTAAACATATGCAAATGATTACTTGGACCATACATAAACATCATGGGATAACTCGAATCATAAACCTACACTAAAGTATAAAATGGGCCGAAAACATACGTTAGAGGAAAAATCGAACCGTAAATATACGTCAAAGGATAACAAGGACAGTATACTTGCGTTAGAGAATAACATATACCATAAAACTATGTATATACCTGTAAAAAAAATAAATTGCACTGTAAACATGCGTCAGAGGATAAAACAAAATGTAAACATAGGTCAGAGGACAACGGGGAACGTAAACATACGTCAAAGGAAGTATAAAGTAACTACTCAGAAAGGCAATTAACATCTTGGAGTGACAGCCATATTTAAATCCCAAACCTAATTCGAGGATAACGAACCTGTCTAAAATGACGGACGGTTCTAAGGGAAATTTGGCAGACATCGCCTCGTATACGAGCAAAACACAAGCTGTCATATTGAGATAAAGTAACTAATTAAAAGTTTTCCTTTTAGAAACACGAAGCATGTGTCATCTACCGACAACAATTCTTTGATTCGGGAGAGCCATTCATAGAAAAAGACAGAAAAGAATGACTGGCAAAACAAGTCAAAATAAATTTGTATCCAATTAATTTGGGGAGCTGAAATTATGAATGGCTTGTATAATTTGGTTTAAGTTGTGATATAGCTATTTCGAAGTAGCCTCTAAACACATAACTCATAAAAATTGTTCCAAA
The DNA here is from genome assembly GCA_963969495.1 of Ceratothoa steindachneri. Lineage (NCBI taxonomy): Eukaryota > Metazoa > Arthropoda > Malacostraca > Isopoda > Cymothoidae > Ceratothoa > Ceratothoa steindachneri. The sequence continues at coordinate 14,997,793 of OZ018319.1, forward strand.
ACAGGAGGAGGGGTATTAATCATCCGAAGGGTACGGAGCTGCATTTGTAGCAAAATCCATTATTCAAGAGAGACCCCATTCTACCCTTTCCTAAATAAAAAAATGAGGCCTTTGGACAAGGCCTTAGCGCGAGGTTGATCCAGGGTGAGACAAAAGCACAATCAGTCGAATTATCATCTCGAGGAGTAAGAAGAGGAATTGTTTGAGTAACCAGCTGAGCCACAAATCCAGAGTGTTTTGGCAAAACATAACTTTTAGGGGGAAAACTCAAAATTGGCTCCGTTTTCAGGTAAGAAGATTAAGATTGATTGTTTGAGGTGGTGAAGTAGGAGCGTGTGAGAAATAGTGGTGTACAAGAGAAGTGGGTTGGGGAATATTGGTCTAAAGTAAGGAAGTATTAGGGTTGCGAGATTTGCAAAGGGCCTGGAGATCAGGCTAATCTCTTTCATGTTTGTGTCCTTGTGATTTTTCGTTGTTGTTATGTTATTATATATATATATATATATATATATATATATATATATATATATATAAAATATACATTTATGTTTATACATGGCGTTCAGGCCTTTGAACTCGTTTCTTTGTCTTCTATTCTTTGTGTACTGGACGTATACTTGGTAAATGTTATTCTTTGTTGTTGGTGTATACTTTTTATATTTCCATGTTGTTTGGATGCGTGATTGATTTTGTTTCATAGTACTTGTTTTGTGTTGTTAAAATTTTTTTTGTGTTTTGTGTATCGATTGATTGTTTTTTATGTTCTTCATGCTTACTTGCTGCCTTCTTCTTAGTGTTACTTCTTGCTGTGTCTTCTTGTTATTATAGTTGTCGTCTTGGGATTAAATTTGGTATAGGATGTTATTTTTTTCATGGCCTTTTCTTTTGCCTTCAGTAGAATGTTATGAGTTCTGCCGCTCTCTGTGGACCTTCTACTTCTTTCTTTCCCTTCTGCGTGTGTGTCGTAGAATGACCCTGACATATACGACACTTTTACTCAATATGTGTGGTCGCTCAAGGTCAAACAGGTGACCTTGACTCAACTCTGGTCACGACAGAGAGGGAAGATAGAAGTGTATGTGGGTGGGGACGAGTGCGAAGGATGTAAACTCAAAAGAGTGAGTGCAGATGGTCAATATTAACTAATGAAGGTTGCGGCTATGAGGCTTATGAAAAAGTAGGGACAAAAATAAACTTTAATATATACACAGTTATACACAATAAATAGATAAAATCAAATAATGGCAATAGATACTCTATATATACAAAGACCGAACGTATAAGAGCTACTCAGAGTGGGCTCTACGGGGGGAAGGGGCGTGAGGCAATACGAGCCTCTGTACATACACTCACCGGGATGACTGGCCGGACAGACACAGATGATTCGTCTCAGCCTGGATTGGGTTCGAGGATTTGAGAGATGAAACTGGGTATCGCATGGTTATTCAAGGGAGTCTAACTACGGAGAGTTTAAACTCTAGTAGTAACACTAACTAGATGGAGTATTCGTGCCAAACGAAATGTACTGAAACCAAGGATAGGCAAATTGACTGGGGCTCAGATCGTTCGGTATACTTCTAGCCTTCGGCTCGTCGAAAACGTGAGCGCGATCGAGTATGACGTGTTTAGTTGTTGAAGGCAGGCCTATACTGTCGATTCCCTATTGGGATCAAAAATATATAGGGACCATCCAGATCCGTTGCGGCCTCCGCCAAAGGGAGGATGAAATCTCTCCACGAACCAACACAGTGCTTGAGGGATGGAAAGTACTCAAGCGAAAGATTCTTGATAACACCCTGAGAGATGACATCCCCTAGCTTATCGCGGAAAGCATGTCGGTATTCTGACTGTTCTCACGGTTCTCGCTCACGCGGACTAGCCTCGAGCCTAACTTCGTGGTTTCGACGGGCCACATGGCAGCAAGGAGCCTGTATAGCATTATTACCCTAGAGTTCAATTAGTACAATTCATCTCAGAACCTTTAAGAACGGCTATCATTGTACATATAATTTTGGTGGAAAGTTTACATCACCAGGTAATATGTCCGAGACCATGGCTCCAAACTTTGATTTACAGTATCTTACCCAAGTTCTTTTAATATTTATTACATTGATTAATTGGAAAGAAATATCATAGACTAACAAAATAAAAATTCCATTAAAGCTATTCACTATTGAAGGATTCTTGAATTTTAGGTTTAGTTTTATGAGATTATGTTTGCTTTTATAAGCAAGTCATATTTATACTGTCATCCATGGTGATTTTTATGACAAGCCTCTTATCAGTATGAATATAATATGAATATAATAATTAAATAGGGGTTTGTACATAGCAATGTTATATATGCTCCGAATACAAAATTTACTAAGACATGTAACATCAGTAACATATACCGTAAGTAGCTGAAGGTCTGTGCAAATTACAGCAACAACAAACCGATACAGGTAGCTCTGTAGCCTGTCGAGAAAGCAAGGCTTGAAGAAATCGATTAATATGACAGAAAAAAAAGAAAATTAAATAATCCCATGAGCAACAAATATGAATAGTAAACATGAATCAAGCGGAATACAAAAAATTCACTATAAAACACAGCAAGAGAATTAATTATATAGGCAGGGAGAACAATCGAAAATAAGTTAGATCAGGGGGTATGTAATCGAAGCGGATATTAATAAATGGAGCGAAGCAAGTAGTGTAATTAAGTGAAATTTTAAGTGATTGAACATCTAATAATATGACTAGACTAAGGCACGAAAGTTTAAATAGTAAATAATCAATAATGGAGAGGTCAAAAGGACGACTGAAACAATAAATTAAGGAAAAGTAAAAAATAAACAAGATCGTTTAGATATTAATGGGACAAACTAAAATAGAAATAAAAATTTCTCTGCACAAGTACTGACCTTATAACGGTTAAGCTGGGAGTAACAACTGATAGTACGGACACAATTAGGCAAAAAGAAAACTATTAAGGGGGATGTGGTTGGTTGTACATTTGTCTATATAGTGAATAATTTAAGGGATGATGAATAATCATTGAGTTCCGGGTTAATTTGTTTGATGTAAAGAGAATCAAGAATTTTTAAACTTAGAGAAGAGTAGGCAGAAGAGAGTATACTAAAGGAATCAGGGTCAAGCGAGTGGTTAAGTTTTAGTGAATGTTCTCGTATAGAGGAGTGTTCGGGTTTGGAGATGGGAATGTTGGTTCTGTATGATACTCCGATATGCTTAGCGATCCTACATCTTAATTGTAGACTTGTTTGGCCTACATAGCGACTTTGGCAGGTCGCACAAGTGAATTGATAAATGATGGAGGAACGCAGGCATAATGGAAGGGATTCTTTGTGCCGAAGGAAAGTATAGACAGCAAGAGGATTAGAATTAATTAGGAGAAACTTGCATTGGGGAAAGTATTTAAAAAGAGTCGAGAGTAAAGCTTTGTTGAAATTTGTGTCAAGTGGAAGATAAGGCAGTTTTAAGAATAGTTTTTGTTTGGGAACAGTTATTAGAGGGGTTTTGCGAGAGAACATTTTAAAAAAGAAATTGGAAGTAAGTTTGTCAAAAAGATGGTGTGGGGAAAAATTAAAATGAAAAGAGCTCCTAAGATATCTAATTTCAGAATGAAAGTGAAACAAATTGGAGCTGATTTTGTAAGCTCTGTGTATACTTTTTATGATGGCAGAATGTTTGAAATTAGTAGGAGTACAACTAAAGAAGTGGGTGCCAAGTTTGGTGGTAGTGTGTTTCCTGTAAACTGATGTGTTAAATTTAGAACTAACTTTTGAAACAGTGACATCCAGAAAAGAGATTTTATTGTTTAATTCTGTCTCCATGGAAAATTTAATATTAGGGTGTTGTTGATTTAAATAATTTAAAAATAATGGGGCATGGTCTTTTTGTTTGAAAATAAGGAAGCAGTCATCGATAAATCTTTTAAACACTAACGGTTTATATTCAACCGGACAGTCCCTTAACCAGTTTTTTTCGTGGTAGGATAAAAAACCATTAGCGAAGCTGGGACCCAATGGAGAGCCCATGGCCATTCCATCGTGTTGAATGTACAAAATCTCATTAAAAAAGAACACTGTATTTTCTACGGACAATTTTAATAAGGTAGAAAAAAGAGACTTGGTTAGACCTAAGAGGCTATCATTTGATTAAAAAAGGGTATCGGTTATGATTTTGCAAGTTTCCATGACAGGTACATTAGTAAATAGAGACTCTACATCGATTGAAGTCATAAACGAGTGGTTCAAATCTAATTGAGAAATGTAGCTGCCAAATTCGAATAAATCTTTCAAAGTGAATTCGTTGCGAGTGAGAGGTTCAATTATGGGGACTAGAAACTTGGCTAAGTTAAAGCTAGGGGTGTTAATGGGAGATAATATTGGACGGAGAGGTAATCCTACCTTGTGAGTTTTTGGCAAACCATACATAATACCTGGCAATGTACCTGAGGCAAACAGTTGTTTGTAAAAATCAGAGAATATTTTCCTTTTTTAGAGAACGTAAAAAGTTGTTAATTTTGTCTTCAATTTGCAAGATGTGTTTAAATGGATCTTTATCCAGTTTAAGAAATTTACAGGAGTCCGAAAGAATTTTTTGCATTTTAGAAATATAATCAGAAAACTTTAAAGCTGTTATATTTATAATAGAATCTATTGGCCATATACTTAATATATATAATATATATATATATATATATATATATATATATATATATATATATATATATATATATATATATATATATATATATATATATATATATATATATATATATATATATATATATATATATATATATATATATATATACAGAGTGGGCCGTAAGTTTCCATACATAGGAAAATTTATATTTTTTTATGTATCAGATACGCTACAATATGCGTTTGACGAAAGAGCAACGAATTGATGGAATCGTACTTATAGCTAGGTCAGGAGGCAGTCGCATGGTTGCAATAAACTTTTACAGAAAACATGGAAGAACATCACACACGACACTGTTGCAAAACTTATTAAGAAGTTTCAGAAAACTGGAAATGTTGCAAATCAACCGCGAAGTGGTCCAAAACGTACAGCCACCGATGTAGACACAACAGCTACGATACTTATGGCGCTTACACAGTCCCAGAAAAAGTACACGAAGGTTGTCCGCAGAAAGTGGTGTCAGCAGATCGAGTATCAGGCGCATTTTGAAAGCAAACAAAGTGCATCCATAAGATTGCATACGGCACAGAATTTGAGTGAAGACGACACGGATAGACGGATGGAATTCTGTGAATGGGCATTAACCAAAGTGAACGAGGATGTAAACTTCTCAAGTAAGATCTTGTTTACTGATGAAGCAAATTTTTACGTTAATGGAGACGTTAATCGGCAAAACATACGTTGTTGGAGTAATTCTAACTCCTACTGGCTGAGGCGACGAAGATGCAAGGTGCCGGTAAGTGATAGTGTAGGCCAGGATAGGTAGTGACAGAATTTGTCGTAGAAAAGGCTCCCGACAATTAACTATATATCTATTCTTTGTGGGCATTATTCTATATTCGAGTTTGAGGATTAATCAGATGGCTGAGTATTATTCTACGTTAATTACTAGGCCTGGAGAGGGCTTATTTATCTTCAATATACTTAAGAAGTGGAACGGAGCCCAAGGATAAATAATATTGCAAGCAATAATCAAATAGAATTTTATTAATAAAACTAAAAAAAATAACACATGGAAAATATTTACGTGACCGGGGATTAAAATGGGAGATGCACATAAAATGGAAAGGTCATAGGATAAATTTGACTAAGTGGTGGATTAAGATTTGGAGGGATTTAAAATGACCAAAAAAACAAGAAGGTAAAGGGGTCAACTAAATTCGTGTTTAAGCACGGAGTTACGTTGGCAACAAAATTAAATAATTAAATGCAATTCGTAGCTTACGTATGTATAAGGTCGGGGTCCAGATGAAGGCTATTTGAAGGAATGGTCTTGGTCCGACTTGCGATTTCCTTCCTAGGAGAAGGGTTTTTTAGGGAGTTGTCCTTAACGAGGGTAGAAGGACAGACTTCGAGGAGTGGGAGCAAAGTGGAACTCGGAAGTACGAGCAATCCTTGAGACAGGATACCGGAGATGTTCTGGATGAACAATTGAGGCTATTGGGGTAACCACGCGTTCTCTTGAAGAACGTTACATCAACTTATGACGTCCTGTGAACTTCCAGTGTTCAGAAATCATGAAATTGATTTTCTTGGGGAGTATGTCTTAGTTTTGGTTATAATTGCAGTGGCAATTGATCTCTTACATGGAGAACAAAACAATCTTAATGAAGAATTGCTTCCTAACTTGCTGAGTGTAGAGAAACAGCTGAAGAGCCTTGAGTCAGGTTCTCTGAAATTTTGCCAACCTCATTTAAGTGCAGTCACTAAGGGCTTTAAAAAGCGCTACCAATCTTATTTGAATTTGGAAAATGAAGCCAGCGTTACAGATCCCATTATTTCATCAACAAGCCTTCCATTCTTCAAACTTCGCTGGTTAGATATCAGTATTTCCTAGGACAGTTCAAGCCACTAACACTCTGTTAAAAATATTATGATTGAGAATTTAGCAGAGGGACCCGAAGCTGAATCATCCAGTGGTGTATCGGACAGTGGCGATTATTTGGGATTTAAAAAACTCAATAAAACTTGCTTAACAGCAGATTTAGAATTGTTCAGTTACCTTCAGCATTCAAATCAAACACTTCAAATTTTAGATAGATATTCAAACATAAAAAAGTTATTTATTAAATACAACACTACCCTCGTCAACACTTTCGTCGTCAGATCCTGTGGAACGGCTCTTCTCTTTAAGAGGATCGACCTTATATCAAAAACGACTTCTTTATCTGACGAAAAATTTCAGCAACTGATATTACTTAAATATAATTCTGATATGAATAGTTAACTGAAATTTAATTCTATGGAACTTTCTATTTATGTTGTAGTAACAAGTCCAATTGTCATCAAATGCTACATTAATATTATAATATACAATTTCTTTTTAATGGATATTTTTTGGTTGTTATACCAATGATCCTTATCGATTGTCATTATATATCATGTATTTGAAATATATTTAAAAAATGTATCGAAATACATTTAATATATTTAGTATCTAAATAGATTTTTCTCATGTATTTAATATTTAGTATTTAAATACTTTAAATGTATTTAGTGCCCACCTCATAATATAAGCAGAGTAGTTTCACGAGACGTAACTTTCCAGAAACCAGGTTGACTATTTATTCAAAGTTGACTTCTCCCCAAATGTTTGCATAATTTTAAATCAGTAATTGACTCACTTATTTTATATATAATTGAAGTTATGCTTACTGGCAGATAATTCTCCTTTTTCTCACGTCTACCTTTTTTGAATATAAAACCAACATTGTCTAATTTTCAAATACCTGGAAAAAATTTGCTTCTAGAAATTAATTAAACAGAAAAACGAGTAAAGCGGAAATTTCGGTCTGAACTTCGTTAATACTTGTCACGTACATTCAGTCAATTCCGCTAGCTTTATCAGATTTTAATTTATTATTTGCATTTTTTTGCATTATCTGCCATGAAGTTTATTTCATTCATTTTTGGAATGTTATTATTTTTTTTTCTAGGATTTTCTCATTTAAATTCAAAATATCTGTGTTAAAAAATTAAGCAAAATTATTAATCACGAATGTCGCCTTTTTGAGATACTTTTGAATTAATCGGTGTTTATGTTTTAGCTTTTGACTCCTTTTGTTTCTATAGTACGTATAGAATACTCTCTGATTATAGCGTGCTCTGTCATCTAATCTATTTTCGCACATGCATGTAGCTGCATTCATTTCTTTATCTGCCTTTCTAGGTCGATATATCTTTGCCTTAATGACTGGTTGATTTCAACTGCTTATAAATTGAATGTTTCTGTCTAGTCCGAGTCTTAAGAACTTGGCTAATCCAAAGTTAATCTCTTATATATTTTAAACGAGCAATGATGACGCTGTAAGCGTAAGCACGTGCTATATTACTGAGTTTTTTTTGACAATCCCATTCTTTTAATTCAACTCTAATCGCTTGGAAGATTAAGCATTTATTTCCTTTTATCTTTTGCGCTTTCCTCGGATTTATTAAATCATATTTGATAATACGTTGTGATTCAAATTTCTAAGTATTCCCTGAACGTTCCCTTCAATTAAAGTTATCCTGTTACTTAAAACTAAATCAATTTTCTTGTTTGTTTTTTTAGGTGGTTCGAAAATTTGATATAGTTAATTAGGTAAGAATGCGTTTAAGATATGGTTATCCGAATCTGAACTCATCGTATACCATTAACTTAAATAAAAGTAAAATCCCGCATAATGCATACATTTGGGTGATTATTGGTTAAATAAATATCATTAATTAGTGTAAAGTTATCTTCATATTAACTATTCGGCCTTCTGTATACTAGTTCTATAACTAAAAAGAAAGCTTTATCGTTAATTTTTATCCAGATTGTCTCGCTGTGTTGTCAATTTATAACTTTGTATTTTATTTCGTTTTTCAAGTAAAACAAGACACCACCGCATTCTCGTACAGGTCTATCATTGTTTTTTAGTGGGGGACCCGGAAATTTAATTGATAATAGTGGCTGAGTGATGCATGCAACCACGTTTCAGTTATGGCTAGAATGTCGTAATAATATTTAGATTTTACATTATATTTACATTATAATGCTCCGAGCATTATAATAGTACATCTTATATATTATTAAAATATCTAGCCATGGGTGTTACTTTCCTTAATATTAACTGAAAAAGGCAACTAATAGATGTCTCCTTTTTCCTTTTGTTTCCTTCTCTCTCCCCCCCGCCCCTCCCCTTGCTCACCTCTCCAAATCCCCTTCCCCTCAAACAAAACATATTTTATAAGATTTTTATAAGTTGGCAACACTCGTTCACTAATGTCCCAGGGGGCACAAAACAAAGGGCTTTCAATTTTATGACACATTCTAGGTTTAAATTCAATAATTAAATAGTGTTTTAATTTTTTCTTACATATTATTTAGCTTTGAAATATAATAAAACGTGTATAAATATTTATTTTACACTATTAATAAGTGTTCTTAAATACAAATAGAAGAATGTGATGAAAACAATAGACAATAGAAAGAGCCGCACACACACTTACATCCACTCTCAACGAGATCCTCAGCTCTACTGAAACATAATTGTCACGTACGCGGTTATAACATGTCATTGAGGAACCTCTGAATTTCATTTACTTGTTCTTCCAAATACAATAATTATTTGTTTGGAGGTATCAATTTTAAATTCTGAATAATTCTCAGACATAATCCAAGAAAGTCAAAATTCAGTTGAAAATCGCATTATTTTCAATTTTCAATGGCTTTGAGGAACCTTTAAAAATTATTATATCAAAAATCCTTTTAGGAGGTTTAATCTGACAGATAGCCCCATAAAAAAATTGAGAAAAAGTGTTTTACGAAACAAAGCTTCAGGAGGGAATTATCGACAGATTTATGGAAACCCCAAAGTTTAAGGGAAGTAGGTCTCCGTCCCCCATAGGGTGCACCCGGGTTTTACCTGCAACGTTAAAATGAATTTATCTATCTCTTTAGCGACGTCGCATACCCTGACATAAATCTTTTACCGTCATTTTTTTACTCTACTTTCTCATTTCCGTCGACAAAAACATGTACTGCTTGCCGGAAATATAAACGAGTTTTTTTAAAAAAGGTTATATAAAAATCTGATAAAAATACTCAAAGAAGTTTTAATTAGAGCGAACGAGGGATTGTCTAAATGAAGCAGTATTCAAATGTATATCTTGGGGTCAAACCATGCATCATTGAAATCACTATTCAACGCAGAAAATCAAGCAGTTACACAAAATACAGGAATCGAAATGGTATTTGGTTTCGAGATTGAGAATCTTATGATTAGCATAATTCCTCCAGAATTAATTTTGGGATCCTGACCAAATTAAATTTTCTCTCTCAAATTTATCGGAATAATCGGCGAAAAGTTTTAACATTACAAATACCAGTTTTTGTCCCTGTAGAGAAACCAGGTTTCCCTTTTTTGTTTAAGGAGTTTGGAAAATCATGAGGAAATCATGGGATTCTAATAATCATATCTATGGGACTAGTATCCAAACAATTTAGAGATAATTTGCTAGCTAATGAGGCCAAACACAAAACTGTAGCTTAAATAGTTTTAGTTTAGCCGTGAGGAATTTATTTTAATTCAAAATAAAATAAAGGTATTGTTCAGAATTTCGTAGAGTTTCCCACCCCCAAAGCTCAGAGATGGAAGAGAATAATCAATTTTTCATTTTATCATTTTAAATAAAAATTAATAAAAAATTAGCTATTAATCTCAGCACTTTCACCCATATATCACTAAGAAGAGAAGGCACGAACACCTACTTTCTAAATAAAACTACTTATGATTATGTCATATACTAATTGCACAAATGATGAAAATTAATAAAAGAACAATAAATAGATAATGAATGAACTTCGTAATTTAAGATCCACTATGTAGATTGATTCGAGTATATGGCCGCATTTCTGACCTTTTCTAAAGAAATAAAACTCCCATCCACCTAATTGATCTCAAGAATAGAATTTCAAAGGTGTAATTTTGCCGCTATTTTCGTTCAACCCTGGATAAATCGATCGCTTTTGAATTAAACACCCAAATATCAAATTTATGCTAAGTTGAGGTATGAAATATAAAAAATTAGGAATGTAGAGGTATAAGAGTTTAGCAAAAACTGTTGTGAACTAGCCGGTGTATTGAAGTATCGAGGCCTCCCTCTTAGTGAGGAGCGCTAAAGAAATAATAACAAAAGACATCTGGGTTTAGCTTTGCCCCTCCTATGTTCTCCGGTAACATAGGAGAAAGGTCAAAATTGTAAATTTTAGGAGACAGATTCTTTACCTCAGCTCACAAGGTAGGCCTTTCGAAGATGTACTTATAATCAATCCTTTCATAAGTGCAAACTGCCAATTTCGTATTACGTGCTTTACTAAGTTCAAAATGCCGAGTAGACAAACAACAGACACAAGAAGGAAAACTCCAGTTACGTGCTATCTGTGAGTCCCCCACACCTCTATTTACTCCGTGAGGTTAATTGAGGTATAAAACAGGTTGACACGAGGCTTTTCGTTCGTTCCCACCGAAGAGACAAGAAAGTCATCTGTTGACAGAAGATTTTTCAAGTTCGACAAGCAAACTCAAAAATCACCGGTACAAAGTTATTGCAAGTTAAAGAGAACTTGCAGTCCTTGTACAATACCAGATTGTACTAAGGAAGCTCGGCGCCGTTCGACCCCAAAGATGATTGAGTATCAATATACACAGCTTAAAGACTCCAAATCTTATTCTATCTGAGTTTGACAACTTCAAACTAGATAGATTTCACATCCAAAATACAAACTCTATAAGCGAGACCCAAATCGCTAGAAAAGAATATAAACATATTTCAACCTATTCTGAAGAAAACCTTTTCAAGGTCATAAACGTACGAGATCCAACCCGCCTCGTCGGCCTCTTTCTTTTGATTCTCTTACGCCAACTCGAAATTTCGTTTGACGTCACTCATCCACCTTTAGGCCGGAGTAACGCCATCTTTGGAGCAACAAGCAAACTACTCGAGCTACGCCTCTCAGAAACAAAATCCATCAAGAAATTCTAACTGAAATCGGGTATTAATCTTCATTACCTTATGTAAGTAAAGCTTTATCTTATTGCTTATGTCTCCGTTCAGAAAATTTAGTTTAATGGATGTCTGGCTAATGACAAAGATATTAACCTAAAATTGTTCGCCCGGAAAATTCTATCTAGAATTGAGCCTCGAGAGCTCGGCAAGTAATCCCATTTTCTTTTTATACGTGTATGAGATCAATATGTTTTAATGTTATTTAGTGAGAGGGCTTATGTTCATTAAAGTCTATTTTTTTAGTAAAAGCCGTGTTTCAATTATCCTCGAACGAGTTGAAGTGGCAATATTTGATAAAGTCAAGAAAAAACCCCTTTTATTCATTTCCTAGAATAAAATAAAGTATAGCACTCTTAGAGAACGATCCTCAAGCGATCACTGAAGCACAAACCTACGCCTCAAGTCAAATTTTATTTGATATATTAACCATAATAAAACAAATATATATATATATATATATATATATAATCTGAAAATGACAATTATGACCAATACTCAAATTGATGTATGCAAAATCAAAAAAGCAAACGATAAAAATTTACCTTTTACTTTACACTTGTCTAAACGTTATGGCAGTACACATACAATTAGAGCAATAGCAGTTATTCACCAATTTTGAAAGGTTTATAGAGATTCTCAATCATTTATGGAGTACCTGATTACTTACATTTTCACTAACGCCGTTAGGGCGTTACTTGAAGCCCTAATTTCGAATTAGTCCCGTTAACGTTCGGTGAGGTGAGCCTGTTATGAAAGGTTAATCTTAATGTCAAAGTCTTGCTATTATAATACAATGAGTAGATTTATTTTGGAATATTTTGATCCGCTCAAGCTAATCTCTTGCATTCAGAATACTTGTGAACTCTCACTCTTTCACAGATCATTCATCTGAACAGGGTATACTTCCTCTAACTCCAAAGTGGTTTCTCAAATTGCATTCAAACTCTAAGTTGGCTTTACAATTTCTGATAAGGATGTCTTTTTCTTTATGGACTCCGGAGGTTGAATCCCACTGGGAGTTAAATGAGTACCTTACTATTCTTCACGAAATATTCGAGAACTATAGCGATAATTTATACTTAACTTACTTACTATGTTAAGGGAGCACAGCTGAGATTTATGTCGAAACTTGTAGATTAAACGGATTAAGGTGAGTGAATTTGGTGCTTCTCCAAATCCCGCTAATACGGCCTTTCTGGCAAATGGGACGGGTGCTAGAATTGATAGGCATAAAGAGGAGAGATGTTTAAATCACCAAATGGGTCATTAAATAGAGCCTACTATTCCAAAAGGATAAACCATTCCCGTCAGGAGATGCGAACCCCCAAAATGTGTATGTTTAAAGAAAATATAGTTCGAGCCCAAACGACGTTCTAGGGGAGCGGCTTCTCGCTAATTAAGGATCGATTTTAAAACGAATATATATATATATATATATATATATATATATATATATATATATATATATATATATATATATATATATATGTATAAATAACGAGAGGTAACAAAAGAATAAGTATAAATATTTGGTTGTACGAGGTAGGGAAAAAGAAAGATTGATTGGAGCTAGTACTTTCATTATCTTAATAGCAGTTTTAAACTCACAATGGTTTACGAAATAGAAAGACACTGTATTTATACAAATCAATGTTTTTCCTATAAGGTCAGATTTTCTATGACCTCTGATAAGTTTTATTTAAGGAAGAAAGATTGGACTGGATCTTAATAAAACAAACTGGGGCTAAAACTTACATTTCTCTCATATCTGCTGGAGATTAGGAACGACTCAAAGATATTTCTGCTTAACCAGTTAATCTGGTGACCCATCTTAAGCCTGTGAAAAGCCAAAGCACTATTTTTATATTTCTTAGATACTACATTTTGATGTGGCTTAGATCTTACAGAGATACTTTCCGAAGTATCACCTACATAGAAAAATTACAATCCAAACAAGGTATACTATATATTACATTATTATCGTTCATTGGGTCTGTTTTATCAACATATTTTTTAATGTATATTTTCGAAGTATGGCCAAGTGTAAGGGAATATGCGCACATAGGCTTTAGGGTAGGCCAAGCAAGGCGACCACTGTTATTGTTCTAAGAGTGCGGTTTGAAGAGACAGCGGCAGCTGAGTGACCAAGGAATATAACAGACACAATGACAAAAATAGATTTTTAATACACACTAAATAAAAAGCACAACAATAAATATGGATATACGCGTATATATGGGTACAGTAATAAGACAGAATTAGGTTCCGAATACTAATTAGATAACCGTGGTTAGGAAATGGTTATAATGGGAGATTTAGGGTAGTAAGTGATTTAGTTCCTTTGAACCTCTAAAGTTAGGTGGGGCAAACGTGGGGGGAGGTCTTGGTAACCTTGATTCCTCACGGGTGGTAGCCACAAACCTGCAGAGGGTGGAGCTACTTTCTCTAACTCGTGTTCTGCGAGATGAAGGCCTCTTGTCCAGAGGAGGTCACTGAAACAAATTTTAAGGGGAGGGGGGGGGAACTTCTCCACCCACACTCGGCATGAGCGAGCTAACAGGCCTCTTGTCCTCAAGAGGTCACCAGAAAAACTTCTGAAGAAGGCTTCTCAAATCCTTCATCCAAAGGCGGATGAGAAAGGCTGACGTTGCCTCACGACACTCTTCTTCCTGACCCGAAGATACGGGTGTGATGTCCAGGGTTTCCGTGGCTTGCGACCGTCATTCAACTTCTCGGGAGAGGGCTTAGTTGAATTGAACTCTGTTCGTGGAAGTCTCGTCTAACCAAATATGCCTGTAATCCTGTAGCGGGTGCATATATACCCGGATTTCTCCAAAACAGGGAGAGAGATTGAGACCTTCTTTATCCTTCGTTATTGGCAAGGACAACCCGAGCATCTCCTTTCGGGGAAGTGTCAAAGGCAGGGATCAGCGGGCCAGACGGGTGACCAGCGGTGGGAGCCATAAAAGCAGTTGATGGCGAATCCAACAAAGTAATCTCCTGACCCGAGGGGAGTGAGGAGGGAATATTGAGTCTGCCGGGAGGTAGCCCCAATTTCAGCGTCATCCCTCGGTAGGAATTTCTCGGAGACCTGACATCGAGTCCAAAAGGGAGAGATCGAAAGTAGGAAGGGAGGCGGGGGGGTAACGGCTCGCTTTCTCTCCCGAAGTAATATCTTAGAAGGTGGGGAAATAATATTATTCTAAGGGCATACCTCCAAATATAATTGTATTTAAAAGTTAGATTTATATAAAGTTGTTTTAACTTTAGTACTACATACAAGAAATTATCTTGTTAGGGTAAAAGTAATATGTTGTGTAAAGGTTCTGTTTTCCCTAACTTGCGGTTACAGAATGTTTTTTTAGGTTTATACATGCAGTTTTCCAAAACTAATTCGGGTAACATATATTGAAGGCAATCTCTTTAATTTTTGTAAATTCTTGATCTATATAGTCAGGACTACATATTCTGAGTTCCTGCCCTAAGATACATGGAAGAAAATACTGATGTTTTAATATTTTTACAATGGGCTAAATAAAAATGGACATAGGATAAATTATTTATCTGTTTCCTGAGAATAGAAAACTTAAACCTGTCTGGTGGTCTAATTATAAGAACATCTAGTAAAGGAAAGCTATTCTTTTCCTTTGTCTTAAGTAAATTTCATTGATGAAACTGATAACTTAATAAATAAAAAAAAACATCGAGGTCAAAATTTTCAGGACATCGTCTACATAGTGGTACCAAACAATCTGAGTGGACCAAACCGGTAGGATCAGCCTTGTTTCAAAATATTCCATATATATATTTGACAATAAGGGAGATAACGGATTACCAATATCCATGCCAAACACTTGTTCGTAGAACTTACCATTAAAACTAAATTTACATTTTTTAATGCATAAATAAATGAGTTGAATGATCGAGTAAGACGGTAAAGGCAAATTATAAGAGTTAGGAATACCAGCTAGGAAATCCGAAGAGGCATCAACGGGCACTTTAGTGAATATTGAGGTAACATCAAAACTGACTAATCTCAGGTCTGATGATACATTCATATTGTCTAACCTATTGCAAAGATCAGCTGATTTTTTTATATGTGAGGGTAAAATGGATCCTAAGTTCAGAGAAAGTAAATTTACTAAATATTTTGAGAGTTTATATTGGATTGACCCAGTTTCACTTAGATTAGCTTTATTGGATTGTCTGATTTATAGGTTTTCATTAGGCCATACAAATAAGTAACGATGAACCACTAGAAGAGACTGAGTCAATAATTGATTTGTGTTTTTTTTACTATTTGTATCTTTCTATTAAAATTCTTAATTACATCATCTAAGGGATCGCTTCTTAACGGTACGTATATAGTACTATCAATCTTCTCTCGACTTACGATTGGCTCATTAACAATGTTTGGCATTCCTTCTTCCAAAGTTTCACGCAAGGGCTAATCTTTTGGGGACCAGTGTTTGTCACGGGATCGACTGTCCCACATACAGATATAGCAGGGAAACTTTCTATATCCCTTCTGCTGGCCAAGTAGGAAGCTGACCATCTTAAGGTTTTCACATATGATCCAATTGTGTTCATGGTACTTAAGTAAATCCATGACCATTCTTATGTCATCGTGGGTTTCTCGCAGATAAACAGAGTGACCGAGAGGAACTGCACCAAAGTCATTGCCATTAGGCAATATGACACACTTGAGGCTACGCTTCGAGCTATCCAAAAACAGTTAGACTCACTAGGGTTTATAGGTGCCAAGTTTCAACTCTGTAAGCAGATCAGAAACATCGTGTCAGTATACAAATTTTTTGTCCTCAGGGAAATACTTAACAAATGTACTCTCCATTGTTCGGTAATATGATACCCGTATCGACCTCTCAAGCCTGCGTTTTTCACTCAACCTGGAGGCTAAAAGTTCTGCACTTTCTTTGGAGAGCTCTAAATCATGTATCAAGTCATTCAAATCCTCTTAATTGAAACAGTGAACTTCTAATGATTGTTTAGCATCTGATAAAAAATCTGCCGACTCTGAATCTATTCCATGGACGTCCATATCAGGTATATCATTTTCATCTTCAAAGGAAGCATATCCACTGAAGATTATAACTGGTAAAGACTCGATCTTGTGCCAACTTTTCTTGCCAATCCCTCTAGTATTCACCAGACAGAAATAACAATCTGATACATGATCTTTCGGCTCTCGCCACATAATGGAGATTAAAAAAGGAAGACCATTTCTCTCCCTTTCGTTCACTTACGAAGATGTT
This sequence comes from Ceratothoa steindachneri, assembly GCA_963969495.1. NCBI lineage: Eukaryota > Metazoa > Arthropoda > Malacostraca > Isopoda > Cymothoidae > Ceratothoa > Ceratothoa steindachneri. The sequence continues at coordinate 15,014,808 of OZ018319.1, forward strand.
CCGCACAACTATGGCAAACAGCCTGTGGGGACCACTTCTTATCTTGATCGCCAAGAGAACCATCAAAATATGCCTTATAAGTGCGGATCACAAAGTTTGATATATTGCGCCTTTGACGAACTAGCATGTAACAGCCACATATGTAGCAGAAGGTGTCTGGATCATTAACGCAATTTCCTCGTGACGAAGCCATCACTCTAACATGAGACCTGAAAAAAGAAACGGTCAATATTTTGCATAATAACACTTATTACTATCTTACTACTATGTACTGTGAAGTAGTTGCGTCCTACAAGCACCCTCTCTGTCTGTCCGGATGGCAATTTCTGGGGAAACGAGGAAATAGAAATTACAGAATAACTATAGCATGTAGGTAAAAATGGAATATATATTTGAAATCAGCATGAAAAACGAATTAAAATTGGCAGATAAATCTGTCACCAGAAAATATGATTAAAATTGTTTCCCTGTGTTATTAATAATAATATAATAGTAATATGTAAAGGTTTGATTACAATTAATAACTCGCCACAGACTTTATATTTGCCCAAGGAAGACAAGAATGCAAGAGAGATCCATGAACGAATGGTTGCAGTGTACACCGACACCGCCCCTTCCTATGCAACCATTGCTCGCTGGAATAGGGAGTTCCGCCATGGTCGTGAGTCCCTTGAAGATGACTCCCGTCCAGGACGCCCGTCAGACGTGACCAACGAGGACAATGTGCCCGTGTGGAGACGATAATCCTCGAGAATCGACGGGGGAAGGTCGAAGAAATTGAGCAAGAACTTGGAATATCACATAGAAGTGTTATCAACATCATCCACGAAAATTTGGCCATGACCAAGGTATCCTCTGCCCACTGGGTCCCTAGAAACCTCACGCCCCATGATCGAATTCAACGTCGTCAAAGTCCACAAGGCCAGAGTTGCACAAGCTGCCGTGCGCGAGTGCGGATTCGAGGAGCTCAACCATTCTCCCTTCAGTCCAGATCTGGCCCCTAGCGACTACTTTTTGTTCCGCCAGCTCAAGGGTGCACTGCGTGGACGCCGGTTTGGGGACGATGAAGATGTCTAGCTTGCCGTCCAGGAGTGGATTGAACAGCAGTCGGGAGATTTCTGGTTGTCGGGAATTCGAAGCCTCAGGGACAAGTGGCGCAAGTGCATTGAAGTCGAGGGTAGTTTTATTGAAAAATAATAAAACACTTTTCCTCATACCTCATTTCCTTATATCCAAATTGCAAAACTTATTGACCACCCCTCGTATATAGGTTTCTAAACCCTTCTTCTTGCAATTACAATAAATGTTATTAGCATAAATATAGACCTGTAGTTTCCCTAGGAAGTAAATAAGTAATTATATAAGTAATGTATGAGTAAGTGTATAAGTACGAGTAAATTATCTTGTTTCCTTATATCCGAGTTGTAAAACTTATTGACAGCCCAATATATATATATATATATATATATATATATATATATATATATATATATATATATAAATAAAGAGCAAATACAGGTTCTGCGGGTGATAATAGAACCACCACAGGGCTACGCCATTTTTATTTTCTACCCTACAAATAAATTTGAAGACAGAAAGAAAGATGCAGAAACCTTGTATAGCTGACTATAAATACATATAGTACAAGAGCGGGTAAGAGGATGTGGTATAAAAATTCCTTGGAGGTTCCTATCTTAGGAAGATACTGGGTTTGATGAGGTAACGCTTTGGGTGAAATATAGTTACTCTGCCTGCTAGCTTAGCGGTAAAGAATCTGACCAGCAATCAGCAGACCCGGGTTCGAGTCCCAGGCAGGAATTTTCAAAACCTTTTTTACCCTAGAGTTATTTCTGTCTTCTTGGTAAAGGATCGCTTTTACTCTGCCGCCCTCTGCTCTCTTTGATTCTCGGTTCTTCTAATGTCCCTTTCTCTTGTCTTTTAATAAAACCCCTCTAGTTTCTTGTCTCATTTGCTCATTCGCGTCTACTTCTTCTTTCTCTTGTACTCTATATATATATCTCAAAATATAATCGATGGGGTTGCTGCTAGCCAGACGAATCTTTAATTTCACCAGGAATAAGAAGACAAAGAATGAGAAGAAATTCATCTTCATTTATTGGGTATAAACAACTTTTCGAGCTGTCCCCTCATATTCGGGTTCTATGATATAAAAGTATAAAGGAATACAAAATTTACAATGAATTATAATATTAAAAGAATTTTTTATAAATTAGAATATTAAAAGTGTTGACAAATATCTAAAAAATAAGACTTTCTTTCTATAATACAAAACCTAAAAAAATACATAATTTATAAGGAGTTAGAATATTAAAAATCCTAGAGGAACACAAGGAAGAACCATCAAAACACTCAACTATATTGGTCTTACTCCAGAGAAAAGTGCGGAGGGGGAGGGGGGGGGGGATTGAAGTGGACATAGGTAAGATAGTAGTGGTAGTAGAGTTATGTTATAAGTAGGAGAGCATCGGACTAGTCACAATCAAGACTAGGAACGCGGGATTATTATAATATAAAGGGATTCTAGTTTTCTTAAGCTTTGCAGATGAATTTCTCCGCATTTTATGTATTCTCATTCCTGATGAAATTATATCTATCTCTCTCTCTCTCTCTCTCTCTCTCTCTCTCTCTCTATATATATATATATATATATATATATATATATATATATATATATATATATGAGGCGAACATTGACCGCATACATATATGGCGTTAGGGCGCACGCATTAATAATAATAATAATAATAAAATAGTAATATGTAAGGTATAATTACAATTTATAACTGTACACAAACTTGATATTGGGTATATCTCTCTCTCTCTCTCTATATATATATATATATATATATATATATATATATATATATATATATATATAAAGGGAATATGAAGATCCACATGATAGTTCCAAGCATTTAATTTCCGGACGTTTCGGTCAAGTCTCATTAAAATGTAGGGGGATTGGTAATCATGTGGGAGTGTCATATAGAACTGGCATTCCTATCTCTAAACCTAAACACTCCTATATAAGACATCACTCTCAGGAACTTAACCACTCGCTTGACCCTCTTTCTTCCAGTTTATTATTTTCCTTTTCTCTTCTCTGGAATTAAAAATTTTAGAATCACTTTTCATAAAACAAATAAACCCAGAACCTAATGATTATTCTTTCTCTCTCAAATTGTTTACTATATAGGCAAATAAAGGAACATTTAACCATCCAAATCCTCATACATAGTTTTACTCCTAGCTAGTCCCGACCATAGTAATGAGTTGATATTATCAGCTCCAGCAAAATAAGGTTAGTTTCTGTCTAAATGTTTTCAGTTTCATTCTTGTTGTTTGTGTAGATTTTTAAAATTTTGTCTCCTTTGTAGCCAAATGATTATATATATAACTTTTTCCCAAGTTTCATGTTTATAATTCTTATTTGCTGCTTCCCTATTGCTTAATTAAGTTTTAAACTTTCGTTTGCTGAAGATAGTCATTGTTAATGACCGAAACGTCTGGAAATTAAATGTTTAGAACTATCACGTGGGTCTTTATATTCCTCTTCCCAAGGAACGACTCCATTATCAGTATATATATATATATATATATATATATATATATATATAGATAGAGAGAGAGAGAGAAAGAGATGAAAAAGAGATATCTCAGGCGTTAATTGACCGCATATATAAATATTAATGAACTAGAAATATGTATAAGTAAAATATTAATAACTTTATACAGACTTAATTTGGCATACATACATTATCATTAATAATTATTATTATAATAATTATTATAAACAAAATAATAATGATAATAATTATTGTATTTATAATATTGATAATTATATTGATAATAATAATAATGATAAACTAGAAATTTGTAAAGGTAAAATTACTCAATAACTTTATACAGACTTAATATTGGCCTACATATATGACGCTAATTGAATGCGTAATCTAATACCAATAATGTTATTTTAATAATAATAATCATCTCACAGGGAACTAGGGCCTATTTAGATATGTACGTCACAATAAAATATCCAGAACACTAAGAATTTTCATTTCGTTTTAAACATGACTTTAAACGTGAACACTATTCATAATTGTGAGAAATTCCTTCTAAATATTCAGAGTACGGAATATTTTCAAAATTCCCCACCAGTCTGTGAATACGTTCATCTTTAATTTTAAGGGAGGATTATGGCCTGCAACAAGTTTTTCATTATAGAGGTCTCTTTCTCTTTGTACTTTTTACAAACATTCAATAAATTCCATAGACTTAGATGCTGCATTTCAAGTTCCGACTGCATCCTCTTGTTTGCTGTTTCTGCATGATACTTTGTCCTGTCTTCTTCGTTCAGTACTCGCTGGTATACAAGCATGAGAAAAACGAGGCTCTCTCCTGATGTTGTTCTTCTGTCCATTCCTTCTCCATAATTGTCTTCAATCCAATCGAGAAGTTATTCTAAATCATCGGATAATTCGTGACATAACTGCAAGATTGCTTCATTTATCTTCCCACTGACTCTTTCTATTTTAGAAGGGGATTTTTTTTTTATGTAGTATTTGAATAATAATTTCCTCTTAGTTTAGTTATTACTTATGTTTTTTTTATCAAATCTTTTTCTAATAATTCTTTTATAATATCAAAAAACAAAATACAAAAGTTTAGAAATAAAGATAAGTATCGAAATATTGTGAATTTTTTAAACCCCAAAGAATTACAAAAGCTATTAAAATTTTCCAATTAATAGTCACAGTTGATCATTGCTGGACTAAATCTAGGTTCAACTTTTAAAATTATGTCAAATAATTTTTCATAAGTTCCCCAAACTTTATTAGGGAGCAGAGCGTATAGCAAAGGATGGAGGCCCCCGCATTTATCACCTGAGATTACATAAACCTGGGAAAAAAGAGGTGGTGCGATTTTAAAAGTACCATCAACAAAACCTTTTCAGACTCATACAATAATCTCAGGTTACTTTCAACATCTAAATATTAAATTCGACGAGAACTTTCATAACAACTACTGTCTGAAAGTAAAATTCTTCTGTTTGTTTTCCACCAAAAATATAAGTTTTGAATTCCTCTGGAATAACAAGACTGGCTAAATCGATTGGGCTCATCGGGTATGATCTAACATTGTTTCTTTGTCGACGAACCATCTTTTTTAAAGATCTATTATTTGGCAAGCTTGAGATAAATTCTACAACCATTCTTTGACAACTAAAGAAGTCCCTTCTACTGCGTTGCTTCCACGCATCTTTATTTGAGTTAGAATGCGGCCTCTCTCAATTTAATTATTTCTTCGTTTTTAACGTGAATTCTGGATTGGCAGGAATCTTTTCTTTCAAACTTTGGCTTTCCCCGGTTTGATATTATATATGCTGCCATATTTGGGGTCTGAGGAAAGTTAAATCAATGAAATACTTGAACTTTATATAGATTTAAATAAATTACTTACTTAAAATTATTAAAGTGAAACTCATGAAAACTAAATTGTATATGAGTTCTTGTTATCTTAAAAGTTTATAAAATTTGATTGTAGGCAAGCCAGTTCATCAACTTGAAAGATGTCTAAGACACAGTTGAATTAAAATTCAAAAGCATTTTCTATTTATACACTTCACTGCTTGAAAATTATGATCGCACATGCTTTGCTAAATTTTATGGTTCCAAGAGCTTACATCTTGATGCTGGAAAAGGAGCAAATAGTAAGATCTCCTCAAATCTCTCCCCATAAATATTTAGAAATATGTTTTGCAACCACGCCTGATCAGTTTTTTTAGGGCACAATAAACATACGGGGGTGCTTCAAAAACTTCATGGAAAAGGACAATTAGAAAAAATATGTCTAAGTTATGATGTTTATTTTTCAACATATGCTCCATTTAGGTTAATATAATTCTTCAAACGTTGATAGCAGCTTTAGGTCCATCTGTGTAAAACTGAGGTTATGCGATTTGAACGATGTTAAATCAGCTCTTTTTACATCTTCAAGTGATGGTAAATGGGTACATTTAAAGGATTTTTTAATTTTGAAACCAAAAGACGTATGGGGCTAAATCGGGGTTGTAAGGTGGATGTTGCCTGATTTCTCATCTAAATTCGTGTAGCACAGCTATAGTCTTCCGAGCACCGTGCTCAGGTGCATTGTCGTGATGGAAGAGGACGCACTAATGCAGCTTCCCAGGGTGTTTTACGGCGAAATTCTTGGACTGTTTTCTCAAAAGGCCTTCATAATATGCAACTGTAATTGGTTTCTTGTTCTCAAGGAGGTCAACCAGCAAAATCCCCTCTGCATCGTAAAAGACAGTGGCCATGATCTTTTCCCCTAAATGCTCATATTTTGCCTTGACTGGTCCACTTCCTTTCCTGGGCAGCCACTACTCCGATTGAATTTTGTCCTGGGATCGTATTGGTAGAGCCATGTTTCATCTCCCATCACAATTCTCTGCATAAAAGTTTCAGGGTCCGCATCCCCATTGTTCAAAGTTCCATTGATAGATCTACCCTTGTTTGCTACTGATGTTGGCACAACAGCCTAGGAACCCATCGAGCGAAAAGTTTTGCTTAGCCCCAAATTCTCACCAGAATTGCGTGTGCAGAAGCCATAGAGATTTTGAGTGTGTCTGCTACTTATTCAGAGGTTATTCGTCGATTCTTTTCAATCAGGTCGCGAACAGCATCAATCTTTTCCACACAAACTGCAGTGGATGGCCTGCCTCTGCGGGGATCACCTTTAATCTCGTTTCTTCCACTTCTGAAATGGCATATTCATTTGTAGGTTGTTGATTTATTTGGGACATAGTCACCATAAGCTTGTTCCAGAGAGTCAATGATTTGGCTTCTCTCCCACCTGAGCTTCACCGTGAATTTGATGTTTGTCCTGGCCTCGATTTTGGAGGAGGTCATGTTGCTTGAACGGGTGCTGACTTACAACTGGCGGTGCCGCGTTGTCACATGCATTTAAGGGTTCATATTAGAACACCTTATAACACGTTGGTACAAGATCGTTCAGGTGCAATGACATCAAAATCCTTTCATATGATTTTTAGTTATGTACTTTTTCCACGAACCTTTTGAAGCCTCTGAGGGGAATTTATTTGCGAGCTCTATCATAAAGTGACTTAATTTATTCAGTTTAAAATAATTCATATATACCATAAATATTTATAACAGGTCAACCGTTATCCTAAAGACAAATACTAGATCTATTTCAAATTTTACAAGGCTTTGGGGGTTGTTATTTAAAATTTATACCCTAATTTATAATTAGTTTTCTTATCTTTTCAAAACTTTGTTAAGAACATGGTATTCCAACAGTTTAAAGCACCATATTGGAAAATGACCCTTGTTTGGGATCTTCTCAAATCCCTCTATAAATATTCAGCTATCAACCATTATCCTAAGGCCAAAATACTGTCCCCAAATGTTCCATTTGTCCTTACACTCTCAAATGATATATTGATTTCGTATAAATTCATTTGCATGCAGGGCTAAGAAATAATTAATTCTGCTAGGTTAAAGGAAATAGTAATTTCAAACCGCTTCAGATATCCCCCCAAAATTTAGTTTAACAAAAAGATAGTAATAGAGAGCAAATCTCCGCCAAGGGACCCCATTTTCCATATTTCGAAATACTTAATCGTATATAACCGGATATACAAACCAGATCTTGGTCAAAAACTAATCGTTTCCTTCTAGGCTAAGGCTATAAAATTCACCAAATTTGATAGAAATTGGGTATTTAATTTTCGTGATATTTTGTAAATAAACAAATTAAACATGTTAGTGATTACATAATTTTCACAAAGTTACCTTGAAAAGGAAAAAAACTTTTTCAATATTTAAAAACTCGAAATTAACGTGTGTAGCTTCAAAGATATAGTTTTGAATTAAAAAATAAAAAGGGGAAATATTTCCTAACCGGATAAAACCTGATCTGGGTAAAAAACTAGTCGCTTTCTTCGAGCCTAAGGCTCTAGTATTCAAACAGATTTAATAGAAATGATTAATAAGTTTTCGTGCAATATTTTAAACAAACAAATTAAGACCTGTAGCCATTACATAATGTTTAACAAATTAACTTTGTAAAAAAGCTCTTCAAGGTATTTAGAAACTCAACATTAACTCTTGCAATTTCAATGATATTTAGTTAACAAATTAGTTAGCATGAAAATACATAACCGTATAAAACCAGATCTTATTCAAAAACTAATAGTTTATATCTAGGCTAAGGCTATAGTACTGTACCAATTTTGTAGAAATCAATATACTAGTTTTTCAGTAAGTTTGAACACAAATGAACGAACGAACGTCATCAAGCACATAATTTCCGACATCCTTGTCAGAGATTTCTAACACTGACCTTTCTTTTCAAGATTATTTTTTAAGTTGATCTGGTTAACTTTAAAATTTTGTACAAGGTGTGCGGTGAACAGGGTCTGAGCCGAATAGGGTCTCCACCAAAAATGGTCCGCTCTGAAACGGGTCTGTACCGAAACTGATCTGAGCCGAAACGGGTCTGCACCTAATCGGGTCTGTGCCAAAATGCTCGCGCCAAAGCGGCCGTGCCGAAACATCCTAGAGCGCCCACAGGGTGATGTTAGCAATGAATCTTATAGCACTATTTTGAACAACTTTCTCCCTCAGGGTATGGAGGGAGATGGCGGAATAGAGGAAAATCGTCCCTACTAGAAACATATAGAATTTCTTCTTGTTGCATAGAGAGAGTTGTTTGAAACGGTCTAGAGCCCGTAGCGTTCTCGTGGCAGCAGCGAATTACTCTTTTCAGTGAGCGTTGTACCCGTCTGAGGTTAATCTCAGGCCAAGTACCTGGCCTTCTCGGGAGTAAGCGTTAAATTTATCTTGCACCAGCACATCCGCTGCCTTCCGACTTCCCATAGTTAACATTTTAAACTTATAAACATTGGTCCTAATTTTTTTCATTTTTTCAAAGTTATTGATGTTTTCGATTTACCTGCCTGTTCTGTTTGAAACGACAACAGGTTTTTTTATGTGCCGGTAATGACCTGTGTGATGTAATTCGCCAGCTAAACGTAGTGAGCGAGGTCTTGGCGGACTAAGTCAAGTCGCCGGTATACACCGCATATAATGTACGGCTGAGACAACCCCCCTATGGTACCCCTGCTTCCAGGTTAAATGGTTTACCTTCAATGTCGTTTACTCTTACGACTGCGTCTCGCTCTTGTAGGTAGTAGCAGGTTATTCTTGTTTAGTTTTCCTCCATACTAAGATCGCTGATTTTCTTTTTCAGCTCCGCTAACTACACCTTTTCAAAGGCTGAAGGCACATCTCGCAGAGCGACGTCTACATTGCTATTTCTAACCTTGCCAATAGCAATCCTTTCTGTGATTAACGTCAATGCCATTTCAGTACCAAGTTTCTTCCAGAAGCCGCGTTGCTGGTTATTTAAGAGGCTTAGAGTATGAATATCATACTCTTCTGCGATGTCAGTATCGAAATCCCACTTGTATTTACTTTTTATGACTCCTTCAATCGTATCACCAACCTTGGATTTTCTTCATATATAAATCCAGGGTATTTAGGAATGGTTTAGTGGTCGTGGCAGTTTCTGTTGCCTCTACCTTAATTTCAATTTCTTTGGGAGCAACGACTTCTTCTACCAGGTTGATCGTCTCCATTTAAGATTCTTTATCTTCGGTGTGATTTGGCTTTCGTAGGCGAGGGTCGCGAAAAGCCGAGCGAGATCTCGGCACTTTATGGTTCATGCTTTTTTATTTAGGCGTAGAATACGTACACGAGGGTGGGTTATTAGGAAAACCCATCGGTTTGAGACCATTTTGGAACAAGATATTATTAAGCTTTGTTGCATAACTTCCCGGTTTCATAATATTGGTGAAATATGCATGCAAAATGCACATTTTATTATGTGCATTTTGCATGCACATGAGCTCTGAACTTATGTTCGGGTCTCATGTTTTAATCAAGCTGCAGTATTGTCTTTTCCTGCTCGGTCATCTTCGTCGCCCGTTCTTCTGCTTATTTAAAAGGTAAAGGAGGCAAAGGAAAGGTTAAACCACTTGCTCTGCTAGGTTCCCACTTATGTTAAAGAAGCCGGAGTAGGTGTTTAAGCATTTTGACGTGGCTATGAATGCCTCTTCAAATGCCTTCCTCATTGTTCTGTTTGATTCATATGCGACATCTATTGCCCCCCTCGCATATGCATCAAACAGAAGGAGAAGGAACGCATTGGAAGAAGGATTGGAAGGCATTATATGTTTTAAACCGTGAACTGAAATTTATGTATGAAATCAACATCTGAACCACATCAATTAACTAAATACAACGTAGTAAAGAGATCAAAGAAGAGTTCAACCATCTGATCATCGAGCAACAGTAGAGAAGTTGGGACGATGCGATTGATAATCTTGATCACGATGCATCTCCCAAAGATTTTGGGAACAAACACAAGCGTCTCAAAGGATTGACTTGAAAAAAAGGAAGATAGAGATATTAAAAGAATTTGGAAACTTAGAAACAGAAGAAAGAAACATCGAAGAAATATTCTTAAGTTATTGAGTAAAAAACTTCAGTATAACTGAAGAGGAAAATGAAGATTATAATATAAAGTTTAAAATCAATATCAAAGATGAGCTTAATGACCAAATACATAGGAGGAACCCTCACAAGTAGGTAGATAGAGAGCACGACGGAGACGCAAAGATTACCAATGAGGAACTACTTGGCGCGAAGCTCATTCGGTCAAAGGCCAGATGAGAATCGGAGATTACAAAGTTAAACTTTGAGATGACACCAGTGAACATCAAGGAAGGAATAAGAAGAATATTTAAAGCCGGTCTAAACGCAGGATAATACCAGGATGCTTAAAAAAACCCGGCTAAAATGATTATTTTGCCGAAACACGGAAAGGAACGGGGGTAGAGAGAGAGCTTCGGTCAAATTTCACTCCTGAAATTTGGCGAGCATTCTTCGAGAAGATCCTCAACCAAAGACTAGTGTCTTACCTGGAGGAAAACTCACCTTAGAACCAGTACCAGTTTGGGTTTAGAACGAAGCTATGTACGGAGATGGCGATAAATCTCATCACAGAAATTCTTGACCAAGCCAAAAGAGAGAGGAGTTACGTCCACATTGTTGGTTGGGATGTATCAAAGGTGTTTGATAAGGCTCGGCAGATGGGAATGCAGTACAAGATCCTAAGACTGGGCCTAAGTAAAACTTAGAAAAACTCTCTGTGACTACGTCATGAAGAGAGAAGAAAAAAATTAGTTTAGGTTGCACGGACGGACCAAAGTTTTTGCTTACTTTGTGACTTCCTTTGGGAGGTGGGTCTGTCTTGGCCCATGCGAACCCCATGTGCCTCAAAATTTAATATGCCAATGATATCATCCAGATAATCACTTGTCCTTAGAGGAATGCGCCTATGCAAGCTTGTATGATAGCGACAAACATCGAAAGATTAAACATCTACGAGGCCAAATGGTAAATATAAACCAACCAGGAGAAATTCAATGTAGTCCTCATTTGGAGAAGATTACTTTCTGATGTCAGGGTGGGGAATAGGTGCTATCCCAAAACCAAGAAGTTCAGTGTACTTGGAATGAAAATTACTTCACCCGGGTGCAGGAAGCCCGTCGCTGATAGAACTTCCAAAGCCTTAGCCGCAATCAGAAGTCTCTACATGTTCAAAAATCTCCGTGTGAGGCAACAAGAAAAAGATCTGCAATGCTATTATAATATCTACGTTGATTTCTCCCTCTTACACCCTATTTGTGTCTCGAGGAAACAAAAGAGGAGCCTACAAGTTGTGCAGAACAAATGCATGTACCTAATCACGGGTGCAGGCAGGCGAGAAAGAAGACGCCCAGAAGAGCTATACATGGAAGTGAGGCTAACTCCTATTAAAAAAAGTCGTAAAAGAACGGACACGGAATAAGCAGGAACTGGTTATTCGACAACTGGTGGAGACGAACTGCCGTTCTATACATGAGCGTAATCTAAATTCTTTACGGAATAAAACTACAAACCAATTAAGAAGTTATGAGTAAGCCGATTTTGACTAAAACTAATCGAATAATACTCATTTAAACCAGACGAGACACAAAGATAGAAGAAAAAAGAGAAGAAAGAGAAAACACTAAAATTGCACACAGTGCAAATAAATAAAAAACAATAAAAACTAAGCACAAATCTAAAGTAAATTATTTCAATTACAACACCAAAATGCGCATAACATACCCAAGAATACTAAGGATTACTAAGACAAATGACTTGAATACCATTATAATAAAAAACTACAAACTATAACAACAACAAAAACACATAATAAGAAAATAATGAAAGCGATAGGCGTGACTACCAGGCGTCTAGTATCTATTTCCGTCTCACCCACAGTCCTTTCTCATTTCCCAACTTTTATTTATGTTTATTTACCCACACACCCATTTGTCCCTCAACATACTCACATACCAGCTTACGCTAATTTGTAGAGAGAACCGTCAGTAATAAAGAACCTGATACCACTTGTTGTTTCTTCTATTCTCCCTCTCCATTTATTGTCAAAGACACATATCAGTATATATATATATATATAAATATATATATATATATATATATATATATATATATATATATATATATATATATATATATTAGTGTAAATAGGTAGCAGACCTTCTTGTATTAAGATTTTGATAAAAAACATACTATATTTCGCCTAAATTAATTTTCTTTTGTAACTTTCCATTTTTCTTATTATCTTTTATTGTTCATCTTGTAGTTGGTAAACAACTTCTCCTAAGTTCATCTTATTTTTAATTAAAATGTGTTTTGTAAAAACTAAACTTGACTTTAATTGCTGAGCGTTCGATCTATGCGATCATCTTCAGGGTGTCTTTCCTCCTTTATCGTTGAAGAATAGTGGAGTCCGAATGTAAATAAAATGGATTTTAGGGGATATTTATTCCTCCTCTTTTGAACGTTATGTCAAAGGCACGGCCCACTCCTGTGTAACCGAACCCCACAAGAAGACCCCAAGAGGACCCCAGAAAAAAGATGTCGAAGACCATGGAGACCCTCACTAAGAAGGTCCCCCTCAGGACCTTCTAAGGAATGAAGGCCCCCAAGAAACAGAAGGTTAATGAAACCCTCTACTTCGAACTAAGAGTTTCCCTAGTGAAACTTATCGAGGTGTCTTCGGGGTTCAACGCAATTTGCGCCAAAACAAAGATGTCGATCGGCTTCTATCGAAAGGAGCTAAAGTAATCAAGACTATTGGACTCGAAGACAAGATCCTCCCTTAAGTGGAAGCAAACCAAAGCGTGATCTGCTGCAAAGTAGAGAGTTTGGTCGCCGTGAATTCAACTGAAGATCTTAAAGAAGAAATTATGAGAAGTAATTTGTGGGCTAAACTTCGCTAAGTAATTAAATTCCGCGAACACAACCATGTGTTCAAGATTAACTTCTCGACCACCGACGTGGTACGGATAGCAACGACGGACGGGTTCCTGGTTTTCAACATGAGGATACTAGGGGAGAATATCCAACAGGAGAAATTCAGTAGTATACAAATGTGTTTTGTATGCTACAGGCTGGAATCTTACAGCACTACGACCTACCCGGACAAAGATAAGCTGTACTGGAGCGAATGTGCCACAGAAGGCCATATACATGACAAATGTGAGAGCACAAAGAAAAATTGCCTGAATTGCAATGGATATCATCGAACCATGGCCCTGAACTGCCCAAAGCGCCGAAAAATTATTAAAAGTAAAGAAGAGAAAGAGCAGAAAGCGAAAGAACAAGCATACTCGAGCGCAGCAAAGAAAAATGAAGTAACGCGAACGACGCCGACGCAACCCTACATCTCAGGAGATCTTAGCGCAAAGATTCTTATCTGCATTACTCACGCAATGTGGCTAACGCAGTTAAACCTGGCTGTTACAACCAGATATTAAATGCGTTGCTAAAGGCTAACAATCTACCTTCTATCATCGTGCCTGCTAACCCCAAGTGCTCCAAGGCATTCAACGAGTCCGTTATCAGGAATAATTCCAACATTAAATCTGGATTAGAGGCTGTAATCTAAGCTCCCTCATCGGAAGAATATGCATAGACGAAAATGAAGAGCAGGTAGAAAAGCAAGAAGCCAAGGAAGGACCTACCTCTTCGGATAGTTTCAAGAGCCCATGCACTCGTACACGAGTGACCAAGAGCAAGTCCCAAACTCCGAGTCCTCCGCTGAAGAGGAAAGTGCTGGGCACAGTAAAGCTGCCCTGCAGGCCAAAAGGAAGATAAACAAGAAGAATCAAACAGGTAAACACATCCCACCATGCATCGTAACATACTAAAGATATTGGAAATCAACCCCAAACTATGGACAACTAAGAGGAAATGAAGATCTGGAATTAAGACGTGCTGGTCACAAACTATACGCAAGAACGGTACGACGGTTCCAATAAAAGCAAATAAGAAACCTAAAGGAAACTTATCTCGCGATTGAGGGCGAGCTCGATCTAGGAAAGCTTGTTATTGCCGCCGGGTAGCAGCGGCCAAGGAGAGCTGTTTTACCTATACACTCTCTCACTGGCCTATTTGGCAGGGAAGCCTACACTATATTAATAGGGGAACTAAACGCTAGATGCCAGGCGTCCGGCTACAGGAGACACAATGGAATAGGAAGAACCCTGGAGTTCCTGCTGGAGAGAAACATTGTTTAGCGGATAATCCCCGACTTTTCCACCTACGTCAGAAGAGGGTGTGCCGCAAAGCCGGACATACATTTGGCTAATTAATAGGTACCGTTTAACTACTACATGAAACCAATCCAGATCCCATGTAGTGACCATATAAAGATCCTGCTTAGTATCAACAGGAAGCCTATACAAGTCGCAGGTGCAGTCAGAAAGGACTACAGAAGAGCAGACTGGGAACCGTACGCGCACCTCCATAAGGGATACCATCCGCTCAACTTGGAGGAGTCAATCCTCGAGGAGATCGAGGAGGAACTCGAAGATATCAATAACCATCTTATTAACGCGAATAATGCTTGTATCACTAAAACCCGGTATAAGTCCATCTCATCTTAAAATGGGCTGAATACATCGAGAAACTATACCGTGAGCTGAAAATAATGTAGAAAATTAACATCAGGAATGCAGCATTCGACTCAATCTAAGGAAGCAAGGAAATCAAGGAAGAATTGAACCAGTTGTTCATTGAACAACAATGGGAAGATGCAATCGATGTTTTCGATCACGAAGCATCGGCCAAAGAATTATGGAATAAAATAAGATGCCTCAAATTATCGATTAGGGAGAAAGAGAAGATTGAGCTATTGAAAGAAGACGGAAACATAGAGACAGAAGTGAAAAATTCGAAAACATTTTCCGAAGTTATTAGGAAAGAGTCTTAAGTATAACTGAAGAAGAAAACGAAGACCATGATATAGAGTTCGAAAGCAACATCATAGATGAGCTAAATGAACAAATATATAGGACGTACACTCACCGCTAGGTGCAGGGACAGTGCGACGGAGCTGCCGAGATTACAGAAGAAGAGCTACTCGCGCACTCCGCCCATTCCGACTGAAAGCCCCATGGTAATCGGGGCTTACAAAATTGAAATTCGAAAGGGCCCCAGCAAATATTTTCGAAGGAATAAGAAGAATATTCAACGCCTGTTTGAACACGGGATACTTCTCAGATGCTTCCAAAAGAGCCAAAATGATCTCGCCAAGGCATGGGAAAGACCTGAGGTTGAAGGAGAACTACCGCCCGATTTCTCTCTTAGAATTTGGCGGGAAGCTCTTCGATAAGATCCTTAACCGAAGGCTGTTTGGTGTCCCACCTGGAATAGAACTCCCTGTACAACCCATATCAATTTGGGTTGATAAAAAAGAGATGTACAGAGATGGCAATATATGTCATCATGGAAATGCTAGTCGAAGCCAAACGGGAAAGGAGTTCCGTGTACATTTTTTGTCGGGATGTGTCAAAAGCGTTTGATAAGGTGTGGCAGAGAGTAATTCAGTATAAGAACCTAAGGCTGGGCCTAAATGAAAACTTAGAAAGAACTCTCTGTGACAATCTCATGGAGAGAGCTGCGTACCTCAGTATAGGAACCGAAGTTTCCGCTCATTGCGGGCCTCCCACAGGAGGGGGCGGTCTGTCCCCCACTCTCTACATGGTTTGCACTGAAGATGTCTCAGCTGCTGTGAACTCCTCTTGCTTCAACCTTTAATTCGCCGATGATTTCAAACCAAATAATCACTTGTCCATGGAGGAACTCGCCCATGCAAGTTAGTATGACAGCAACAAAAATTGAAAGACTTGAAAGACTAGACATCTACGAGGCACAATGCAAGATTTGAACGAACTGCGAAAAGTTCAAAGCAGTTCACATCGGCAGGAGGCTCCTAGCAGATGTCAGAGTGGGGGATACATGCTATCCATACACCACGGAGTGCAATATAGTCGGAATGAGGATTAGCTATACCGGGTACAGGAAACACACTGAAGGTAGGATCTCCAAGGCCTCAGCTGAAGTCAGGACTTTGTATATGTTCAAAAATCTCCGTGAAAGCAACAAATTAAGATCGACAATGCAATTGTAAGATCTACGTTGCTGTACCCCGTCTCCGCCCTCTCTTGTATCGAAGACACAAAAGAGGAAACTACAAGCAGTGCAGAACAAATGCGCAAACCTAATCAGGGGTACACGCAGGCGATAAAGAAGACGCTAAGAAGAACTGCACCGGGAGGCGGGGCTAAGTCCCATTAACATTGTCATCGAAGACAGAACAAAGAATATACACGAGTTGGTTAGTCAGGAATTGAATGACGAAATCATTCAAATGATTACCCTTGACAGAAGAGCTCCCAACCGTGCCATAATTCCGAGTCTCACTATTCATTATATATGTGTTAAATTTATATTGCCCTTCAGATAAATTGAAATTATCAACTTTGTTGATGATGATGTATTCCGCAATTCTCCTCTCAATATAATTCTTTGATTTATAAATGATTTTTGGCATGGTTAAAATCAATTGTATGGTCGTGCTTTTGCATGTGCGTAAATAGACTTAAAGGGTTCGTACAACTTCTGATATCAGCTAAATGTTCTTTCATCCTTTTATTAAAGTGGCCTGAATCTCCAAAGTATGTTAATTTGAAATTATAGCATGGTATACTGTAAACTTTAACATCGAGATGGATTGGGTGCAGTCTGGTCAAGGATTGCGGAATTGCGGAGAATTACGTAATCCATCATCATCAACAAAGTTGATTATTTCAATTTATCTAAAGGGCAATGCAAGTTTAACAAATATATATTAAATAGAGTCGCTAATCTTATTATAATCCCCCGGACACAATGCCTCTCGAGGATTAGCAACTCTCCAGATTGTTTCCGGTTCCATTTCATTTTGTTTAGCTTGTCATTCACGCCAGATTCACTCGAGTTAGTTTTTGCCAGAATATCTCCTGCTCTTTCATTTTGTTTAAGATGTGCCTAAACCTTATATATATTTTGCTCCTTGCCTAGTTTCTTTATTATTAGTTGAAATTGTCATCTAGCTGCAACTAGTCCGATAGTTATGAACAAACCTTGATTCAAATATTGTGGTTTACCATAATCTTTCACTGATATACATCGCGTTAATGTGATATCTTCCAATATATATATATATATATATATATATATATATATATATATATATATATATATGGATATGAGAAAAACACAAAGTACCGGGTAAATAGAGTAATAAATGCAAAAAATCACACAGGAAAATGAAAAGAGGATTCCAAGTACTTTCTAACTTGTTCAGTTCATTCCCAAGGAAACCAGAGAGTAATGCCCCGCCTATTTTCAACGATAGGACACCGTGCATTGTTATATGCTCCTGGTTTCCGCAGATGCACATTGGCGGTGTTCTTTTCCTCAAGAACTACAGAACTACAGAATCTAGGACCAGCAAAGACCCTAAGGTCCGCTACACTAAATCAAAAACTACGATACACCCTTATCTACGAGTGTATCTCTAACATGCTATTTTTTTTTATTTTTATTTTTTTAATACTATCTACTGTACACACTTATCTACATGTGTACATTATCGTGCAATTTTAACTAATCAAACTAGGGGTCGGGGGAGATAGAAAGTTTTTCTTCTCATCTTCCGCAGCCACTCGACTGCTAGTGGTGAAAAGCTAATTTAGGGATAGAGACTACTTATAGGATAGGCGGAAAAGAAATGGGACATCTAAGCTACACATGCAGAGAATCGCCGGCATCATTTTTAGTCATCATAATTTCATATCCTTAAACCTCCGCTCCAAACTCTCTCTCTGCAAGGACGTTTAAATTCACAGTGCTCAACTACGTTATATTTAAACTATTCAAATGCACGTCGAGACGATTTTTGAACATATTAACCGAAGTGCTATCTACTACGTGGGTGGGCAGCCGATTCCAATTTTGAGTAACTTTAAATGTAAAATAGTTTTGGGCTATACTAGTGTTAAAACGCTTGTTCACTAATTTTAACCCGTGCTGACGAGTATTTCCCCTATTATCCAGTTCGAACAGATTGCGAAAGTCAACGTTTGAGAAGAAGAACTACAGAACTACAGAACTACAGAATCTAGGACCAGCAAAGACCCTAAGGTCCGCTCGAGGCTAGTCCGCTACACTAAATCAAAAACTACGATACACCCTTATCTACGAGCGTATCTCTAACATGCTATTTTTTTCTTCTTTTTTTTAATACTATCTACTGTACACACTTATCTACATGTGTACATTATCGTGCAATTTTAACTAATCAAACTAGGGGTCGGGGGAGATAGAAAGTTTTTCTTCTCATCTTCCGCAGCCACTCGACTGCTAGTGGTGAAAAGCTAATTTAGGGATAGAGACTACTTATAGGATAGGCGGAAAAGAAATGGGACATCTAAGCTACACATGCAGAGAATCGCCGGCATCATTTTTAGTCATCATAATTTCATATCCTTAAACCTCCGCTCCAAACTCTCTCTCTGCAAGGACGTTTAAATTCACAGTGCTCAACTACGTTATATTTAAACTATTCAAATGCACGTCGAGACGATTTTTGAACATATTAACCGAAGTGCTATCTACTACGTGGGTGGGCAGCCGATTCCAATTTTGAGTAACTTTAAATGTAAAATAGTTTTGGGCTATACTAGTGTTAAAACGCTTGTTCACTAATTTTAACCCGTGCTGACGAGTATTTCCCCTATGATCCAGTTCGAACAGATTGCGAAAGTCAACGTTTGAGAAACCCTTTAGTATTTTAAATACTTCTATTAGCTGGCCACGTAATCTTCTGCGTTCTAGCGTTGGCAAATCTAAAGCCCTGAGCCTTTCCTCGTATGATCTATTCCTCAGCTCTGGAATTAATTTCGTAGCCCTACGCTGCACTCTTTCTAATTGCGCGATATCTTTCATTAAATATGGAGCCCAAAATTGAACAGCGTATTCGAGAAGTGGCCGCACAAGGGATTTATATAGGGGTAAAATTACATCCTTAGATTTGAAGGTGAAATCACGCGCGATATAAGCCAAAACGCGATTTGCTTTTTTACACGCATCCGCGCATTGCTTCGAGAATTTAAAATCGTCTGAGACTAATACTCCCAAGTCTTTTTCTAATTTAACCGCGTCGAGGACTTGGCCTTTCATGGTATATTCTACTCTTAAATTATGGCAACCCAAGTGCATTACCTTGCATTTGCTTAAATTTAATTCCATTTGCCACTTGTCCGCCCAATTGGCAATCGAGTTTAGGTCCCCCTGTAATTTCTCGACATCCGCTCTTACATAGGCACGATTGCCCAGCTTCGTGTCGTCCGCAAATTTCGAAATCCGACTAAGTATGCCTTTATCTAAATCGTTAATATAAATTAAAAACAATAAAGGGCCTAAAACAGAGCCCTGCGGTACCCCACTACTAACGCTGGCCCAATCTGAACATTCCCCATTTATTACCACCCGCTGCGAGCGATCTTTCAGCCAATTTCTAATCCAGTTTAAAATCTTACCAGTCACCCCAATCGCTTTAACTTTCATTAATAACCTTTGGTGGGGGACGGTGTCGAACGCCTTTTTAAAGTCTAAATATATTACGTCTACAGCTTTGCTTTCATCGTACACGCAAATCATTTTGTGGAAGAATTCGAGCAAGTTAGTCAAGCACGATCTCGCACGCCTAAATCCATGTTGGGTATCGTTAATCAGCTTATTTGCCTCGAGGTGGCTCACTATTCTATCTTTAATTACAGATTCTAAAAGCTTCCCAACTACCGAAGTTAGACTATTAGGCCGAAAATTCGTTGCTTCAAATCTATTCCCCTTCTTAAATATAGGTGTAACGTTTGCTCGCTTGAAATCCAACGGAACTACGCCATCCTCTAATGAGCGATTGAAAATTTCACGCAATGGCTTAACGAGTTCATTTTGAAGCTCCTTTAAATGAATTGGATATACCCCATCGGGGCCCGGAGATTTCGACTTTTTCATTAGCTTAATAAATTTAAGGATTTTCTCGTCATTTATAGTTACATCGGATATGCAATTATCAGCACTACGAACTTCCCCAATTAACGATTCCAATTCGGAAGAATCTTCCACAGTAAACACGCTCGTAAAATGTTCATTTAAAATTTTGGACATTTCTGTCGGAATTTCAGTCAAACGACCATCCTTATCTTTGATCGGCCCTATCGATCCTTTTACGGGTTTCCTATTATTTACGTACCCATAAAACCGTTTCGGTTCATTCTTTGAATCCTTAGCGAGGTTTATTTCATACTTCCTCTTCGCATCTCTGACCGCACGTTTAACTTCCCTACGAGAATCTATGTAATTTTGCCGGCTTATAACTGACCCATTGTTTTTATGAATTTTAAATTTTCTATTTCGGTCCCGGATTAAGCGTAGTATTAACGGACTAAGCCACGGAGCTCTCACCGACTTCCCGCTCTTACGCACATACTTAACCAAATCAGAATTCACACGAAGCAGCGTACATCGAAGTTCTGCGTACATCTCTCCTACCGACCTGTTCTCGAATCGTATTCCCCAGTCTATATCCTTAATCCTTTCGCGAAAAATATCGAAATCACAGCTACCAAAACGAGGGATGAGCTGCGAACTCATTCTAACTTCTACGCAGGTGTTTAGATCGAATCTAATCGCATTATGGTCGCTGGAAGCTAAATGTTCACCCACACGTACGTTTTCTAACAATGACTCATCGGTTGCCATGATTAAATCAAGAATATTGCTATCACGAGTAGGCTCTTCCACTTTTTGTACGAGAAAATTCTCCAACATAAAGTTTAATAGCCTCTCCCCCGGTTTATCAGAAGTAAGGTTGCTAAAGTTAACATTAGGTAAATTAAAATCGCCGCAGACTAATGTGGTCCCTTTTCTAATCCAAGACGTAAGCGTATCGAAGAGTGCAGCATCTTCTCTTTCCAATTGGCAAGGCGGACGATAAACCACGACTAAGTTAATTTTATTTATAGCATCTAAACTTAGCTGGACTAATAAAGTATCACTTCGCATATCATCCTTAGACGAGTCCATCGTTATGGCGTTTAGATCCTCTTTTATGTACATTAATACGCCCCCTCCTCTACCGGTTTGTCTATTTCTGTAATGAATTTTGTACCCCGCTATATCGAACTCGCAAACACTGATCCCCGTATGAGTGTCTAACCATGTTTCACTTAGGAATACGAGGTCGAAATCACCCTCTAGAATAACGGCTTTTATTTCGGCAATTTTATTTTTTATGCTACGAACATTCGCATATATGCATCTCAGTTTGCGCTTTACGTTAACTCTTCTATAACACTCAGATCCGTTCCGTTTCCCTGCACCCCGTCGATAGTGCCCCCTTCACGCGTGGGCCGGACCGGCGCATCGGCATCACGTGGCCGCGCAACTCTCCTACCTAAAATGCTACGTACGGACTCGTCTAAGATCCTACCCAGCCGACTATTACCCACATCGCTTAGGTGAATTCCGTCCTTTTGGAAAAGTGACGGATGGTCCTGGAATGAATCCCATACGTTAAAAAAGCTAACACCAGTTTCTCGACACAACCGCTTAAGACATTCGTTAGTATAGATCGCTCTAGATTGGAGGCGCAACGTGGATTTAAGTCGGGGGAGAACACCAATAATTCCCACGTTGGTTGCTTTGGATTTCGCCGTATCTATCATGGTTCTGGCACGAACGATAAACTATATCTTCCGGGGTGCTGTCATACCTATGGACGTCGTTGCCCCCTACCATCGTGATGATCGTTCGTTCACCACGCGTATCTTCCAATTTCTCGATCTCGGCGGCCACGTTGTTAATGCGGCCACCGGGATAGCAAAAGCGCTTACGCTTAGAAGGGTTACGCGCAGGAAACTCCTGATCCTGCCTTCTAATTAAGGAGTCCCCCATTAAAACGGTTTCCTCTTCCCCCTCGATAGGAGTTAGCAACGCGAAAGGGTTCGAACAGGGTAAAACGAAGTTCTGATCCCTCGTTGGTCTAGCCCCATTTCTAACACTTCGAAATTGCGAATCCTGAGGCCTAAACGAGTTTAAAATTCGTTGTTGCTCGTCAACAATTACCTGATGATTCGAATTTGCAGGCCGCCTATCTCTATTACTATTTTCCTCCCTGCGCATGTCGTGAATAGCAGAATCTAGTTTGGAATTTAAGTCATCGACTTTAGGGTTAGTCGAGATCACATCCCTTGCAACGGTATTTAATTCAAGTTTGATCTCGCTGATCGCACTTGACAACTTGCGTTCAAACGCTTCGTTCAACATACAAAATCGACATATTCTAATTTGCTCAAGGTTCGAGGGAACGTAAATTTCCTTATTAAATGAAGCAGCGCACCTTGAGCATTCGATCTTTATAACGGGCATTGTCGGTTTTTTTTTTTTAATTCACACTAATTTAGAAAACAAGCTAATATACTGTATACGGTTATTGAAAGATCGAACTTTATAATACGGCGACGAATATTGAATAGGCGATATATATAAAAGTATTCAGTAGCAGAGGCACGATAAATTCTGAGCACAGTGGAATTAGCGGGAGCACAGAGCGAGCACGTCTTTTCAGTAGAGAGTCGGTGGGACGAATGAGAAGAACCAGCTGAAGAAGTTCATTATAGTCATCCCGCTGCTGATAGACAGCAAGGGATTTCCTCACAATATGAATAGTTTTTTCCCTGAGACCCTGAAGAGGTTCGGCAATGGTGCAGCTGGTTTTCAGGGATCTATTGATTCCACTGATTCTGGAGTCTTTTTGAAGAATTAAATATTATGCCCAGTGGTGGGTCCCATTGATAGGTGGAAGGCTTTGGCTAGAATAATTTCATAAATATGATGCCTTCATGCTAGGTATAGAAGTTGTTTCTCAAGAGCGTCCTTAATCTTGGTGCAGGTACCTACATGAATGCCAGTGTTGGATGCTGTAGTGTCAAATGATAACCCCATGATTCTATATGACAGGTGGTGCTCCCGTACGCATTCAATGCATACACGTGCTATCCCCGCTCCTGTAGCAGCTGGAATTTTTGGAATTCCAGGCAGCTTCTCTTGACCCTTCCCGGAAACTAGAATGGCTATTCGATCCTCAGATCTGTTACCTGTGATTGTAGGCTTTACTTTACCATCCCGATGCAACACTAATGGTTCACCAGGACAGAACTCTTCACCTTGACACGCCACTGCTACTTCCTTTTGAATCGACTGGCGAGCACGGTACATTGTGGAAGCAGAGATGCAAATCTCATCCAATCTTTGCCCTAGGGATTGGGCCACTACACTGTAGGACATTGATGTATCACGGATACTAATGTTCATCTGGTCATAAGCAACAGCCACATTTTGATTTACTTGAAGTTCTTTGACTGGTTGTTTTTAGAACATAAAATAGAGGTAGAGGCATCCAAGTAATGATCACACTGCTCATCTGAGGATGAGGAACTGACTTCTTAAATTTCAGTCTCTGTTAATATTTTGGACTGATGAATCTCATGGGTCTTTTCTCTCAGCCTGCTTTTCCTCTCGATGCCATTTCCTATTCTCTATTTTTACCATCTTTATGTTTACTGATCCCATACTGCCCTGTGCTGGGTCATCCTACTGACTAACATAGAAACTCTTGTCTTCCTTGTTTTTCATCATACAAAGGGCTTGGGAATGACCAATTTCACGGATTTCATTTCTAATTTCTTTCATGAACATTTCTTCAGGAACACGACAGCTCTCTGATCGTTTCTTATTTTTGATTAGCTTGTCATAACGCTTGAGGAGAGACTCTATTTTCAGGATGGCGTCTTTTCTCATAGTAAGAAACCTAGCATTCTCCCAAAAGGGCATTATAGCATGCAAACAGAGATTCACAGACTTTAACGTCCTAGCTGTTCCTGCTTTTGATGAAAGAAGTACTTTTTCATGATATTTGGTTGGCAGACGGCTACCTAGCATATCATTATTTGGCTTGCCTATGAGCATAGACTTCTTTCTTGCTTCTTGTCATAATCAAGTGTTAAACACACCTTCAATGGGAAAATAGATTGATTAGTGAAGAAAGCAATTACGCAATGGTGGTTCGTGACTAAAGTCTGTTTTCTTTCATCTGGCATGAACTTTCAAATATTTCTTACCCCTTTTTTTTATATTATTTCTAATCATTAAATATTGTTATTAGATATATAGAAACCCAACAATACTGTACTTTTACTTCATCCCTGGCTATAAACCGTATATAATAGTCGAATATTTACCTAAAAGAAATTGAAAAATTACCATAAAAAAAACCAATAGCACTAGGAGATAAAATTAGAACAGAGTATTTAACACAAACTGTCCAGAATTTAATTTCAACATCGTGAAATCCACATATACATATATATATATATATATATATATATATATATATATATATATATATATATATGATGAATAACACCCACAAGGAAAATGGAAAAACAATTACGAGCGATTTCGTCTTTATTACCTATGCATCATTGTAATTTATACAACTATTATGTAACACACACACAAACACAGACTAACCTCTCGCTGCAAAGCCTACAACCAAACTAAGCGCCTGACAAGCTGACGACATGTAAATTATCGGGACCTCTACATATGTTCCAATCAGGCTGAAACTTGGTCAGACATATTTTCTGAGCCAATGGAACGGGATAATAAATGAGGATAAAACTTCCTTACACTTTTATATTTCAACCCACTTTCACGAAACACACTAATGAGCATTCGACAATATTTATTTGAACAAGGTTATCAGATTTGTAAAAAAATTTAGCCGAATTCCAATTGTTCTGGTGACTGTTTTCAGATAAATTGATAATGAACTGAACAAGTTCGAAAGTATTTAGAATCCGCCTTTCATTTTCCTGTGTGATTTTTTGCATATATATATATATATATATATATATATATATATATATATATATATATATATATATATATATATATATATATATATATATATATATATATATATATATATATATATATATATATATATATATATATATATATATATATATATATATATATATACATATATATATACATATATATATACATATATATATATACATATATATACATATATATATATATACATATATATATATATATATATATACATATATATATACATATATATATATATATATATACATATATATATACATATATATATATATATATATACATATATATATACATATATATATATATATATATATATATATATATATATATATATATATATATATATATATATATATATATATTTTTGTAATGAAAAGTAAAAGGAAGATGGAAGAAAATTTTAAGAACCACTACCACTAAAAACGATCCAAGAAGAGGTCATGCCTCTTCTCAAGGTGTCAGGTGTAAGTCTACACGGGGAACCACCTTGTGGGATGGCTAGAAAAGTCCCCCTTTTCGTTCCCACAAGATGCCCTTTAAGCTCAAGGGAACATTTTTTTTTTTTTTTTTTTTTTTTAAGAGCTCATCTGGCGACTGCCTACTTGGGCATTAGTCGCCGTATTAAAACTGGCCTAGTTCTAGGCTACTTTAAAATAAAATTAAAGAAAAACAAAAACAAAACACCCCAAAATGGGGAAAGGTAGCAAGCTGGTGCGTCGGGGAGAGGTCCCCCCGGCGCAGGAGCGTGCAACTAAAGGAAAAAAACAAACAAAAAACAAAACAAAACAAAACACAAACCTTGCTTAAATAATAGGGAGAAGGCCGGCCTCCCCCCAAAAGTCAGCAAGTCCACCAGTCAAAGTGCACGCACTCGTCCCGAGTACAAGGGACAGGCGGTAGCGACCCCGCCCATCCCGGTACCGGGACAGGTGTCGTGCGCGAAGATCACCCAGACTGGGACATTCGACAAGAATGTGCCGAACAGTCTGGGGGACGACGCAGTCGTTGCAATAGGGCGCGGGCGAGCGCTCCACCAGATAGCGATGCGTCACACGAGTGTGTCCGATTCGGAAACGACAGAAAGCAACCTGAAGCCACCGCGGCATTGGGGGATAGGTCCATGGGAACAGTCGCGGCGCAATGGCACGCAACTTTAAGTTCCCTTCGACCGTCTCCCATCTTCTTTGCCAAGCAGTCCGAAGAGCTGCCCGTATTCCTGCCATGTAGTCGGTGTGAGGAAGAGCGAAACGCTGGTCCGGGCGCAGAGTCCTCTCGCGGACTCTTTGGCGCCCTCATCGGCGCGCTCATTCCCCGCAATTCCTACATGTCCAGGAACCCAGCAGAAGATAATCTCGACATCTGCCCGGCTCGCCAAAACCGTGGCGTCACGGATTTCGCGAACCAGGGGATGCGGAGATTCCAATGCCCCGAGAGCACTCAGGGCGCTTTGTGAGTCGCTATAGATCACAATCCGGTCTCCGAACCGGGCACGTCGCGTAATCTCCCGTACCGAGTGGTGTATTGCCACCAGCTCGGCCGTGAAGACAGACGCAGCGCCTGGTAGAGCCCCGCTGACTTCAAACAGAGGGGATACGGCGTGGAAGCCGACCCCCTCTTGGGACTTGGAGCCATCCGTATACACTGGCACGGTACCAGCGTGACATGATGTGTGCTCCAAAAAGGTCGAACGCAATACTCCCGGCGTAGTACAAGCTTTGGGAGCAGAGGCGTGGCGACAAATAGCCAAATGTGGTACCCTCCAGGGTGGCGTCCTGGGCAGAACCAGGGGCGCCACCGGCCCGAGAGCTATATCTACCTCTCGAAGGAGTTTCCTGGCCCTAAACCCAAAGGGCTTAGGGTATGACTGGCGTCTTTCGGCGGCATAGGCACCATCGAGATCAGCTGCGGATGCAGTGAGAGCTGTTGGCGACTGAGGAAGGCGCCGGGCTCGCGCGTACAGGCGAGTGATGCACTGCACGCGGCGCAGAGCGAGTGGCATCTCCCCAGCATCGACCAACAGGCTCTCAATGGGGGAAGTGCGGAAGGCACCGGTCGCAAGGCGAAGGCCGGTGTAGTGGATCGAATCCACCTTCCGCAATAAACGCTCGGCTGCGGATGCATAAAACTCGCATCCGTAGTCGAGCTTCGAGCGAACAAAGGATCGATAAAAAAGTAAGGCGGTAGCCCTATCAGCGCCCCAAGCGCTGAACGTCACGGAACGGAGAATGTCCATGGCGCGGGTACAAGAGACCCTAAGGCTGCGAATATGAGCCTCCCAGTTGAGGCGTCGGTCGAATACAAGACCAAGGAAACGGTGCGACTCAACCACATCCAGGCGCACCCCATTAAGAAACAAATCTGGGTCGGGGTGAAGCCGTGGATGGCGGCAGAAGTGCACTACCTTAGTCTTGGCCAAAGAAAAGCGAAACCTGTGCGCTTCGGCATAGCGAGAGACGCGGTTCAATGCCTGTTGGAGTCGACGCTCCAGAGTTGGCATCTGGGCCGCGCCAAAAGAGATCGAAAGGTCGTCCACGTAGAGCGTAGCGAGAACATCTTCCGGCAGCACCGAGGTGATGCCGTTGATGCTCAGGGCAAAGAGTGTGACACTGAGGACACTTCCCTGCGGGACACCCTCTTCCTGCTCCTTTGGGCCGGAGAGGGCTCCCCCCACCCGTACGCGGAATCGACGATCTCGCAAAAATTCAGATATAAAAATTGGGAGGCGTCCCCTCGCCCCCATCGTGTGGAGAGTCTCCATGATACCGTATCGCCATGCGGTATCATAGGCCTTCTCCAGATCAAAAAACACCGTGGCGTAGTGCTGTCTACGAAGGAAAGCCTCGCAGACGGCATTTTCCAGTCGGAGCAGAGCATCCGACGTGGAGTGAAACTTACGGAAGCCGCACTGTGCAGAAGACAGATGGCCTCCGCTGTCCAGGAAATAGGCTAATCTAACATTTACCAATTTCTCCATCAACTTGCACACGCAAGAGGTTAGAAAGATTGGGCGGAAACCGGTCGGAGTAGAGTGATCTCTCCCCGGCTTGCGAAAGGCGAGCACAGTAGCGATTCGCCAGGAGTCTGGGAGAAGACCTTCCACCCAGATCCTGTTGAACAGATCTAACAGAAAGGCCATGCCTCGCTCACCCAGGTGTCGAAGCATGGCGTACGGGAGATCGTCCGGACCATGGGCGATGTCCGCGCACGAAGCGAGAGCGGAACGCAACTCACTCACAGTAAACTTGTCGTTGAAGGGTTCTCCGCCTCTGGAGGTAAAGTCCAGCCGGCGGCCTTCCGCGACATCACGACGTGCATTGAATGCTGGCGGAGCAGCATCACGGCTAGAGAATGCAGAGAAAGCGGTCGCTAAGGATTCCGCCACGGACGCGGGGTCCGAGATTGCGGTCCCATTCTCCTGGAGAACGGGAGGGGGGTCCTGCGAGAACTTGCCCCGAATCCTTTTGACTCGCTTCCACACCTCAGCTAAAGGGGTCTTCTCGTTAAGTGAAGACACGTATGCCCGCCAAGAAGAGCGGCGGGCGTGCTTCGAAATATACCGGAACCTAGCCCTAGCCCGACGAAATTCAGCGACAGTGAAATCGTTCGGGCGGCGTTATAGCGCATGTAGGCATAACGCTTCTGTTTGAGGGCCGTCTCACACTCGGCCGACCACCATGGGAGTGGTCGGCGTGCAAAACAGCCAGACGTCCTAGGAATAGTAGTCAGGCCCACGGCGATAAAGTTGCCGGAGAAGAACTCAACGGCCTCATCTACCGACCTAAACTACTCGACTGAGATAGAGAATTCAGTCATTTCCTGAAATGCAGGCCACCGCGCCCGTGCCAAGCACCACCGAGGTGGTCTCTCAGGCGGCAGTTGCCCTGAAAATGATATTTGAAAGGGAAAGTGATCACTACCATGGAGGTCATCGACCACCCCCCAATCAAAATCAAGCTGTGCATCCGAAGAGCACAAAGATAGGTCAAGGCAAGAAAATGAAGCGGTTCTCGGACAGTGATGCGTAAACTCATCCACGTTTAGGACACCCATCTCAAGCTCTTCGATCAGATCGGCAAGGACTTGTCCCCTGGGATTTATGGTGTAATCTCCCCAGAGAGGATGCCTGCCGTTCAGATCTCCAAGCAAGAGATAGGGCCACGGCAACCGTGCCACGACGCGGCGGAAGTCCCCCGCGTCGAAGTCAGCTGACGGTGGAATGTACGCAGAAATGATAGTATACCTCCTATCCAGGTGCAGCTGCACAGCCACTGCCTGTAAGGAGGTATCTAAAGAGAAAGGAAGAACGGAGACATCATGCCGGGTGTAAACCGCGCATCCCCCAGCCCGGCCATCCCGCGGTGGTGGGGTTGCAAGACCCTTATACCCCGGGAGGGCAGGCAGTTGGCACGCGCCTAGCATGGTCTCCTGCAAAAAAATAGCTAACGGGGAACGGGACGAGGAGAGCCTCCGGAGCTCCTCCCAGTTGGCCCGGAGTCCACGGCAATTCCATTGAAGGAATATGCCCTCCAGGCCTAGCTCGGAAGAGACGCGGGGGCCCTCCTCGAATTGAAGACCCTCACGGGAATGGCCGTGCGCTTCCCGGGGGCAGAACCCCGGGCGCTGTTGGCCGGACAAAGCGCTGGAGGCGCTGTCGCCTCCGAGGACTTATTGGGGGAGGTTGACCTCGCCATGCGAGTCTTTTCCTCCCTCTGCCTCGAAACCTTAGGCGGGCGCTGCGGCTTGGGAGGCGGGGGGCCCTCTTTTCGAGGAACCACCGTCTCCGAGCCACTCGCTCCACCTCGTGGCGTGGGCGAAGGAGCCGAAGCTCCTTTGTTGCTGTCCTCCTTTCGGGGGACAGCTTTAGGAACCCCCGAAGATGGCCTAGCGACCATCTTCAGGGGTGTTGCCTCCTGTGAGTCTAACGACTCGGTGGAGGCGCGTGGCCGTTTCGCCTTACGGGAAACGGTCACGCTGGGGGAAGAGGGGGGAGCCCTGGTTTTAGCCGGGGCTGGGTGTGAACCCTTTTTGCCGCCAGCTCTACCAGGGGAGCGCCCGGGTGTAGTAGAGCCCGCAGAAGGGCTCCGAATGGGCGCGGAAACAACCGTGCTCGTTGGCCTGGATGGGCCAGGAGCAGAGGGTGCCTTTCGAACTACTGAGGCATATGACGTCCCAGGCAGAGCTGGGCGCGCCAGGACCAAGTCCTTAGCCTCGCGGAATGAGAGTCTATCCTGGGCCTGAACGGCCAGGATTTCTTTCTCCAGGAGATATGCACCACATTGCTTCGAAGAAGCAGGGTGCGGCTCTCCGCAATTGACACACTTGGCCACACACGATTTGTACTTATCGTATGCGACCTTGGAGCAATTTACACAGACTTCGGGTGACCCCGACTTTGCACGTCTACATGAGCGCTTCGTATGGCCGAAGCGGTGACAGTAATAGCACCGCCGCGGCAGTGGCACGAATGCCTTCACGCGGTAGCGGTACCAACCGGCACGCACCGACTCAGGGAGCTTGTCACAGTCGAACGTGACGAAGAGTGTAGGGGTGGGTCTCGAAGCCCCTCCCTGTTTTCTCATCACACGTTCGACCTTGACCGCCCCATGGTCGGCCAGCTCTAGGGTGATGTCCTCAATGGAGTAGTCAACGAGTTCCCTCGCATAAACTACTCCTTTCACAAAGTTCATGGTAGAGTGTGGCGTCACACTCACCGGGGTGCCATGAAGTGTCCGAAGAGCACTTATCTTAGGCCGCCTCGGCGTGATTCGCCGCATTCGCCAGAAGGCTGCCGTCCGAGAAACGGGTCACCTTCGGCTCTCTACCAATTGCACTAGCTAATCCTCTCCTCTGATGGATCATGTTGCCCTTAGACAACATGGTGCCATCAGTGGAGCGAATAACGAGGAAGCGTTTGAAGCCAGCGGGCTCGAAAACGCCAGGTAACCTCTGAATGAGGGGCCCCGATGTCATCGAGGCTCCGCCCTGTGCATTCTTCGTCTTAGTCTTGGTCAGGAGCTCCGCACACGAGGGGGTAGAGGGGCCGGATTTGCCGATCTTGGCTTGGTCGCCTACCAAAGTGGCAGCAGACCCATCCGTCCCCGCAGCCCACGCGGATGGAGAGGAGCCCCGAGTCTTTTTCGTCTTTCTTGTCTTTTTCTTCTTTTTAGGAGAGGAGGGCGGGGAATGAACCCGCTTCTCAACCCCGCCGGTAGAAGCCCCCAGGCCAGAAGGACCGGCCTCAGCCAGGTCCTTCTCTGAAATGGAGAAGGTCCCGGTGGGCGCAGGGGATTCATCCGGAGGAGATTGCTCCCCTCCTTGTCCTGCCTGAGAATCCACAGCCGTTTGATGAGGACCTTGCATAGGGGACCTTGTTCGGTGCTTGGCGCCAAGCCCGGATTCCCCCCCATGGAAGGCCCTACCGTCTGAGGCTGGTTTTCCTCAAGGACCATGTCTATCACAGGAGGGGCCTCCAGTTGGCCATCCCCTCCCAGGACATCGCAGGTCCCTTTGGCAGCGTCATAAGTCTTTAGTGGGGAGGCACAGGCCTTGACCCCGGCAAGGTTTAATATTTTTGCCAGCAGGTCTTTTGAGGGAAGCGACCGAAGGGGCCTGGCTTCCTCTCCCCCCTAAGGGGGTTTGCCCTACCGAGCCGCGTGTACGAGGGGCGGTCGGCAATGGGCTGCCTGCTGGCTTTCTTGGCAGTCCCCTTAGAATGCATAGGAGGGACTGCCGCTGGAGATAGGGAGGTGCCCGAAAGCACCTCCAGAGAAGGGGGTGAGGGGGAGTCCCCTACACCCGTAGGCGTAGGAGAGGAGTAAGCCTCCTCTCCGGTTAAAGAGGTATGGAGGGTCCCCTGCGCAAGCACAGGGGGGGGGGACCTCCATCTTTTCTGTGGAGCTGCACGAGGGCGGCTCCGTTGTTGTTATAGGGGGAATTAAGGGGAGATGTTTTTTTGTTTCATCATTGGGCATGGTGACCCTCTTTGTTTTACGGGACGCAATCGCTCACCACCTCTTGCAGTAGCCCGCACTGCAAGAGGTGCTTACAGGCCCGGCAGAGCCAGGCGCCGCCATTTTGGACCACCCCTCCCGCCTGGTGGCCTGGCAGTCCTTCGGCATGGCGGCTCCACCTTGAACACGGCGTAAAACGGATAGATTTTGAAGACGAGAGGAAAAGGGATGTGAGAAAGGTATGGGTGGGAATGAAGCAGGTTGTTAAAAGCCAACCACCCCAGACCGGAGCTCAGGGGTTAGGGGACATTGTCCCATCCCCCCTCAGCCCCGATCCGGGACGATTGGCTGAGAAGAAGGTCAGCTTCTACCCTGTGAAATTAGAGGCTGACCAGAGAAAGTTGTGGGAGAGGTTGTATGAAAAGCGACGAGGTAGGATAGGAATACAGGCTATCTGAAGGAAGGAAGAGAGGCTAAGCTGGGGCCGGACGGGGCGCTGGATCCCGTCAGCACGGCGGCTAGGATGGCAATTTGCCGCGCCCCTTACGGGGGCTCAAGGGAACAACTTCCCCTTTCCGGAATATCAGTAGATGGAGTTTCTTACAAATTATGAGAAGTTAATTGCGAATTTTATTGTGATTTTTTTTTTTTTTGCAAATTTTATAGAATATTATTGTAAATTGGAATTGGAATGTTTGTATTTTGGTGAGATTGCCTGTCATTTTTATTACAGCGTATGGATTATTTCTGATTAAATTCTAGCACTGATGAGTTGGTTATTGGATAAAAACACTATAATTAAAGTTTTTTTTTATTTAATATTCCCATGAATTAAAGACGAATCTTAATATTTTTGAAAAATCTATGCATTTTGATTTTCTAGTTTTGCTTAATAAATATCAATATTTATGAAACACAACTGTGCCTGTCATCCTTCCCTCATTTATATCTCCTTCGTCATCGTATATTTCCTTTGTATTTTTGGATTTCTCTTGGCTGCGGGATATTGCTATTTTGCCGGAATGCAAAAAAAACTAACATGGATTTCATATAGATATCGCACCTGTGAGCGGCGTCCGAATCAAAGTCGAGGAGTGTCATAATCGAAGAAAGAATCCGTTTCCTAGTGACATGAGGCAATCTCCGAAAAATGTCGCTATACTACATAACCATTATTTATCACCCGGATTCTCGATATCCTCAACTTTCAAACTGTTAGCTTTTCAACACAATTTGGACCCTCCTCCTGTCCAGGAGATACAATTGATGGGGGCTGGGAGGAAAGAGGGCCGTGATAATGCTTGGAATTAAATTTGAATAAACAATTGCAGCAAATAATGAATGCGATTTACTCAGCTCAAATTACTGTAAGAAATGGCGTCATCCTACTTCTCCTCGTCGACACGTTCTCAACTGGCGTGTGCGGTGTGATTCGAGGGGCGTACTTTCTGGCAATGGGATGATGACTCGCAATTGGTGCACCAAAACATCAAGTAATTCATTTGGTTTAATAAGATTAGTAAGGGTAATCCAACGCTAAAAAGCCATAAGTGGATTAAAAATACAGAAATTACATAGCACAATGAGTAAATTAACAAAGATTAAAGATACAAATGATTTTCAACCTTAGATAACGAGGGGGGTGAATGCATTCAATTTTACAAGCAACTTTGGTAATGGCGCATTTTTGTCAGGAAATCCATGAGGGTTCTAGGGGAGAATTTTTAACAGGAGAAATTCAATAGTATACAAATGTGTTTTGTATGCTACCGGCTGGAATATCAGAGCATAAGTTATTGAGGTAGAGGTTTGACCACCGAGGTGCCTTAGGTTTTTGAAACCTTTTCCACGCACATCCGGGTTTTCAGGCTTTGGCCTAAGCGTTATTAAACAAAATCCAGAAATTGTTTGAAGGGAACAAATTTCTAATCTTTAGATTCAAAAGCGCAATTTAATTCTCAGAGTCAAATTTCATGAAGCTCGATACGTGTCACATACAGTGCTGTGCAAATTAATTGGGAGAGTGATAGAAAAACGCAAAATTGACTATTTATGTATTATTCTTATAGTATGTTATTATCTTAATGTTGACAGTTAATAAGAAATATACCCGGCCTTTGCTTTAATAACCTCACCAATAAGATTTTGCATGGATTCCACCAATTTCTGGTGTATACTCCGTACATCTTTATCGTGATATGAGGCATATATAACAACGCAGATCAACAATTCCATTATGGAGCAGTCCTTAGCGATAAAGAGGTTTCTTCTAAGAAATGGTGTTTCAGTCTTGTTTTTGCTTCTACCTTAAAACAACCGATTCTATAAGGTTATACAGTGATCGGTTATGTGTGTAGAAATGATAAATAATATTGTAGTCTGGCATGAAGCTTTGCTGCAAAAGTTGTAAGTTCTTGGCGCTGATTAAGAAGGTTATAAAAACCTTACACTTTTAGGTCGAGCCTGTGTCTCTCTACAAAGAGTTAATAATAGGTTTATTAACACCAAAACTCAAGTATTGGATGAGAGTTTAAGTTAATGATTATACAGGCGTTTTTCGAAGAATCGCTGAACATCACCTAGAAGTAAAGTTACGAATACGATTCTTTAGGGTAAATCACGCGAATTGTTTAGATTTATGTATTAAATTTACGCTAAAAGAAACCGAGTCTTCGCTTTCAAAAACTTTTATAACATTTTAGTACTGTAAGTGGTACAGAAAATGGAAGTAAAAAATGTGCTGAAAGTGCCTTTGGCTCCACCGAATCTTGGCCTGCCTCCTGGTGGAACGAAACTCGCGATTGGCCTTTTGCTCATTCTCCTCTGATGGCATTTGGGTTCTTATTGGATGCCATTTCTTTAAATAAAACCAATATTATTTTATATAAAATTCGGCACCGTTGTATCATATCTGCTATAAAAATGAGGTAAAATTACATCATGCCCAATGCTTTCTAGTTTTAGTTTATCAATCTAAGAACGAGAAGAATTAAGTATTTGATAAACACTTTTTTTTGGTTCAAATTTTATTAAAAAGACTACGCGCCCTCTCGGATGTCCATATACATATAATTACATGGAAATGAGGTTTATTCATAAGTATCAGATAAAACTCAAGAAAGTGACAGGAATTGGAAAATATCGTCTGATAAATCTTTGAAAGAAATGTCATTGGTTTTGGCCGATTACTTTTTATTAAATAATATTTTTATTCCTTAACGATCTTATCTCCCAAAAGAATTTCTTACCTACAACTTGGCACCTGCTTAAGTATGACAACACGGACTTGAATATCACACTATACACAAATACCATTCATCACTTTACTCATTAAGTATTCACCTTTAGATAATTCTATCTCACACACACATAGATACACATACACAATGTACAAAGATTCGATCAATATTTTCAACTATCTACTTTTCATTCCTCACTTCCAGCAACCAAGGAAAAGGCCATCAGTGTATAGCAACAAAGAACCTACTCCTCAACATATGAATCATTCATTTAAACATTTCGCACACTCCAATACATAATATCAAATAGCCATCCCAACATAACTCACCTTGTATGTTGAACCACTCACTCGGGCTCTCATTCACCTTCACGCACCTTATTCCAACCATAAATATTCTTCATACCACCAAATAGTTTATTAGTGACTCGTTACATTCTTAACACTCGCTATAACACTCCTCTATCTACATGCTCATAGTTTTTTTCCAGATCTATCCATCAACCCAGCAAACAAATTGCAACTATACTTGACACCAGATATAATTATATATATATATATATATATATATATATATATATATATATATGTCGAGGTCTGCCAGTGTATACTAGCTCGGCGCTCATAATCGTACACAAGCACGGGCAGACAGCAGACCACAGGCTTCTTGGTATATGTTCGGGGGCGATTATTAAAGGGTGCGATTTACGGTTGACCGGGTTTTGACTAATGACTTGCCAAATTGCAGTTCAAAGGATATATAAAGACAATACTCCAAAATATAATAATAAATATATATATTAAAAGGGAGCACTTTATATATATACAAAAGAGGAGAATAAATCACTTAATAAAGGTAAGTGAAGTGAAATATGTGAAGATTAACGAGGTATTCTGGTGATGACAATACAAGATCGCTTTATCTCTAAGCGTGGGCGAATTGGAGGGGGAATAGAAGACAACAACGCAGGTCTTCAAGAAGATACTTTGAGGAATCTCGACAAGGGGGACTCGAAGATGGGGTTGGAAGACTTCATGATGAAAAATGAGATTTTCTCTGCTCTAAATAGACGTAATCTCAACTCGAGATGATTTTGTAGATCGTCAGGGAGTCTCAGTCTCGAAAAACCGGGAATCTCGACGGGGTGGTGAAGATGAGAGGGCCGCTCAGCTCTCCAGGAGGAGGAGGGTTCGATAGCTTTCCTCTGAGCAGGGACCAAAGATTAATGAATGTAGATCCGCTGGCAGATCTTCAAAGAAGTACGACGACGGGTTACAGGTGTTCACGGGAATCAGACGGCAGTCAGAACGGAGTGGATGGCGGGCTCTCAATCTCCTCAAGAGATGGTGAGCTTCCTGTTAAATACCCAATGGCTGGTCTTATAAACGCCTCAAAGCCTGGCGCTTCTTAGGGGATTCTATGCGCCATTCTAAGCAAACACATTTCATGATAACGCGTCGTTCCAAACGATAAAACCTACCTCGTGATATGAGAAGTAGGGTTAATGTGGCTGCGCACTGCATTATCGCGGGGAAGGAAGGGGACGAGTGGCGTCCCAAAGCAAACACAGCTGTAAGGGCTGATTAGGCGAGGGACTGATTCTTTTTTGAACTTTCTAAAATTCTCACGCTAGGCGCACGTGGTCTTGAAAGAAAAGAGGGGTATTTTCGAGGGGGCTTTCTCTCATAGTGATCCTTCGAGGGCATTCCCTCACACCAATATTCTGGTGTTCTTGCTTTCACCTTTCTCTCCATTTCCCTTAAGCAAGTGCCTCATTTTCTAATCATAAAATTCATGAAAAGAAGATAATTTAATAAATAATTTAATATTAAATCATACGTCATATTTGCTAAACGCTCAGAAATGAGAGATTAAAATTCATCCCTTAAGAAGTTTAATTGTCGTCGGAGGAGAATAATTTTCCCACCACCGGATTAAATTTGACTACGGTTGTGTACGGACCGTAGTACCTTATCACCACCGCAGCCGAAGACGAAAATACTTGCGGTATTTTGTATTTCCTCTGGCAATTATATTCTGTAAAGAGAAAGAATACTGGTGGGAGTTTTCAAAACTATTCCAGAAAGTTAAGAAAATATAAAAGAAATGCAGAGCAATTGCCAAGAAATAATTTTGGCGGAGTTATCCCACGAAGTGATCCACGTTTCCAGCCGTTTCATTTCTCATGAGGGATCTACATTTGAAATGGGAGTTCAAATCACGGGTATTTGCGGTGGGTGGCAGCCGCTGTTAAGTCAACATGACGAAAGAGTGCTTCCGCCCACCGACGGCACCAAATATGTGGCGTATCTTTGCTGAAATAGGCATAGATGTTTCGATTCGGCTAAGGCCGTACCCGCTTAATTAAATGTTAGGGCCAACGATAAGTAGAATCGCATTTTATAGTCAAGAGTTCAGAGTCATGGCGCGCAAAAGTTATTAGTTTTAAGGAGGTTCTTAATCGACATTAGTTGCTGTAAAACTTTCACAAAAGTAACAATACACTGATGCACTAAAACCATGGTATATTCACTCATTGGAACACATAAAAAGGACTTTATTTCTTAAACAACGGCTCAAGGAAGTTCCTTTCTTATATTTTAGGTTTGATGGATAAATAAAAGTGAGGTGACCTCCCAACTCCAGGCCACTCGGGCCCCACTATTCCCAGATGATTCTCTGTGACTGAGTTGCTAAGCGATGTTCTTCCCAGCGCGTCTCCTTTCGAGAGACCCAGAAAGACAGGTTCCGATCTCTAAAACGGAAGAAAATTGCATAATAATATATAAATTATGAACAAAATAATAAATTATATATCTCGAATTCCAACTAAGATAGAAATGCAATTGAATAGAGGGAGTAACCGTCTCACAATTTTGTTCATTTGTTTAATTCTGAGTAACTGTGCTCATTTTACTAACACATCCTTGGGGGGGGGGTTGAGCCGCAACTCTCTCTCTCTCTCTCTCTCTCTCTCTCTCTCTCTCTCTCTCTCTCTCTCTCTTTCCCCCCTTATTGGCAATTCCCAAAGCCATATGCGATAGATAGAAAAATATAAATTGAGTTTTAAAAACCTGGATCAAGAGTAAAATAGATTTTTTCAAAAGAATTGAACACTTCCATTTGATCATTCTTGTTGCAATATGATCAAAGAAGAAAAGGTACCATATTCTTGTTTTATATGTAAATTGCCTCCCAAAGAAAATCCACCCAATCATCCATCTGAAATCCTATGGGGTTTCAGTGGTAGTGAGTATAGAGACGGAAGAATTAGCAAAAGAAGATCTCGAGTGAGTAGTAAATAGGATAAATTTGGGATGCTATAATAATTTGACCCGATATTAGCAAATATCTTCTTTTATTCATGGTTTTCCGTCTTGCAGACTGTATAACCGGCAATCTTATTTCCCCAATATAGTAAATGACTCAATTTACCCTCGAGCTGGATTAATTCTCAAAGAAATACTGTTCAGAATCGGAAGAAAAAGGTAGCATGAAATAGGGAAAAGAATAGCATCTATTCAAATCTATTTTTCTACCCCAAGCGCATTTATATAGAGAAGATAATTTGACCTATACAGTTATTTTTTTCTAACAGAATGTCTTGTTCAATTTTGTAAAAGTTGAATGTTAAACTGAGATAAGAAGAGTCGAAATATGATAAAAATATAGTGAACAGCAATGGGTATAGTCAGTGACTTGAGTCCTAGGAAAATTGGACAGATCAAAGTTTTATTAAGTGATAGTGCACTAAACCAGAAAGATATTACAAAGAAATTGGGAGTCTCCTCTCAAACAGTAGGCAATATAAAGAAAAAATTAAAAACTGTATTATTTTGAATTCAGCAAGGGCTAGGAAATGTGGTTGCGAGAGGAAAACAAGAGCAAGATCAGACAAAAAAATAAAACAAATTGCTATTAAGGACAAAAGCAAATCTTGTAGGAAGATTGCAAGCGAACTGTTAGCATATGACATTAGTCTTTTTCGAATAACAGTAAAGTGGAGCTTACTGGAGAGTGAATTACAAGCCTGCCGTCCAAGAAAGAAGCCTAGTCTTACCAAAACCATCATTCAGGTACGTCAATTCTGAGCTCAGGCTGATTGAACTTCTGAGCAATGATATCAGGTAAGAGTGGTACATTTACCAGTTATTTTCTTTAATAAGCATAAGAGAACATACTTTACCAATTTTAGTAGGTACATTCTGATTTACCTACTAGCTACGCCTTCATACTGAGTGTAATGATTTCAAGTCATAATTTGTCTCGCTGTTTAACTGCTGCTACTAGCATCCCAGGTCGTTTCAGCACTACTATAGTGTTTTATATTTATATTATTGCAGGTCATGTTTTCGAGCGAGTTAACTATTGCAATACGTGCGCGATCACTGCAAACATGGCGTGCACAAAATGGCATTGAATTGCTATCATCGTTTGGAAATTCCCCAGGCATGAATCCGATTGAGAGTTTATGGTATATTCTAAAAAATAAATACACGAAGGTCCCATAAAACCAAACTAAAGCTCACAAAATGTCTTATCATCGTTTGGTTTTACTGTGACAAAATCAAGCAATTATGCCGAACTTTAATCACTGGCATGCCAGAGCGAGCAGTTAAAGCACTTAAAGCAGGTCAAAGAGATCTAACCAAGTATTAATTTATGTAATAAAGGATATTTTTTTGCCATATAGATGAAAATAAATTGATTACTTCTCAATAAATTAACTTTATATAACCTTTTCCCATAAACATTACGAATTTTCAAGAAATCCATAATAATTTGATCACTACTGTACTTCATATTTGTCAGAATTTTGAAATCAGACAAAAAAGCCGAAATCTTGAGAATATTCGTTCGGGGAGAATATGAGGGGTGCACTGAACTTCTTTCTTTTGTTATAACCTACCTGAAAAAATTAAAATACAGTTTAAACGGAGAAGCGATCTTTTTTTTTAAAGTTGTTTATCGAAATCTCTTGAATAAATCTCATTAGGATTTGAAGCAAACCTAATCAAAGAACCATTCATTCCCTTTGAACAGCTTAGGATATTGAGCCAAGCGAAGAAGTATTAAAAAGGAGAATGTAGGATCTACTTTCTCTCAGCATAATTTCCATAAAATTAAATAATAAAACTACGTCTTCAATTAAAAATATAGGACTCAGATAGTTTTTTTTCAATACAATGTGGACGAGATAAATGATTTACAAAAGAGTCGGGGAAAAATAAATAGCG
The DNA here is from genome assembly GCA_963969495.1 of Ceratothoa steindachneri. NCBI lineage: Eukaryota > Metazoa > Arthropoda > Malacostraca > Isopoda > Cymothoidae > Ceratothoa > Ceratothoa steindachneri. Next base: position 15,055,775 of record OZ018319.1, read on the forward strand.
TATATGTTTTGAAGGATTCTTTCTTCTTTGTTTACTTTCTCTCCCCGTGTCTTTTTTGGAAGCAAATTTGTATATTTATCGTCCTTCAGGTAATATAAGCTGAGATGAGGTCGACCCGAAGAAAACAACGCTAGGAACTAATATATACTACAGAGGTGGACACATTATACTTTTATTAAAATTGATCCATACAGGCCAGCAAGCGCGATCAATCTCAAAGAAGGTCTCTCGCTTATGACACTATTGACATGGTTAGACAAGATATCCAAATCACTCTCCTCATTAGATCCTTATCATCCTCTTTACGTTATTATTAACCGTAGCCCGGCAAGAAGAATTGAATGCTTTTAGAATGTTCACACACCGCAAGATCAAAGTAATTTCATCAAACTTCCACTATATTTTCTCGTCTCGAGCTGAATTAGACCTCAGGATTGCTGAAGAAGTTGCAATAGTCGTAAATACAACGATACTCTTCTTAACTTGTTGGATTTCCTTTTAGTGTGCAATGGCTGCCCACACACAAAGAGAGAGAGAGAGAGAGAGAGAGAGAGAGAGAGAGAGAAAGAAAGAGAGAGAGAAGGCCAAATATACATTTTGCCAGGTTGAAGTGTCAAAGATTAAATGGTAGGAGCAATAAAAGAAGGTCGTTTGGAGACAGTTTGTGAACCAGCAAAATCCGGTTAGAATATCTGGATGGAGACAGCCTACCATTAAGGCTATTGCACACGAGTGTGAAAGCAAATAGATAAACAAAATAATTAGAGCTGTCTGACATGGGGACAAAATTAGCGACAAAAGATGTTTCGTCTTAATGCAAAAATTGATAAAGGGCATCTTAGCTTTAAGCAAACGGAGTCTCTGTGATAAACTCGCAGGGGAGAGAACCCTAAATTAAGATACGAAGTGAAGAATTTCAGCCAATCACAGGCTCCGATGGGTTAGTAGGTAGCTAATCACCGACTCAACGACCAAAGAAAGGTGGAGCGACGAGTCGCCTCTAAAATGATTCCAGGTATAAATAAGAGAACATATTATTCAAGGTTTATTATCATTATCATAATTATTATTTTTATTACTATAGATTATTATTGACCCATTGATTGATTAATTATTAGATCCTTAATTCACCGCTCTGCGAATCTCATCATTCTTGTTCTTGCCATTATAACCCGATTGAAAATATTCCGTTGCGCAAATTAAATTGGTATCATAAATGTAAACATTTCAAAGTGGTATAAAGTACAAGTGTTCAATTCCTTCACAAAGTAGCCATTTACTTACAAACCTTGATCGGTCAATACCCCTCGGACCGTACGTCAAGAAAACTGTAAGTAAGCCACTTTACCAAACCCTTATAGGATCGCCTTGCAATCAAAACAAGGCCTACTTACACAAAATCTAGAACTGGCGACCCAAAATTTGGCGACCTATATTGAACCTAAATAACTGGCTAGCAACCTTAGCCGCCGAAACCGAACAAAGAAGAAAGAAGAGAAAACAAAGAAGAAAGAAGATGGAAAGCACAGAAAAATCAGCGAGGACAGCAAAAAGGAGATTTCACGAATGCGGTGAGCATAAAACTACCTATATTTTACGAATTAGTGGTCATTGTGTGATTCCGTATAATTGAAGCTCAGTTCCACAACTCCCGAATAAAAAAGAACGAGGCGAAATTTTATCGAATCTTAGCCTCACTGGCCCCGGAGACTGTCAATCAACTGTCAGAGGATATTTTTGAAGGACGAAACTACAACAACCTGAAGACAGAAGTCATTGGACTTTTCGAAAAGACCAAGGCCAAATTTTCGACAAACCTATAGCGTCTTCCCCACTTACCGGCCGGCCCTCACTAAATTTGGAAGAACTAAGGAGGACAGCCTTCAGGTAAGAGTCGGTAAAGATTAAGTGCGACATAAATTTGTTCATTCCTTGCCTCCGAGAATAGCTCCTTCAATCGCGTCGCAAAAGACCTATCCGTAGCCCAACTAGGTACATTACCGGATGAACTGATTATGTTCGACAAAGCGCAGTGCCTGAGTGTAAACGCGAGTGGGCAATTGAGGTGATGCAGTGTAGTGTCCACATCTGATTCCTCGTTGCCAGTTAATAGTGCATATAATAATAGTAATTTTAATAATAGTGCATTTAGTAATCGTGAATCTAATAATTATGCATTTAATGATCGTGCAGTTAATAATTGTGGATATAGAGATAGTGCAAATAACGCCGCGAATTCGTCGTGGTCAGGGCATAATAACAGTGGCAATAAGCATAATATCCCGGTGGGCTTACGGCCATTTAGAAGGGAGCAAAAACCTATGGTGTGCCGCGCTCATATTTATTTTAGGAAAAAGGTAAAAACTTGTACCCTCTGGTGCAGGTGGCCAAAGAGAGGTGAAACTTTGCAAATGAAGCCTTTTTTTAGGCCATCTTCGCCGCTTCCTGCGGAAAAAATAACCAGGCATACCATAGCTAGCGCGGCCGCTGGCGTGCCATCTGTTTTCACGATCGTCGCAAACATATACAATCAAACGCGAATTTTTAATAGATACAGGTACGAGTTTGGCTATCGTACCAGCCAAACTGGTGCGATTAGGTGAAGTGCGTGAATCAGTAGTCAACATTTCCATGGCGAATGGAAGAAAAATTAAGGTGCACAACGAGGTGCATGCAAATATTGCAATCGCAAGTCTCCGGCGACCATTTAGGTGGTCGTTTGTAGTTGCCGATAATACCTATCCAATTTGAGGAGTCGATTTCCTGAGGCATTTCGATCTCTTGGTGGTGTGTGCGCGCAGGAAACTACTGGATAGACAAACGAAGCTTGCCACAGCCGTGAAGATCTCCGAGAAGCCTTCATTCGCAATGATAACTAGGGACCTTCTTAACGTACTCCCCCCCGTGCCGTCCGATCATGGAAAAGTTTGGAACTTTTTATGGGCTCGCCTCCACTCAGCCATCACCATCCCTGCCGCAGTCAGTAGAACACGCCATTGACACTGGCAGTGCCGCGCCGACGTTTTTACGACCAAGACCTTTGTCGGCAGAAAAACATAAAATTGTAAAGACCAGAATTGAGGAATTATCAAAGAAAGGGATCATCCGTCCCTCGAAATCACCATGGGCCTCGCCAATAGATTTAGTACCGAAGAGGTCACCTGGAGAATACAGGATGATTAAAGAATTCCGGACGCTGAATGCCATCACAAAGCCAGACAGATATCCGTTACCACGAATCCACAGTTTATCAGACAACCTTAACTCGGTGCCAAAACCTTTCATGCCACAATCTCTGCAAGACGCATCACATGTGTGGGTAAGAATAGATCGCGTTCAACATCTTTAGAAGCGCCCTATGCTGGCCCCTTTGCAGTGATTGAACGCAGTCCCAAGGTCTTCAAACTAGAGTTCCCGAACAGGAGGAGGGACACTGTCTCCATTGACAGGTTGAAACCGGCAAAATTGCCTGCAACTAGTTAACAAGGGCAGGCCTTCCACCGCCCAGCGGTCACTGGTCTGTTATGAGGAACTCGGCCGCGAAACACATAAGGAAAAAAGGGCAAAAAACCCAATGTAAAAATATTATTGAACTTTGCAAATTGTATATATGTACATGTGACATTGTTAATTGTTATCATGGTATAATTACTTATATATATATATATATTAGTAATAAACATGGTAGCTTTGAGGTTAGATACCAATTATATATATATATATATATATATATATATATATATATATATATATATATATATATATATATATATATATATATATATATGTATTAACTCTCTCATAAGATGTAAATTTGTATATGCTGAATCAAAAAATTACATTGGTTATGCTCACTCAGGTAAACTTTTTGATTTATCGCCACATGATTGTATTTCTTTATTTATATAATGCAAAATTCTTTCTTATTTCTTTAAATAAACGCATTCTGAAGATTTACATACGGCAATCTTTGAGAAACTGCGACTATCTTTTTGTAGGTGCATGAAATGGATTTGATCAACAAGATCTTGCAAAAATAAGCCGGATCTTTTTTGCTACATTTGTAGTGAATTCACGACTGTTCTTAACATTAATTCAGTTAAAGGTTTCATAAACGTTCTTAACATGCTTACATTTGGGATGAAAGTTGGTGACCAGGATAAAGTTTCAGCGCCACATATGGTATGCAACACTTACACCGTGTTTTTGCTTCTTTGGACCGAGGGTAAGAAGAATTTTTTAAGTTTGGAATTCCCATGCTTTGTAGGGAGGCGAAACTCCATAGACTTCACTACTACTTCTGCACTATCGATTTGAATGGGAACAAATGGAATAACCGAGGCATCCTCAATTCTTCTTATCACTAATTAGCACGTCCTCTTGTAGCTCATTGTGATGAAATTGCAGAAATTCTCTTTAGAAAAACTTCGTGACATTAGTGACCAGGATTCTTTCACTGTTAAAGAAAGAGAAGAAGGTTTTTTTGATGATGATATTCCACATCGTTTTTTCCAAAGGGAGCTAAATGATCTAGTTCGCTATCTTAGCTTGTCAAGAATTCTGCTTAATTGTTGGCATCAGGATTGAAGGAAAAAACACATTCACTCTGATACTGCTCGAATCACCTTCTATCAGGACATGAAAGAGATGGCGTCCAGGTATCAAGGATGCTGAGATGCAGGCCTGATGGCTCATTAGTACTGGACTCTGAATAGACATCCCTAGCTGTTCAAAGAAACGGTTGTTCATGCTCAAATTCTGAACAATGACGACCTAATATCAATCTACACTAATCAATTTATGTAACATTTAATCATTAAATTGTGTTAGAAAACGATGGTTTTATCTTTAAAGCCTATGTCGGTTGAGAAATATTAACAAAAATCAGCCCAAAATGTCTAAAAATCAAAATCAATTTAGTTATAAGATTGAAATTTAAAAAAATCGAATTAGCACAAAACCTGAAATGATCAGAGAAAACGGATGTCAGTTTCGGATTCAGTGGTTCCAAATTGTCCAAAATCCTTTGAAAAAACTTGAAGACTTGGAAAACATTTTTTTTGTTACCCTGTGTAATCACTGGTATTAATAAAGTGGAGGTCATGAACTAAAGAATTGGGGTACGCTTCCTCAGCTGACCTTTTATCGTTTCTATTTGTTACATTTCGTATCTAATTACGTTCACTTGAGTATAATTTTCCCTTTTTCTCTATATTATAGAGATAACATAAATTGAAATAGATTATCACTATCGCCAACTTTTTATTTAAGATCAGACTTATAATAAAACATTGGAATGAAAGAGGGAACGTACTCTCATTAATAACTCTATGCACCCGTCTTTGGCAGCTTCCCATTTCCACTGTAGTGTTCATGCATTCGGTCAAATAGGAGATAAAAATCGACTTTTGAGCCTTTACTTTTGGTCCAAACTTGGCCATTAAGGATTATAATAGGTACTCCTTGTTTACAGTAGTTACAAATGATGATTTTTGTTATTGGCCTCGTTGCTCTCCATAAATTATTTCAAGATTCTCGGACACTTTCTATTTACTTCCATTTTCCCGTAATTTAAGAGTCATTTCTTTACTCTCTTCATTAAATGAAAAGTTTATCTTTCATACCCCTGTTTATTATTCATCTTATTAATAAATCTTTCTCTTGAATAGATACACGTCGTAAATATTAACCAATGGAATCCTGAATTTGGCTTAGTTCATAAATGAGGAACCATCTTTCCCTTGCCACTGGAATCGAACACATACTGATTATTCCTCCAGAATGAAATAAAACTGAATCTTTTCAGAAGGAAAACAAGTAGCAATTAAGAGACTAGAAGTTTCTGCAATCTTGTTTACATCCTAGCATCACTGATATTACTCTTCTATCACTCTAATGATGTGTTGAAATTCTTTACTCTATTCCCATTTTAAAGGTTGGCAAAACTGTAAAGAGTATTTTCATCGCCGATCACAAGTGCTAGATTTTGAAACTTCATTAAGAGCCACAATTTTTCCTTGCAAATTTATGTAACGCTTTTCGTTAGAATTCAAGTAAAGATTGTAACTAACTACTATTAGTGGTAGGAGTAATCATAGTCTCTTGAAACCAACCGTCGCACATTTTTGTCTAAGAATAAAATAGTCTCGAGACTGAAAAGAGTGAGTTACTTTCCCTACTAAAGCATTGCCCATACAATACAGAGAGAGTCTAATGGCTTTCATCTCTGTGAGCAAGACATTGACAGATGTAAAAGGCCACTGTTGCCACAACTACCAAAGATTAATTACCCAAAGTTCAACATCTGCCAATTTTCCACAAAGTATCTTCGGCGCCTCTTCAACGTCACTGAAATTACCAAATATATTCCATAACAAATCTGCACCACAAAGAACATCTTAGCAACTATATCATCCATTTACTTTATCTATTTACTTTAGTGTTTCTTCAGCCCCAAACACTAACAGCCTTTTGTATACATACTGATACTTCCTAAAGCTTTCACATCAAATATGTCCCCTAGCATATTCTTTACTCTCGGCAGGTAGGGATCAAACATATTCGCAACATCACCGCCTCTCTCAACACATCTGTATTTAGGCGCATCCTTGTGAGGACAGTTTGTGTTTTCTACACGTAAGATTTTTTCGGCACAGAATTCTACCATCATTTCTTCATTTATATTTTATCCATTCTAATTTTTGCCTCTCTCATTTAGTCACCTATTCGTCCATTCCTCTTCCTTTCAACTACCAAGGGATATCAATTCTTATTTCCATCCATTATCACTTATCTAACCCTATTGAATAACCTCTCTTTCTCAGCTATACTTCCATCATTACAGAAAACATAAAGTCCAACAATGCAGTTTCCTCCCTTTCAAAACTCAACTTCACGGACAAAATTCTCGATCTCTCACACTCATATCCAACCAGTGTATCATAGCATCTTTACACAAAGATAGAGCCACACTTTCCTTCTTCTTCTCCTTCTGATCGCACTCAAGTGACTCAAATCCCAAACAAACATTTTATTGCTTTTTATTTATCTCAGATAGAGAAATTATCTGTTCCCTCCCTGTTTTAAAGGCATTGACTACCACTCCAATCTTACTAACCTCACATATACCACTCAAATTCCATACATACACTCGATTCACCTGCTGATGAGGATCAACCGTCCTGACTAGACTGGGTTTCAAACGTCTCGCCCATTGGCCAAATTGTGTGTCGCGCAGGTAGGTCTTCGCGGCCAGCAACTTCCTATCTCGGCTTATGCTCCCTTTAAGTGAACCTTCAGGAAAACGCTATTGGTATTTTTCCTTCCCTATTCCATTACGAACGTACAAGGGCTCATATATAAACTTGAATAAACGGATATAAATTTGATTACATAATGATTAACATTGATACTTTGTTGCGGACAAATAATATCCTTATGATCCTCACCACCTTCCTTATCTTTGCGTCTTCCCGGTCGTGGCGAGTTATCTTCCACTTCTTTTTCTTTAGCCCAACGCTGGACTCCTTCATCAGGCTTTGGGCAGTGCCGAATGTGAGCGAAGGCTTCATTCACCACTCGTTGTAAGTTGGATTTCAAAGTAGACGTGAAAAGTTTCCTGATAAAAGCGGTGAAATGGACTGCCGTTCTGATATCGAGACTTTGTCACAGCCGAAAAGGATTCTATTTCAGTCATTTCTCACTGTGAGTGAATTCTACGTGGAATCTCTTGTCCAGCACGGAACTTCCATGCATTATAGAAGGTTCTGTTAGGCTTAAATTGGTGAGCGTACCCCCCCCCCCCTCCTTCCACAAGCGGTAGCCTCCAACCGCGTCCACCACGATTCACCTTTGCACGGGCTAGAATAGCCTCGGCAAGAAAATTTGAGGCCATTCGAGAGTAGAGCTGTTTCCCACTAAACCCCCCCTCGCGGGGAGAGCCTTAGACATATATTTTGCTCGTTTAACCTGAGACAAGGACAGAGTTGAGAAGTCTCACCCGGACCCATGAAGTTCCCCCCTAGTTTCCAATCAGGTGTTAACAACAAAGCAAAGTGACAGCTGAACTATTTGTGTATCGGAATTAGCCTTAGCCAGTGAGGTAATTCCATTTAACGATCGCTACCGAGTGATTTTTCCGACTTCTCTCATCAACTCCAGGCAAAGCCCTCCTCGTTCGCCCCTTGATTTCAGGTGGCCGAAATACTCTCGCCTGGACCAGACGTTACCGCCCCCCTTCCTTTTTGGGAGAACCGTCATCACTTCAAGTTCCCGTTCCGAAGTTTTGAGCGCCCTCGCCTCACGTGCAGAAGACATCTGTGAAGCCTTACCCCGTCATCTGACCAGGAATCTTCCGTAAGCCTACCACTCTCCCCCTTCAGTAACCCATTTGCGTTAATCTCACCCATTTGAATAGTCTCCTTCCGTAAGACATTAATTTTAACTCCATAGTCTGATTCATAACTACAATCCCCCCCCTCGTTCATCTGATATAATTTTGCCCGTCAAATCTCTCATTATTTTTATGTAAATAAAATAATATTTTTCTACATGCCTCTTTAAATAACCTTGAGCTTTGCCATTGCCCATAATTTACCTGACCTCTTTGCACTCTTTCTCGCTACTCATCCCGTCTAAACTAGTGGTGTTCCGTCCCTTTTCGGTTCGCCTTTAAGTTATTGGTCCCTCCACCATAGATATAATATGGTATTTATGTAATATAGTGTCATACCACGACACTCACTTTCTACTCTTCCTGAGAGTAAGTAATAAAAAGGCAATGTAAACATAAGTAATTACACATTCTTATCAAGAACGGTACACCAATTTTACATTTTTCCCGCCTCAAGAATTTAAGCTCTGTGCTAATTATGATGAAATTATAAAAGTACAAGAAAAAACAGCTGTATTATATAAATCTCAAAATATCACAATCTTGTAAAATAAACGTAATTGTAAACTCTACAGCTAATTTCGTGTACGAACTTTATGTAATACAAAATTTTTTTTTTAAGAAAATCAATCGTTTAAACGGTAGAAAACTGCATTCACACATTCTCTTCACTGGATAAGCCCTCCTCTTTTCCTCGGAAGGATTTAGGGGCAAGTTTGTCGCTCACAAAAAATGTTAATTGACAAATAAACCCAGAATTAATTTGCTCGTTTTTTTTTACCCTCGACTTACTTTATAAATAATGTGTCACTATTCGTGTTTTAAGGAAAATGTTAGGAAATATTTGTCTTCTTCAAATTGCGTTGCCTTCGTATGTTCTTTTCCCTTTAAATAAGTTTTAGTCATTGAATTATTGATTGTGAATTGAAAATCAAAAACTTCCTCTAAATCTTCAAATCTTGCTAAAAAATCGTATAATTTTAAAATTAATTTTATTGGCATAAGCAGAGAGAAATTCGTTTTATTTATCATCCTTCAGCCATACAAAAACAAGTTGTAAATAAGGATTTAACTGAAATTCTGTTATTATATTTTTTAATTTATCGGAGAAAAGTTTTCAAAAGTCACGCAACACAATTTGTTTTCGGAAGATTTTTAAAATATATTTCTTTGCGTATCAACGTTTACTTACTAGTATCTATCTGTAGAGAGAATTTATACATCGCAATCGCCCACCAAGATCGAAAAAAATAATATCTTCTTCCGCACTTCATTGCAAACATACTAAGCAAATTCCTTTAAGGAGATATTAAGGTGTCTCTACTTGAAAGTCTTGGTATCCACTTCAAGATACCACCACACACCAAAATTTGTCATAGAGGGGAAAATGAGTGCCAAAGCCCACGTCAAATTGAAATCGAGAGGAAAAAATCAGCCATCTCAAACCGTTATAGGGAGTTATGGTTAACTTTTGGATTATGTCCCCCCTCGAATTTTGTTGGCGCTGTGTAATAAATATCTCTATTTTTAAAGAAATACCAAAATTTTATATAGTTGTCGTCGACTCCAGCTCGTGTCCGAGCATCGGTCCGGTCTCCTCAGCTGATGTTTCTGCCGGATATGACTTAGGTAGCCCAGTCTGTTTTGGAAGAGCCGCGGGCAGAAGTCACATAGGAAGGCAGGAGGAGGAAGATGTTGTTCCAGTCGCTCCTTCTACCTCCTACGTTTGGTTCTCCTTATACTGTTTTCTGTTCTCCTCAAAGGCCGTCGCGGACAGCTGTCCTCCAGGCTCTTCTGTTCCTTGCAGTTTGCACCCAAGAAGAAGGTTCAATATTAGTTTGGGCCAGGGTACGCGTAAGCTGGTCTTTGTAGCGACGCTTTGGTTCTCCTCGGGGTCTTGTTCTGGTAGCGAGTGCCCCGAAGAGCATAAGCCTGGGGAGTTGGGAGGGGTTCATTTGTAGGACGTGGCCTGTCCAACGAAGACGATGGTGACCGGAATCGCTCGAGGTGTTTAATGTCACGGTGGTAGAGCATGCAGGTCTCGCAGGCATAGAAAAGGGTAGAGAGGACTACGGCCAGAATGGTCAGCGCATGGTTGTTGAAAACGCGGCAGTCGAGGCGACCGAAGGCAGATCCGGGCTTTAACGGCCTTTTCGCACTTGGGAGTTATCTAGAGAATGCTCCCCAACTATGAAAATTGATCCAATAGTTCCAGGTGTTGGCTGTTGATAGTGATGTTGGTAATTGGGAGGGTTTGACCGGGTGGTGATTGGATAAGAGCCTTAGTCATGTTAGTGTTTACCAAAACGCCCGTAGAGATAATCTATATACCACTTTCACTATTTAATGTAGAGAACTTTCTAATTATGATGTTTTGATGAAAAATAGATTGATCGCCATCTTGGAAGGCTTATACGAGTATGTCTGAAGTAAAGCAACGCGGTTGAAAAACTAGAGGACTAACGACATTTAGCAATCGCCTTTTGAATTTGAATCTAATGTTAGGCTTTAGAATTAGAAATATTACGAGTTTATTTAAAAATTGCGATTGGGTGGGAGTGCTTCACCCACAATTAAGTGTGGTATGAGGGAGAAATCCGCTATTTCGAAAATTCCTTAAAAATCATATATAATACAATATGATGTGATTGCAATAGACTAACCTAAAGAAAAAGAAGCAATATTTTTAATTTGCCTAAGAAAATTTTCTCTCTATTAAAAAAAAATTGATTTCAAATATATATTTGTATATTCATATATATATATATATATATATATATATATATATATATATATATATATATATATAAATATATATATATTAGCCAAAGAATTGAGTGCGGGCATAATCACTCCAAACGAGGAACATCTCTTATCAGAAAATGTATTTGAAAGAGGGTGATCCTATTGCGAAGAGGATTTTATTTTATTCTTTCACTCATTGAGAACAGAAATGAAGCTTGTATTATCCGACAAGAATGTAATCACGCACAATGAAGATAGGGAAAAGAGAAAAGACAGAAGATAGCGAATTGAAAAATATAATAAACGAATGGGAGCGAATGTTTTGAAATAAGAATTTGACTTCCTAAATTTGGGAAATCTGATTGAATTTCCTGCATAGAATGAACTCGGTATGCAGAAAGTATGTATATGAGCCCCTTGCGTTGTGCTGTTTGTATCCATGCAAAAGATTTATGGAAAAACATTTTCCTAATAAAAAAGTGATTTGTTTTAATCTAAACAACGTTTCATGTTCCTTTCATTATCAGGTCCAAATGAAGTTTAGAATTACAAGAAATCGAAGATATCGGGATAAATTGATGAGTAAACTCCCTATTCAGGTCGGTCCCAGAATGAATTGTCCTTCAAATTTCCCGTCAAAGGATTTAATTTAATTTCCAATTAGTTGGTTTACTTAATTTCCTTATTTCGGAAAGCTCTTTGCTCCTATATCTTGAAACTATTTATTTTGTATAAACGATGCCACTTTTACGCTTGTTTTACTTAGGGGTTTTAGTAGTAATCTCTGAAATTGGGACACATCCGTACCCTCAAATCTTTTTTTTTTCTACTAGAGTCCATTGCATCATTTTACTTCTAGCATTCGAAATTTAACGGGTTCTCTCTTTTATTTCTTCTTGTCCATTATTTTATGTACATATATTTTCTCTTTACACGCTTTCTTCAATTATTTAGGCCACATTCTTCTTACATTTTATAATTAAAGAAATTTCTTCAACGGGCAATCGCACCTATTATTGTTTTTTAATCATTCCGGAAATTACTTCTTCTTATTTTGCTACTTCCCTATTCTACTAATTGTTATTTAATTCCTGTCATTAAAATAACATACAGCAAAATAAGACTCACACTCAGTCGGGCTGGAGCTCACGGCGCTCGTTCACCTAGAGCTTTATTGTAGCAAATGTTCCATTTTATCCTTTGAGCCAACATTTTACTCCATTTTGAAAAACTGTTTCCATTTTATCCTTTGTACCAACATTTTACTCCATTCTGAAAAACTGGTCTACATTAGGCCGCGTATGCTCATTAACATTCAAATGAGGATTTCCTCCAATGAAAAGAAGGATTGCATCCCCTTTCTATTGTAGGTGAACCCCCGTATGTAGATTCTCCGCTCATGCTTGCCCACTTCAAAGGGATGAAAAGCAATTAAGCATACATGTCTCACCACATTATCACTCTTGTCCTCCAATCCATTTCCACTTTCAAAAGCAAGACGGCATTATCGACCTTGCGAGAGTAAGACCCGTGCCGTTCTGCATAGGATTTATTAATCTTCTGAGTAATGGATTCCTTGTGTTGATTTTAGAAGCGCGGATGTTCGAAGAGTAAGTAGCCCCTATCCAAAGCCGGAAGTCTTTGATTTTGGACCTAATTTACATTGCAAAACGATTTCTTTGAAGTAAGATTAAAACAATCATGTGACATCCCAAGAAAAACTTTTTAATAACACGTTCCCACCGCCATTTGGATGCGCTTCTCCGGCCGATCACGTATATGCCATCGAGCTGCAAATGTCTGATGATATCGTCGAAATTTCATTGCTTTTTACCACTTAATCTGATTTATTCCATAATTTTGTCTTCTTTAGTCAAAAGAGAAAGGGCAGTTTAGGTTTCCGAAGCACTGAGTGAAATTCTTTTTCGTTTTTGTGTTGGTATATGTCTTGGTGTCTCACTTAGCAATAGACACGGGCAAGATGAGCCAAGAAAGGAGTGAGAACAGTTAGTAACCCAGGGAAAAACCTGAACTCCTTTCACGTAAAAGCCTATAATGCACAGTGTCCAAGGTAGAGCGAGTTTTGTCTACCCTGCATTTACCAGGAGGAATTGTACAGAAGATGTGTCCCAGAAATCGTTCGGCAAGTAGAAACCAATATAGTGGACCGTGTCCAACTTTCTAAATTCATGCTTAGATGAAGATACGTAGAACTCGCATTCGTTTTCTATATAGCCATCAAACAAATGGGTGGTAGAAATGTAGTATAGTTAATCTATCAGCACTCAAATGGTGACCGCTACGAAACAAGGTATTTCGATGTTGCAGGTAGAAGAGAAGATAACGTTGCCAATGCGCGCTTTCCTAATTACTCGTTGATCAAAATCAAGAACAAGAAAACGATGCCAATCAACAACGTTGATCGCCAGTCCAAGTCTTTTCGATGCGTGAGGTAGCAGCTGAAGTGTAATGCCTTATTCTTGCGCAATAACAGCTGAAGTGTAATGCCTTATTCTTGCGCAATAACAGCTGAATACATTGCGCTTTGGCATAGATCGAGATCTGTTTCAGAATCTGTTAGACTCTAAGTTAAAAAATATTTTACCTGGCCAGCGCTAAAGAGATGGAACGGTTGTCTACGAAAGACGTTTCGAGATCATTTTCCGACATCAACGAGGTTAGAAAACTGATGCTTAATTCCCTCTTATTTTAAGAGAAAGTGTTTCCAAAACCTGTAGGCAGAATTGACGACCTCGAAGGAACTCAGACCAGAAAATTGGGCTACGACGTGTCGCCCACATAGCGCTATGAAATATCGCTATGCTATTTAATAGTTCTTCTTCAGATCAAGCATCACTTTGGCGAAGTACTGTATACGAAGTGTGGCCTCGCAGATAATATTTTCAATCCCAAGCATAGCATCCAATGTCATGTGGAGCCTACGATAGCTGCAATGTACATGAGATTGATGACCTTTGCTGTCCTGAAAAAAGGTTCTCGACCTTGATTACGCAAAGGAATCTGGAAAAGTGATCTTCGTCCATATCATGCTTCTCGTGGCCAGCATAAATGTCATGGCGCAGTCAGCTGTTGAAGCATGCCGTATGGAATGTCGTCAGAACATAGGGAAGTATTCGCGCAGCTTTCTTAGTGTAAACAGTTTTTTAGAGTTTTTCGCAGGTCTTGAGCTGAATTCAAGTCAATGGCCTTCAGAGGGCCTATTTTTCTCTTTTAATACTGGCGGAGTAGCATCGCGGCTATTAAGGCGAGTAAATTGGTCCCGAGAAATTGCATTTCCGTGATCTTGGACGATGGGTGATGGGGCCGATAAGAACTTGCCCTACTCCATTTAACACTTTTATTCACCTTTAGAAGTGGGCTTAACCGATTCAGTAAAATCACATATGCCCGCCGTTGTGTTGCTTCCCAATATATCGGAACCTAAGCTCTCGCTCGAGGAAAGTTACAAAAAATGAAATCGTTTGGCGGGAGATGGGGCTTGTGGCGCGTATTGGTATATTTACATCTTTGATATTCGTTTCACATACAAATAAACAATCTGGAATAGGACACCTACAGCATGTGGGCGTATGTCGATGTCAAGGTTTGCAAAGGTCCGCCAAAAACAAGCTTGAAGATATAAAGTCCTCTGTCATACGCGTGTGGGCCAACAGGAAGAAGAAGTTCCTCCTTAACGTTTGCGCGTCCTCCATGTCTTGCTTTCAGTGTCTTCCTGCCTCCTAGGTTTATTACTATTACAATTTAATCACATATTTATATTTTAGTGCCATAAAAACTTGTCTAATTGCAACAAAACTATCATTGTGTACTTTGTTGAAAGCGTCTTAACGAGTGTAACAGGAGTTGGGCAATACCGGTAGCAATATTAAATAAAACACAAGGCAGCTCTAAAGTCCCACCCACGGAAAGATTTAATTATAATTGAGCGACTTTAAGAAATTGTGAATTTTGATTTAGCAGACTTTGAAGTAATCCTTTCGAAAGCCATCGTTTTACATTAAATTTGAGCACAAAAATGTATTAAATCGTATTTTACCAATTTATACAAATTAAGAAAAGTATAATCTTTCAGACACACAATTTAAAAAAAAAAATTATATTACTTAATTTGGTTATTGGAGGATCCCGTTTAGTGGTTTCAAAGAAATATCTAAGACTTCTGAAAATAGGATTTGACTCGTTTCGATGCTGCAAATTTATTGTCTAACGTCACATTCGATTTTCTTGTAAAAATTCTTATACTCGGTGTTGCGGGTCGTATGTGCGAGCATAATCCTCTAATATGTCCGAGTTCTATCAGTCAGGGTAAAAGAATGAGGTAGCTTAGCAGGTAGGTAACTGATGTGGTTCACCACTTTGATAAACTGGTTCTGTTGGTAACTCGAGCCAGAGAGTTTGTATGGATGGAAAACATAATTTTCTTTCCTGCCTCTTCAGGGCGAGTCCCATCATCAACTTGGTCTCTGATGTTGATCTTAGTAACGTCGATCAACTTCTGCGCAACCTTCTTATTCTAAACATTGTTGATGTACATAGATAACAACTCTGCCATTGAAGTATTCCTCTCAAGCAAATTTAGAATTAATAAAAATAAGTCTGATATCTCTTTCATTGCCACCTGAAGTTGTTTTTTGTATAGACGTAGAGACCTCCATAAATAGGGGTGTCTGAGTCGTCCTTTCACACCTTATAAAAAAAAATTAGTGTTACATTTGACCTCCATTTTCTTTTAGAGATTCTTTCCTTACCAGTTCAAGGTCCTCAGTCTTTTCTTCTCTGAACTATGTGCTACATTCAATCACATTTCAATAAAGATTTTCAGGACGGTAATTTATCCTAAATTCCCTCTTACGCAGCTTATTGCGTTTCGCTCCTCTCCTCATTTGTCCTATTTATTCACCACACTCCTATTATATTCGAGCCCGTTTTCTTCCACGACACAATTAATTCCTTCGTACACATTTCTTATGGCATGTGCTACATTGGTTTCTGGTGCATCTTCTTGGCTCACATACCAAATTATCCTAAATGCGCCAAAGCTCTCCAATCTATCGTCCCATATTACCTCCTGTCTAAATATTGTAACCACACCTCACCTCAACACAATAACTTGGCCGATCGTTTTAGGCGTCACTCTTGTTTGAGGGACTACGCATTTTCAGTTGCTGATCACACACGGGAAATGTCCTACCATGTGTTATCTGAGTAATCTCTGTTTTACAGATATAGATTTGAAACCGTCTAAAAGGGGGCAATTTCCCCTTCCTATTCCATATAAATAAGAACTTGCATCCTCGTTCTTATTTATTGAATTTAATTAATAAGAATCTTCATAGACCTCAAACGAGTAAGGAAACTGACGGACATAAAAAGAAGGAACTTAACGTACAGATGAGAAATGGCTTAAGAGATCATGACTGATAATTCCTGCAACAACCATGTTCAACCTTAAATCCTGAAGTTGGAGAATGCCTTCAATGCTTCTAGCAATAAAGCCTTACGGAAGAAGAGGGGCAATCACAATAACATAGAAATTTAGGGCCTCCATGTCGCGCTCGTTTGGAAACAATCTCCCAAAATATAGAAGAAAATCGTAGCATCATTCGGTCCCAATCGATTCGCTACGCTTCTTCAAGTAATTTGGCGGAAAAGAACGCTTCCCCCGCTAACCTCATCCACGAAGAGCATTTTTACAAATATTGAATATTAATGAATTCTTTCACAAACCATTTCACACTCTAGGCAAACTGTAGTTAATGAATGACTCTAGTGCCAAATATTTTAGTATCTGTGAGTGGTATTCGAGTAAAGCACAAAATCCGTTGACAAACTACTGATTTAATTACCCAGTGAAGGAAGACGCCACACAAACCATTTCTTCGAGTAATTGCTTCAGTAATTTGTTATTGAACTATGAAGGCCTCAGGCCTTGAAGAGCGCATTACAAAAGACTTATTATTATTATTATTACTATAAGGAGACAGGCAGCTTTGCTTAGCTTGTGTGAATTGGAAGCAAATTTTGTTAATTGACTAGCGTTGATGGAAATGCTATGCGCTAGCTTGAGGTGGTTCTTGAAAAAAACGTCAGTAACTAATAAGGACTACATAGGAGAAGGTACTAAAATCGGATAAAATTTGACAGTACAGGCCAGAGAAGGTCGTTAGTCCTTGACAAATTGACATGACCAGGAAAGCTATCCACATTGGACTCTTTATTAACTCCCTCTCAACTCCTAGACAATAGAATTAACTGTAGAATGTTCACAAAACACCTAGATCAAAGCATTTCCATCAAACTTTTAATCTATTTTCTCGTCTCGAGATGAGTTAGACCTCAAGATTGCAGAAATAATTGCGATCGTTTAAAATGCCACGATATTATTCCTAACTTGTATTTCTTTCCCATACGTTGACCACCCGAAAAAGGGAGATTTTTTAATTAAGAACAGTAACACTTGGCAATCTTTTTCCTCTAAGGATATTAACTCAAATATTTGAGATAAATTTATCTTACACCTTCACAAATGAAATACCAAGGTTGTAAAGATAACGCTTTAAAGTTTTATTATATTTTACATTTGTTCAAAGTGACATTCTCGAACATTCTTATATTTCACAAAAGTGAAAGGAACTTATTTAATACAATTTTCAAACGCTGCATTCATTGGACTGTAAACTCTACCACCACTTACTGTAATTCTGATATAAAGGATGGCTCTTCCCTGAACACTTTGTCCCTGACAAATCTGAAGAGAAAAACTCTATTGGTGATAGATAGGGAGATATTGCTGGGCAGGGGAGCTGTGAGCGATGTAAAATGAATCTTTATTCAAAATATTTTGTTAAACATTCTAATAATTGTCTAGTTGTGAAGGTTGTTGCTCTATCTTTCCGTAACCCTTCATCACTGCAGTTTCTTTGTTCTAAATCAATGATCATCATTTCTACATATCTTTATTAAGTTACTTAAAGTGGTCTCCTTGTCTCTGCTTCTCAAACCACACAAACTACTCAAACCACCCAAGTGGTTTGTTATACCAGCAACGGTAATTCTCTGTTTTTAATTGAGCCGTGGAAATTCTGAAAATCATTTTTTAATTCATGGTCCTTTGCTGACCGTATTGCTTTCTGAAAAATGTTTGGTGAGAAAAATTGAGCCAGGTTTAATCATCTTTTTAGCATTGAAAACACACTGCATCTCCGAAAAAGTAAAATAGGATTGTTGTAGATAAATCTGTCATCTTTTGATAAGTAAGAGATTTTTTTTAGCCTGGATATCTAAGAAAAACTTTCAAATTTTCTATTTCGAAAATTTTTATTTCATTTGCAAAGATTTAATAATGACAGTAATAAGCGGTTAAAAACTGAGACAATTATCTGCCAAAATATTTTTAAGCGTACTTACGCGATATGAAAAGTGAAATTGCGTTTTTCCAACTTAACAAAAAAGAATATTCAATGCAAAGAATACTAGTTATGAAATTTTACAAAAACATTAACATTAATATAATAATAATATTTTTATTCATTAGGTCTTCTTTTATCAGCTAGCAATAACCTTTTTTCGAGTTACACATTTAGGTAATTCTAGAAAACGATGAAGTACTAATTTAAGTTTACTTTTCAATTAAGTCATTAAAAAATTTCGATCACTACTCTGGATCTACCCCTTGCCGCTTGGATTGTTTGAAGTATTAATTTTTAATTAAATAATATAGAGTTTGAAACCCGTATAAAACAGCTCGACCAATTTACCTCAGCCAATTCCACCTGGGAGAAGGCCTAGATTTATTTAGTTTACCTGTTTCACTCACACAAATTTATCTCTTTTTTCTCTCACTCTCTCTCTCAGAATTAATATTTCATTAAGAGAGACGAATTCCTCATCCAACTCTTCCTGAAACCATAAACATCAGCCTATCTTAGAACATAGACAATTTAATCACGGCGTTTCTTGGCCGTCTTATCTGTAATTTTGTAAAGTTTTGACTCTTTTACTAAATTGTTTCTTTACCTTCTCTAAGTGAGTTAGATACACTCACGGGTATTTTAGCTCGTTTCATCTTGTTTATTAGATAATACGTTTGCCTTCATATAATTCCGGATCGGAGAAAAATGGATTTTCCCTTAAATTAATGACTTGTTTTAGTTTGGATAGCTGAGAAAAATTATCAACTGTAAAAACACTTACGAAGTGATAATTTATATCGTAAATTTTCATTTCATTCTCTAAGTAACTATAGAAACCTTTAGGATCATTCTCTGAGTTTTTTGTCGGATATCTTAAAAATATTCGCTTTCCTAACGCTACGTAAATTTAATCTACGATCTAATATAAATCTTTATCGTTTTCTTCTGTTTTGTTGCTTTTATTTTAAGTTTCGTTAACATCTATTACGGTCTCTAATCGAGTTTGCGATTTACTGCTGATCCATGGGTCTCGCTCCCTTCGATATACCGTTGTCTGATTACATATTGAACTATCTTGGAATTTATAGTATTATTTGGTTTTACTTAATTGTGCTCTTTCGAGGTTATGCGTGATTTTATTTGAAATTTAAAAAAGTTATTGCCACTTTTCTCTAATGAGACACCAAATTGAACGTTTTCCTCTATTTTCATAGGTACTAAGAATCAAATTTAGCATATTATGGCCACGAGAGTATCATAAACCTATATACAAAGATTTTTAGTCAAAGTCAATAATAAATAAAAAGCAAGTGTCAAGAAATATTTAAAATTCTCACCAGATAATGCGTAGTGGGTAAAATAATTCAAAGTTAAGGGGAACTCTAGATAAGAGAGCGCTAAAAATATTAAATTTACTTTCAACCGTGGGCATTAAGTTTGCGACCTACAAAAAAACAAAAACAAACAACAATAACAAAAAAACAACAACTAGTTAAATACAAGGGAGAAGGCCGGCCTCCCCCCAAAAGTCTATCAGTTCACCAATCATGTTGCACGCACTCATCCCGAGTACAAGGGACAGGCGGTAGCGACCTCGCCCATCCCGGTACCGGGACAGGTAGCGTGCGCGAAGATCACCCAGACTGGGACATTCGAGAAGAATGTGTCGAACAGTCTGGGGGACGACGCAGGCCTTACAATAGGGCGCAGGCAAGCGCTCCATTAAATAGCGATGCGTCACACAGGTGTGTCCGATTCGGAGACGACAGAAAGCGACCTAAAGCCGTCGCGGCATTGGGGGATAGGTGCATGGGAACAGTCGCGGCTCAATGGCACGCAACTTTAAGTTACCTTCGACCGTCTCCTATCTTCTTTGCCAAGCAGTCTGAAGAGCTGCCCGTATTCCTGCCATGTAGTCAGTGTGCGGAAGAGTGAAACGCTGGTCCGGTCACAGAGTCCTCGCGGACTCTTTGGCGACCTCATCGGCGTGCTCATTCCCCGCAATTCCGACAAGTCCAGGAACCCAGCCGAAGATAATCTCGACATCTGCTCGGCTTGCCAAAACCGTGGCGTCACGTATATCGCAAACCAGGGGATGCGGAGATTCCAATGCCACGAAGGGTTCTCCGCTTCTGGAGGTAAAGTCCAACCGGCGGCCTTCCGCGACACCACGACGTGCATTGAATGCTGGCGGAGCAGACTCCCGGCTAGAGAATGTGGAGAAAGCGGTCGCGAAGGATTCCGCTACGGATGCGGGGTTCGAGATTGCGGTCCCATTGGCCTGAAGCACGGGAGGGAGGTCCTGCGAGAACTTGCCCCGAATCCTTTTGACTCCCTTCCACACCTCTGCTAGAGGGGTCTTCCCGTTAAGTGAAGACACGTATGCCCGCCAAGAAGAGTGGCCCGCGTTCTTCAAAATATACCGGAACCTAGCCCTAGCCCGCCGAAATTCAGCGACAGTGAAATCGTTCGGGCGGCGCTTATAGCGCATGTAGCAATAACGCTTCTGTTTGAGGGCTGTCTCACACTCGGCCGACCACTATGGGAGTGGTCGGCGTGCCAAACGGCCAGACGTTCTAGAAATAGTGGTCAGGCCCGAAGCGATGAGGGTACCGGAGAAGAATTCAACGGCCTCATCTACCGACCTAAACTCCTTGACTGAGATAGGGAATTCAGTCATTTCCTGAAATACCTGCCACCACGCCTGCGCTAAGCACCACCGAGGTGGGCTCTCAGGCGGCAGTTGCCTTGAAAATGATATTTGAATAAGAAGGTGATCACTACCATGGAGGTCATCGATCCCCCCCAATCAAAATCAGGCTTTGCATCCGAAAAGCACAAAGATAAGTCAAGGCAAGAAAATTAAGCGGTTCTCGGACAGTGATGCGTAAACTCATCGACGTTTATGACACCTTTCTCAAGCTCTTCAAACAGATCGGCAAGGACTTGTCCCCTGATATTTATTGAGTAATCTCCCCAGAGAGGATGCCTGCCGTTCAGATCTACAAGCAAGAGAAAGAGGCTCGGCAACCGTGCCATGAAGCAACAGAAGTACCCCGCGTCAAAGTCAGCTGACGTGAAAGAAAGAACGGAGAAATCAGGCCGGGTGTAAATCGTGCATCCCCCAGCCCAGCCATCCCGCGGTGGTGGGGTCGCAAGACCCATATACGCCGGGAGGGCGGGCAGGGGGCACGCTAGCATGGTATCCTGCAGAAAAATAGCTAACGGATAACGGGACGAGACGAGCCTCCGCAGTGCCTCCCAGTTTGCCCAGAATCCACGGCAATTCCATTGAAGGAATATGCCCGCCAGGCCTAGCTCGGAGGAGACGCGGGTGCCCTCTTCGAACAGAAGACCCTCACGGTAATGGCCGTACGCTTCCCGGAGGCAGAACCCAGAGCGCTGTTGGCCGGACAAAGTGCTGAAGGCGCTGTCGCCTTTGAGAACTTATTGGGGGAGGTTGGGCTCACCATGCGAGTCTTTTCTTCCCTCCGCCTCGAAAGCTTAGGCGGCCGTCGCGGCTTCGGAGGCGGGGGGGGGGGCCCTCTTTTCGAGGAACCACCGTCTCCGAGCCACTCGGTCCACCACTAGGCGTAGGGAGAGGAGCTGAAGCTCCTTTGTTGCTGTCCTCCTTCCGGGGAACAGCTTAATGGAACCCCGGAAGATGGCCTGGCGACCAACTACAGGGGTGTGCAAGCACAGGAGGGGGGAACCTCAATTTTTTCTGTGGAGCTGCCTGAGAGAGGCTCCATTGATGTAACAGGGGAAGTTATGGGTTATATTTTTTTATTTTTTCATTTATGGGCATGGTGACCTTATTTGTACCATGGCACGCAATAGCTCATCACCTCTCGCAGTTGCCCGCACTGCAAGAGGTGCTTACAGGCCTGGGACCACCCCTCCTGCCTGGTGACCTGGCAGTCCATCGGCATGGCGGCTCCACCTTGAAGACGGCATAAAAAGATAGATTGTGAAGACGAGAGGAAAAGGGGTGTGAGGAAGGTATGGGTAGGGATGAAACAGATTCTTAAAAACCAACCACCCCATACCGGAGCTCAGGGGTTAGAAAACATTGTCCCCTCTCCCCACAGCCGCAAACACAGACGGTTGGCTGAGAAGAAGGTCAGCATCTACCCTGTAAAATTAGTGTCTGACCAGAGAAAGTTGTGGGAGAGTTTGTATTAAAGTTGACGAAGTAGGGGAGAAATACAGACTATCTGAAGGAAGGAGAAGAGGCTAAGCTGGGGTCCGACGGGGTGCTGAGTCCCGCCAGCACGGAGGCCAGGATGGCAAATTGCAGCGCCCCTTACGGGGTGATAAAGCTCCATTGCACGGTACAAGAGCGAGAGTACATGATGACAGTGATATGAACCAAACCGAAGGAAAGATATTGAGTAACCCCCACTAGCCTTATTGCACTACTAAATTGAAGAGATAAAAATAAAGAAAACTACTCAAACTAATTCAAACTCAATTACTCCAATAATTACATCTCCCTCTATTTATTTTCAATAAAGTTGTTGTAGCAAAATGGCAAGAATGTGACAATGATCTCGTGAGTAAGGGAAGGTCAGCAGAGGGTGTCGTCCAATCAGTGGCAAGAACTGTATCTGCTCCTATGTTTCTATCATCCCTCGCTTGGAATTAAACCCGGCAAAATAACCACTTGGCTCGCGAAAGAACAAGAGAGAAAATATATATGGCATTAGGGAAGGTAACGCTAGATATTAAAATTATTAAAATTATATTTGGGGGTATTGTATTTATATATCCTTTGAACTGCCACTTGGCAAGATATTAGTCAAAAAACTCTGTCAACCGTAAATCTCACTCTTTATTAATCACCCCGAACTATCTTAAGTGACCTGTGGTCAGCTGTCTGCCAGTGCCTGTGAACGAGTAGAGCGCCGAGCTAGTCTACGCAGGTATACCTCGATAAATATTTATATATATATATATATATATATATATATATATATATATATATATCATTATCTTTATCTGGTCGCACTTATAGTTGTGTACTTTTTGTAGTGAAAAAGCCCAGATTTAAATCATTATCCTTATCTTTATCTAGTGGCAGATAAAGTTGGGTTATTTTTTGCTTAAAAGAACCCTTTTTCTTTTCAAGTTATCCCTCCCCCCTAAGCTAGGTTGTTCAGGAACCAGTTTGCCAAGTTCGTTCAAGGATCCAAACAAAGTGGAACAAATTTATAATTTTTTGTCTTTCTTTATTTGATTGCTCATTTTTTTGTGGTGATGGATTTTTAACAATTATATTTTCGTTGTGTGTTTCGTTTTTTTGGTGACGATCTCCCGTAAAAACCCTCTACCAAGCCCGTGCAGGATTAAAGGCCTATAATCATTGGTCACATAGAGACTAAGTTTTAAATTATTTTTAAGTTTATTTCTTTTATTGCGTGCAATCTTTGTGTAAAAAATTCTCCGTTATTATTTTGATACGATCATCAGAGCTACACAATCTTTTGGGTAGGTTACTTGGACGCACCTAGCAGTCAGACGCGCATTTCCATCAACAAGGAGAGATCCTTTGCTTGTCAGGCAAGAATCTAGTTGCATATGTCCAGGATGAAGAAAGAAATATAAGGGCAATAAAACGAGAAAAAGAACAGAGAGAAGCTGAAGAGAGAAGAGAAAAAAAACTAAGAGAAGCTGAAAAAAAACGGGATTAGTTGCTGGCTGCACTAACTCCTAAAATCCGCGCATTTGTGAAGGACAGACGCGTGTCTTCTTTCAAGAAATGTATAGAAGAAGCGGATATGCACGCATCATGCCAGCATCTATACCCTAAGGGAACGCTCAGAAGTTTCCTCCCCCAAAAGTAAAAATAACCTCTCTAAATTTCACCCGAAGAATTCGCCCAAGTTTTCGAAGGTACCTGGTCCATTTAAACCTAAGTACCATCCCCCGCCAGAATCGAGGGATATTAAGCCCCTCATAAATAATCTTCCAGAGTTGGATTTGTTTTTCCTGCGGTGTTTCCAGTCATGTGAAAACTCACTGTCCCCCAAACTCCCAGTTTCATTCAGCTCATAGTCATCAAATCCACCAAATAAGTGCCTCACTCTCTCATCCACCAGCTCGCTCTGAAACGCCAGCAACTTTCCCAACAAGCAGTCCCCCGGGACAGAAAGTTAATTTCCTCTTCAAAAAAAGCTCCCCAGGGGCGCTTGAGTTTGAAAATGGATGTGTTAATAGAGCCAAGAGCCAACCCTCGTAAGAGACACCGGATGCACTTGCTTTGTCGTCTCAGAAAAGTTGCTCCCTCCAGTGGACCCCGATCACGATAAATTCGCAGTAGTCCATGACTACTAGGGATTTGCAACTCGGTTCCCCGTGGTCCGGGCTATCTCGAATGCAGATACTTCACTGGTTGGGCCGAAGTGATAGCGCTCCCATTAAGTTGTGCGCTGTGTTCATCGGCCACAGCCCGCAGCTCTCCCATAGCCTCGTCGCACAGCCCGTCATCACGAGGGACCAAGCACTAAAGGAAACTGCTCCCCCCCGTGTCTTTAGAACTCCCTTATGCCCCAGAATTTGCCACCCTTCGAAATGAGACTTTTACAAGCGCTCAAAAGAAATGGCCCACTCTCCGGTCCTTGTGGATAAAAGCAAGATGTGAAGAACGTGGATTTGTCCGTGGTCAAAGGAAAGTCGCCTACCTCATTAGCGATGGACTCCTTTATCGCTTCAGTTGGGCTAAGGATAAAAGCCCCACTCGCTCGTTGTGTATTCCCCGTTCCCAAGTTCCCCAAGTACTCCGACTCACAAATGATGGATTAATGGCTGGTCATTACAGTCACAATAAAAGGGCTCAGAAAATCTTCCGTTATTTCTTCTGGCCCGATGCTGCCAAAGAAATTGCCGAGTTTTGCGGGTCGCGTGACATTTGCTAGAAGACTACAGCAAAAGGAGGAAGACAACCTGCCCCCCTCCAGAAGAGTTCAATTGTCTCGGAGCCTTTTTTAGAGTGGCCATAGACCGAATTGGCCCAATTCAGCCTCCGTCTAGCTAAGGACACTCGTACGTTCTCACTCTTGTTGCCCTCGCAACGAGATTCCCGGCGCAGTCCACCTTAAGAAAATAGATAACGTAACCTGTGCGGAGGCCATAATTTTTAGCTTTTTCCCGTCAGCATTCCGAACAAGATCCTTTCCGAAAGAGGTAGACAGTTTACTTCTGAGCTAATAGAACACATCCGCAAGCTCCTTACGATCAAGCCCTTGTTCACCTCCCCTTTTCACCCCGCCACAACTGGCGTCTGTGTAAAGCTGAATGGCACTCGGAAGACCATTCTGAAAAAGTTATGCCATGCTCAGCCCCAACAAGGGCATCGATATCTGCTGGATACCCTGTTGACCTGTTCAGAAATCCCAGACAGAACTTTGGGATTTGCCCCTTTCGAGGTCTTGTATGGCCGAAATGAACTTTTAATGAACTTTTTCTAATCCCCGCCTGGAGATCAAGTCCTCGTATTCTTACGTGCTAGATCTTATGAACCGCTTGAAAGAATGCGCCGAAATAACGTACAAAAATTGGACCTAAATTTAGAAAAATATGGGACCTAATTTGACGTCAGATCAAAAGAAAGGCGATTCAAGACCGGTGAAGAGATGCTGCTCCTCCTACCTACGGAAACAAGCAAGTTCTTTTCACAATAGAAAGGCCTTTTCCTAATCCTAGAAGCCCGCCATCCCGTAGATTACGTAATACAGACTCGCTCAGGGAACAAATTGTTTCATATAAATATGCGTAAGCGCTATCACCGCCGTGCCTGCATTAATAATATAATTGACCTTGAAGAAGAGGCAGTAATGGAAGCCTCTTATCCATCTGAGCCTCTTAATTTTATCCATCTGTATGTGGCGAAGCGGACGAAAACTACCATCTCCCTTCGCTTCCTGGTTCCCGTGTAAACTCCACCCCGGAACTCGATTTAAACCTCCAGTTGGAACCCCTTCAGAAGACGCAGTTAGCTCTTTTGTTACTGAATTCCTTCGATATAATTTCTGAAAAGCCTGGGTTTTTTGTATTTTGAGCATAATATAGAACTAACCACCCAGCAACCTATAGATCTAAGCCATACCCTGTACCCGTTCACTTGCGCCCTACCTTTAACGCGAAAGTGAAAAACTAAAGTTAGGAATAATTGAACCTTCCACATCGAATTATTGCTCTCCCATTGTTATGGTCAGAAAGCCGGGTCAGTCTTCTGCATGTCCGTAGACTTTCGAAAGCTGAAAGCCGTAAAAGTTTTCGACGCTCAGCATATCCCTTTGATAGACCAGAGCCTACATCTATTTGAAGAGGCCAAGTTTATTTCAGAGATAGACTTGTGTGAAGCCTACTATCAAATCCCCCTTAAGGATAGTGCTTGAAAATACACCGCATTTCACACAGTAAAAGGTCTTATGCAGTTTAAGCGCCTACCTTTTGGTTTAGTTACTGCCTGTAGTAACTAAAATCGAAAAAAGGACTGGATACAGGATGGGCTGAGTAACATTTCCTTTTCCTTCGATAACGTTTACGTGGCCACCCGTACATGGGACCAGCATCTTATCTCCCTGCAATCGCTCCTCAATATGCTTCGTGAAAACCGCCTCACTATAGGCCTTAGCAAGTTCCATATTCACCCATAGCACTATTAAATAACTCGGTTTCCACATTGGTGAAAATCAAATGGCCCTTCAGAAAGAAAAGGTAAAGGCCATCGCCGACATCCCCATCCCGCGTACTAAAAGCAATTACGCCCTTTTCTCGGATTTTTTACTTTGTGTGTTTTTTTGGCGCTGGTTAACGACCAAGCCCTCTTTAAGTACACCCTAGGCCAGGGATTAAACGGAAGTAATTCATTCATTTAGTGACCGCTGTGTCGGCTCCTCTCCTGTTTGGGGATGCCCTTTTCCTTCCTCTTCAAGTCAGGAAGATTTCATCTTCGGAAATAGAGGCGTGTGAAGGAATGCCCACGACGACCACCGTGAGAGGAAGCCCCCTCGGAAATACCCCTCTATTCTTCCAAGACCACGTGCCCCAGCGTGGGAATTTTAGAAAGTTTTAGAATAAATCGGTTCCTCGCTTAATCACCACACAGTTGTGTTTGTTTCCGGACGCCATACGTCCCCACCCCCTTCCCTGCGATAATGCCTTGCGCAGCCACATTAAGCCTACCCCCATATCGCGCGGCAAGTTTCATCGTCTGGAACGAGGCGTTATCATGAAATGTATTTGCTTAGACTGGCGCCAAGAAGCCTCTAGGCCCGCAAGGCCCTGAGGCGTCTATCGCACCAGCCAACCGGATTAACCTTAATTTTCATATGTATTGACGCGATTTTTACATTTGATCTTCTTATTTAACTTTGTAAATAGGTATAGAAGGTGCACAATTATACAAGTGATGATTTTTTTTGTTGAATTTTTCTAGTTTACCGAACATTTCAAAAGTGACCTATGTATACTATGTACTTTTACACTTTCAGTTAAATAAGTAAAAAATATTAAAGCTACATTTTCTAAAAATATTGAACAAAGTAAACAAAGTGTACAACACACTGTTTAAAATACTCAAACTTTAATTCAAAAATCATATTTTTAATGAAATTACATAGAGTTCTCTAAAACTCCTAAAGAGATCTAGCCGCAACTATGAGGGATGGCAAAAATGTAGACAGGTCATTTTATCCTGGTAGCTTTACCGCAGAATAGCTGTATGATGGTAAAACAGCAAGAAACTAGCCAAGCTGTCTGAACGTGAGTCGTGAAGGAATCGTTTCGCAGACACCCATTAAAACTTCTCTACAGAAGGCCAATCACATCTAGTACAGGATTAAGTTTGCCAAAGAACATTTGAAGAAATTAGATAATTTGAGGTCGTGTTCTGTTCTCTGACAAAACGAAAATTTAACTTTCGGGAGGAACAGCTAGAGCCATGTTTGGAGTAGGGCAAAATTCACCATGTTAAAAATAAAATTGGGGATAATTTAGCTTCAGATATTAGGAAACTCTATATTATTAAAGCATATATGGTTTCACCGATTTTTGTTCAGATATTAAAGAAAAACCTGAATACTTCAACCAGAGCTCAGAAGGTGAAACGAAGTTGGATATTTTAACAGATAATGATCCTAAGCACACGACTAAAGAGACAAAGACTTAGTTTTTGGAAAAAATAAACCTTATTGAGGAGCTTAGCCAGTCCTCTGACCTAAATAGGATATATAACCTGTGTATGTACGTCAAGTTGAAGATATCAGTACAAATTATAGAATGCTGATTGTCATCGTCATTATCTACGATGTTTAGAGACGGTCTTTTTTAATAACGTTCAGGATATGGTGATTCGATTATTCTGAACTAAATTTTATAGACTTTTGTTAAGGGTTTATTTATGAAAACACATTATCTCAAAATACAGAATTTATACCTCTATTGGAAAATTATGAAAAAAAGATTTAGTATGTGTTGCATTCCTTTGCACATCATGCATATAAAGAAAACTGTTTAAGTTATAAATATATTAATCGATCCAGATTACTCATTCATCCAGATTAGTAATTTTAAGGGTTGCTGTTTTTGTGATATATGTAATCAGGTTTGGTAATAGAGGTTTATAATTTTTGCTTTTTAATTTTTTCTTGATATTAGATACCTGTGTATAATTTGTCTTCTTCTACTCATTTAGTTACTTTGTGCAGAATTGACATCTAGTTCACAAATTAGGAACTAAAGTAATGGCCACACTCAGCCTTACTCGATCGTGGTTACTCACGATTACCTAGATATTTGAAATACGACTATCGGCGGGAGAGTGTTTACTAGGAAACATAAATCTCCTCTCTTAGTAAACCAGCCGCTAAGCTTTGCCTTTTTACTAAACTTTAATAAGATAGATTCTACTGAATTTCTAAGTGACCATTTTTATTATATTTTTACATTTTCTTCAACTTATTTCCTTTTTTGTCTAAAATACCTCGTACTATACTTTCAATGACCTTTTGTCACAAACTGGGATCAGGTGACATGTCCAAATTCCTTAAACCAAAAAGTTTATAGCCAAGGATAGAAGACACGTCGACTTATAACAAAAAAGGGATCTGCCCTAGGTTGAGTTTCCTTCCTGAAGGAAATAGTATTGCCCAAAATAAGGAAATTTACGGACTAAATTGTTAACTTAATTGTTAACTTAACTGTTAACTTAAATCTGACGGGCAGCTACGACAATTGCCTATTATGTTTCCAAATAGTCGTATATCCTTCCTTCAAACTAATAAATGAATACTTACAGATGTACCGCAAACCCAAAACTGATATCTATATAAATACATCACATTAATAGTATTAAAAGGTGCAAGTTTGACTAATTATTTTAAAGTATGAACTAGTTCACTCTAAATCAAATTAATTCAAAAACAGTGATTCAAATCTATCACAGATAAACATTACAAATGCTTGATAATGAATCCACTTGAAAATGCCGATATATTCAAAGACTAGATTATCATAGGAAAGACACTAAAATTAGAGTATGAAAGACAAAAGACTCAAATATGTAGACACAAAAATAAGGCACGTATGATATTCCTATTTAGATGAGACCATGGAGAAAGAAGGTTGAGCCACAAAGGGAAGCACTCACCGGTAACGTGACCACAATGCACCAACGCGCGATGACCGATCATATACGAGTACATAGATATGGAGGATTATACAAAATTAAGGGTCACTCACAACCACCAAAATGAGGCCTAGTATGGGCGACACAAAAACAAGGACACCACACACGGCGTCACACACGAGTGTTGTACACACTAGAGGTACAACACACGCGGTAATCCAGCACTAAAATACAAAAGGGGTACAACTCGGCCGGTTGTCTTACACTAAGGCAATAAATCACAATTACCTTCCGAGACGCACGAAACCGGAAAATAAGTGCACGAAATCCACTCTGCCCCTGAACACAACTTTCCTCTCCAAGCACGAAACAATGGTCTGTCTTCTGTGAAGAATGAAGGCCTCGACATCGAATTACACGGAACAATAATAAATATGGATCATTTAAAACCCCAATGCTATATCAACATATAATGAAAATTCTTAACTCTAAAAATCAAATAACTTTCTTTCATAACAAATTCGCAATAATTCTTAATCCAATTTTAGAATTTTTAGAATGACGTGTAAGCCTCAATTAATCTAACGAAGGTCCTATGATATTACCTCATAACCCTCGTTAGAAAAAGAATGTGAACTATCAGAGATTACGTGTGTGACATATTTAGATAAGGGAAACATACAGAGTGGCTTGAAAGTCTTGTTAACTTCTGTAAATATTGTTTTAATTTTCAATTTCAGATGGCTAACACGAGCTTCTACAGTTTGTAAGAGAGGCTGATTGCAAATATATGGAATTGCAGAAAGAAAATAAACCTGAGCAGAGTAGTGATTTAATTCCTTGTGGGCAAGATGCGATAATTCCTTCTTTCTGAGATGGCGATGATTTAATTATTTAAATTATAACCTCGTAAGTGGGAAAGTAAATGTGCTGAACTTAGGAAACAAGGGTGCAGCAAGACTCTCTTCATTACGTCAAAGTACACGAGCAATTTATTCATATATTACTCTCTATCTCTCTCCTAGCACAGATCTAGATAATAAAATGAAGCGTTCAAATTTGATCCAAGGACAGAGTATCACATGAACAATAAATCTGTTTATCTTTTGACCGATCATCTGATAGTATCAAAAGCAATTTTCTTGCTCTCGTATTGGTGCTGTTCAAAATTTACAACAGTTTAGTTTACATTTATTTAGGTTAGTGGTATCCTACTTAGAAGGTTATGAAGTTGAAGAAACGTACTAGAGTCTTTTTATTGCATGAGTTCAATTACTTCTATCTCATTCGACCGGCGATAAAAAAAATAATTATATAAAAATAAACAGATTGTAGTTGTTTCAGACCAGCTTTATAGGGGCAGATTTATTTCCCTCTTCTCATATTTCTTATCTCAAAAACGGATCTGTTTCTCCCTAAAATATTTTATACACCTCTATTGTGATTTAAATCCAATCACAGGACAAACGAGCCTACCAAACCCTCCAAAGTCCCTAGTTTACTGTCCTTCCCTCTTTCTTTTTCTTAATTAACCTCAAAACTATTAAATACTATGCCAACAGAATTGAAGCAAATACCCAGAATAAGTGTTTTCAAATCTATGTAGATTCGACCAGCCAAAAAATCTTAGTTGGCAAAGGCAGAAAGAAGACAGTTCTTTCCAAGATCTCTTACTTCGGACCACCATCCATATTAACACCTCCTGCAAGTTCGGAGATTTATGTCAAAAGACTAGCCCTAACTCTGATCGGGCTTTAAAGAAACAAATAATATAAAAACTTTCCATAAGTTTGCAATGAACGTGATAAGACCGATACACCTGCCTTCCTTCGGAGGCCATTAATAGCATTTAGTGCTTATAGATTTATTTGGAAGGAGATTTTCTGAGGGTGAGCCCGCAAAAACATCTAGCAATGATGCAAAAGCGCTAAGTAAGATCTTTTCAAGAATAAGTATTCCCCAAAAAATCCTGTCAGAATGTGTCAATCAATATATATATATATATATATATATATATATATATATATATATATATATATATATATATATATATATATATATATATATAATTGCATGTGTATGTATTCATAGCTTTGTGGCCTATTTTGTATACATTCTTTTCTCACAGTTGGAATTTCTAGAAGATTCTTATCTTTATGCCTTTACCCTTCGTTTCCAGTAATTTAATCCCATTCCTGATAATATTTTTCTATTTTGTGTCTTTTCGTTGTACATGGGCGGGGCAACGTTTGTCCAGCTCTTATATATATTCCACCTTTGTAAAATTATTCATTATTCTTTGAGAATGAACTGAACAAGTTCGAACTACTTGGAATCCGCGTTTCATTTGTCTGTGATATTTTGCAATTATTGCTCCACTCATGCACTACTTTGTGAGTTCCTCATATTCATATATATATATATGAAGTTTATGAAAAAATGATGAGGTCTTGTCTAATGAATCCTTTCTTACTACCTCATTCCGCCAAGCTAGCAATGTCTTGTGTAAGAGATAAATTGTTTTTTGTAAAAATATATTAAAAAAATGCAAAAATCATACGTCTCAATGGCATGGGTATAGTCCAGTTGTTCTGTTTGCTTTCTGATAATTTCGACCATCGAATTGGATATCGTGTAATCGAAATATTTCATGGGTAAAACATTACAGGTTTCATCACAAATTTTTGCGATTTATGATCCAGTGTTTGAACTCTAAGATAAATGCTATTTATCAGTAGGTACTTGAAGCTCAAGGTGTAGGAAGCTCACTACTTATTCTAACTTTATTTCAGCCATAAAGAAGCAAAAGAACCACAACTAAAAACATACGATTTTTACGATCAACATGTTATCCCCCCACATTGACCCAAACTATATTAGGAAGTCAAAAGTAAATTTTTATCGCAATGTCGCAGACTACACGGAATTAATAACTGTTAATGCTGGATGTATTTAGTAATATACAGGAACATGAAATAAAATGAATTAAAAACGATCTTTTAAGTATTAAACCTTTCCATATGCCTCTTTAATCTCAGACCGGAATTTGATAGGGGATTCAATAAGCTGCTAGAGCTTTAAAAATATCCCGCCATCCTCTTTAGCTTATTTTTCACCATTTATGCTAGTTAAGAATTCGGAGAGTAGTTGTCGAATTGTCATTGATTTTCGCCGATTCAATTGAATGTCTCTCATGTGCTAAGCGTATTATCAAAGTTTCTGTAAGAAAGATTGTTGTAAGTACAATGAGGTGCAGCGTCACTGTGCTGTGAGACCATCGAAATTCACAGAACTGTATCATTTGTGATCCGACATCAAATGTGTCAGCTTGAACACCTGCTATGCTGCCCATGGCAAGATTATGTGTCTTATATAAGTTCAAAGGAGGCATGCTAATGGGTGAAAGATGGATGGAAGATTTCATTTCTGGACCTACCGTACATTCAACATACATCAATCCACGATGCCACATCTGTACCCAGAATAAAAGGAGGCATTACCACCCACAATGAACTGTACAGTGGCCTGCTAAATGTGATCAATGATCGTGAATAACGGTTTCTTGCTAGTATTGTATATGTACACTTTCACGTGGAAGTACAAGATGTAAATCCATTTGGACAGCACAGCGTTATTTACCATACATTGAATATGGGAGCAAAAGAATAACCACGTGGCGTGGTTTTATGAGTCTCAGTTTTAGTTGAGGCAGGATTTGTGTGCTGGGCCAACCCAAAGAGGTCATGGACAACATATAGCCTGGTAGTAGAGGTGTTCACTCGACCTGGGTGTGATCTTTAGGACCTCTTATATACTTCAGTGAATAATTACCGCTGCGAGGAACTGCTTGGTGGTCAGTTGTATCCATCGAATGAACTTTATGTACACCAACTGCGATTGAATATTCAAGAAGAATATGCATCTTTCATCGGGCTCAGGTGGCCCAGATTCTCAGCTCAGTTGTTTTAAGAGATACAAGACAATTGGTAACAGTAGTATACCTGAAACTACCAGGTACTTCTAAACTCTTTAGTATTATAACGGATATTCTCATTTTGGATTGCGTTGCAGCCTCCTTTAATACAATAAAAATTGTACTACTTTCAATGTTCACGTGCAATTAGGACACATTTAAGTATACAGTGAGATTACTCAATAACTGATAAAAAAGTGTTTACCAATAATCTCAGCGATTCAAATCTTAGTTTTTACCTGAGGTACAGACATATATATATATATATGGAATATTAATACGATTGAAACTAATACAAACGCATCAGTTTAAAGGTATCCATATAAAGTAAAATTATATTGATACAGCAGAGTTGTTAAGCTATTCAGTGTGTTTTCCCTTTTCGTCAATTGATTTTAAACTTTAACAAAGAAGCATAATTATCTCTTGATATAATATCTCATTATATTTCAAGAAGGTGTCAAAATAAAACCTCTTTATATCCCACTCTCTTAATATTATATGAACAATCGCTTTATTTAATAAATATGCCCATATCGATAGATAAATAATCGCTTTCGTCAGTGACAAACGTCCTAAGGAAAGTAATAGGTTTTTTTCTATAGGTAAAATACAAAAATGTGATTACATCGAAAGTTACCAGTCCTTTATTGGATAGAATATGTCCTTGGATGTTTTCAATAAAATGACCTGAGATTTTTATATCTAGAAAGTGTAACAACAAATTCTTTTAAGTTATCCAAAAGCCATTTTGCGATTTGTTCCATAGAGCACCCACTATAAGAAGGGGTCGGTCTCAAGGGGTCATCTTCATTATGAACCTTAGACAAACCATAAATATAAGGAATACAAGCAGAACTTGCAGTACTTCTAATAATTTAGTCTTAGTCTATGTTTTTAAGATCCATGCTTATTTTCTATCCCTAAAGGCAAGAAAAAACTGCCGATTTCATTTGAAATATAGAAAGGACAACCCATAAAGCATTTTTTTACCATCTAAATTTTGGCTATAAAAATTTAATTTTTGTTTACTGGGTTTTAGGTCCTAGAGCCCTTTCCCTGAACTAAAGATTAAAAGAGAAAATATATTTTGGAAACAACTCCAATAAAAACCTTTGAATATACGAACAAACACACAAAACTGAGGTATGCCCTAATTTTAATAAAATTTCTCATTTTTTTAATGAAATACACCATTTGTAATTCTTTTTGTTTCAAAAATTCAAAATAATTCAACAACCATATATTTTTAAAATCTTAGAAAATATATCGAAATGTTGCAAAGGTAAATAAGGTCGTCGGATCCAGCTCCTCTACGAGCATCGGTTCGTCGTCAGTTATCCGGTCTCCTCGGCTGATATTTGTGCCGAATATGACGTAGGAGACTGAGAAGGCCGGAAAGAAAACAGAGACGAATGCCATTCGCTGAGGAATTTGTTTCGGACGATCGTGGCAGCACAACGGCCACGCGCGCGCACTTGGCCAGTGCACGTCAACTGCGGCTCAAAACATTGGGAACTGCTGTTTCAGCGAGTCTGGTTTCATGGGGCTACCAGGTTCTTGGTCTATTGAAGACCGCCTTTCTCAAGCCAGCCCGATGGTCGTTGCCCTCCTCCGCCCGAGTCAGACATAGGAATCTTATATAGTCCATGTCTATTTGGACCGCCGTTGGGGTCGTGCTGTTAGTTGAGTTTAGTCTTGAACCTCATCCACAACTTTACCGCCTTGGGTGACTCTGCTAGGGGATTGAAACTTTCGACGGCATCGATCTTGGAATCATTGGAAAATATATTAGATAAGTAAAGATAAATTTTAACAAGGGCAGGAAATTGATTAAGAATAGATTTGATATTTATTTTTGTATCCTCATGGGAATCTTGAGAGGGTATTTAGAAGTTTGATGTAAGTGGTGTGGATTGAGTCTCCAAATGATGGAGCATCTTGAAAATATACCTAACATTTTTAAATTAAAATGTGATTCCTTTTATCGGATTTAGAGTTGGCATGGTCGTGATTTTTCCTGACATTTTTCAAGGTATTAACTAGAATAGAACATACATTCACTCATTTTAATACGATATCAGAAATTTTAGCGAAACAAAACCACTTTAGAATGACTAGGTTGGGAATAGTGAGGAAATTATAAATTTTTTGAAATTACTAAGTAAAATCAGTATGCTTTTGAAATTAGGGATAAAGCAAATTCCTAGGGCGTAAATAAAGGTTCTTTGCTCATAATAAGCCTGTTCCGATGACGAAAAGTTAACAATTGAATGTTCATTACTAAATCTAACCAAAAAACCTTTTTGGAAAGTCATCTATTCTAAATTACGAGTGATCTGGACAAAAATAATGGCTTTACAAGGTTAGTAACAAAATAAAGTACACTTAGGCGGTAAAAATAGATAAATTGCTATCGAATACCTCAAATTTCACTTTACGTATCATCTAACGAATCAATTATTGAGCGAAGGTAAGGAAAAGATGACCATCAAAGATCCTGAAGCTGTTCAGAACCGACGAGTTTGGAATAAATTTGTAAGCCAATGAAGTGAGTCCGTTCGGGTTTTTGTTGTTATTAGCTATATCATTTTCTCCTTACTTCAGTCATTTTCAGATTTTCTTGAAGAGAAGAAAATTGTTACTGTTTAGAAATCTATACGTAATTTTACGAGAGATAATAGGTTTCCTTTAAAAATTTCCTTCTTGTTTATAGAAGTTTATTTATGTCCGACGTTTCAAGTTATGAACCCATTTTTAAGGACACTGATGTCGTCCTTTCGCTCTCTCAAAGAGGGAGAAATTAAAAATTGTGGAGGGCTCTTACTTGTTTTCGGTGGAAGTAGAATAAAGTGGAAATGGTTTTCGTTGAACATATTGCTAAAAGTATAGGAGAGGATATTGTCTCAGCATTTAGGCTCGGGTTTTAAGCTAATTTAAAATGCTTTCAATACTTTAAGATGCGTCATTATCAACTGTCTAAAATATAGCTATTGAAAACCATCACCTCCTAATTCCACTCCTAGCAAAAACAAGTTATACCCTTACACAATTTTGGTTCCTCCTTCTTCGAGACAGCGAAATGGCGGCAGTTGTAGGTGTCCTTGAAAAAAGGTTCACAATCTGAAACGTCGGACATGAATAAACCTCTTCTATAAACATGAAAAAAATATTTTCTGGAGCACGATTATTTTTTCTAAATTTATCTATACGTCTGGCATCAGGCAATCCATCATCTCTCTTAATTCATATATATATATATATATATATATATATATATATATATATATATATATATATTCTAGTGTAGTACCGTCTACTGTTGGCATCTATTATGTGATTTTATTTAATGATAATAAGGCATTTGGCTGAATTTACATAATGTGGCGATATTCTAAATTTTCTAGCTTCTAACTTCATCAGTTTCTTCTGAAAAATATATTAAATTCTTCAGGCCAGAATGCCTCCATGGTTTTCCTCTCTGAAATAAATAAACAATTCAAAATATGAAGTGCCTAACTGCATTCACCTAAGGGGCGATCTGAAGCTGATTTGGGCAATGTGCTTTTGAAATCAGACTCCAATCAGTAGAGAAAAGAATGGGAAGCGTTTGAACCGGCGGGTTAGAAAACGAGACCCTCTCGATGAAGGGTCTCGACAAAATCTAATCTTCCCTTACTATACTGTTTATTCTCTTGGAACCTACTGCTCCACTGGAGGTCGGACTTACCAGTCTAGGTCTTGTTACCTCGTGAGAGGGCAGTAAATCAGTCCGTCCCCTATCCCCCATTGAATCATATCATAGAACCCACTGCTATCTTTTTAAGATGCAGACTAGGCATTCACCTTCTTCTCTTGCTTCAATATAATGGCGCGATACCGGACGAGCAAGCTTCAGCAACAAAAGGAGAATGATATCCCCTTCTGGATGGTTTCACCAAAGAGAGGCGAAACTTCCTTTCCTCCTGAGTACTTTGGGGCCCGTGGTACACAGGAAACCACTTGCTCCGGAGCTGATTATGCCTCGGAGGGTGCTTTTCACCAAGATGATGATCGCTCTCGGGCAACCATCGTCCCATAGAGTGGCGGCGACTTTGTGTACTTTTCTCTCCAATGGGTCCCTTTATTTGACACGCCCCATTAATCAGTTGCTGATCGTGTCAGAGGTTTCAATAAGGGTGCGGCCTTTTGGTACAAGATACATCGTGGGCGACGTCAAGCTGATCTCTACCGGAAGAATGAATATTGGGGATAGAGACCCCGGCTCGCATCAATGTTACGAGACACGCAACCAAGAAGAGGGGGGTACTTCGTAGAACTTTCAAACAATCCTCCCCAAAGCAAATATTTCTCCCGCTAAGGTAAACAATAAAACATAGACATCACGCCCTCAAACGCTCCACAAACCTGAAACTCTCCTCACCAGAGACAAGTTCTTCCTATACCCAAACGTAGAATGTGTTAGTTTATGACCACAATTCCCACATTTGCTATCTACTCAACAGCCGCATCAATAGTTACTACTCATAAACATAATCGAATTTCAAATACACCTCATGACGTATCTCCTCCCTCCTATTACCCATGATATTTCTCATATTAAAATTAATCAAAAACTCGCAAGCTAAATTTCTAGATGAAATATCAAAAATCCAACTGAATCTCTTTTGCCTAACCCATATATACAATTAAAGATAACAGCTAATGATGGTTGCAGCAGAGCACTCCATCCCAAATTTAAAACATGCATACAACTTCCTCTTGCTCAAACAAAACAAACGACCGAAACCTCATCGCCTTCTACAAGTCTATCTCGCTCAACATAAAATCTTAATAATTCTAAAAAACTATAACCCTCATCAGATTCTAGCTCATTTCAAGAATCACACCAAACAACCACAGTAATAAACATTATAACAATGCACTTATTAGAAGGCTTCAACCGAAACCGTGTGCAATAACACACATACATTTATGCCATAATTGACATCAACAAAGTCTTCAATACTTTCCTAATCCACATCTTCATACAAAAGATATATTGGACACCAATGGCAAAAATAGATAATAATATTTATTACCATCATACATGGAAAAGTCCTCCAACAGAGACCACTCCTCATTAAAGCTTTTAGCAACGGTCCATCAAAAGACAGTCTCTCCTACACCCTTTTTCTGCACGACTTATCTCTCCCCCATTATTAAAAAAGTTCAAATAAACATCTTAGCAAATGATTTATCAATCAAATACAATTCACTTCCATAACCACAACCTTCATAAAACTAAATAGATAGCTACCACCCATCCAATACAGACTTACACAAAACAGAATGTCTACCTCTTTACATAAAACAGGCACACTCTTTACCCATCGACCGAAAACAAGTAATCCATAACCCAAACATCCTACTATCCCGACAACTTCTCGAACTCAGCCACACTTCGACACTTCTGGGTGTCACCCTATATCAACAGATGCGCTTTCCTCAACACAGAAATAATGTCTCCTCAAAAGACATGTCAAAACTCAACATACCTCAGATCATTAAAGAAGATCAACTTTGGACAACAGGAAGAACCTCTGACAACCGTATACATACTTTTGAGTTTTTAAAAAGGAAGAAAAGTATTTTATCTATAATAATATTGAATGAATCGATTATTCATGTTAAAAAGATATCTTAGCCGAAATAATTACCCCATCCACGGAAGATTCCCTTGTCCGTTTAATGGGATATGAATGGTATGATCCATTTTTACTTTCTTAACCAAACAGGACTATCACTAAAGAGGTTTATTCGCTTAGTTTGGCCATTTAAATGCAAAACGTGAAGGAAAAAAGGCCAGCATTAGTTCTAAGAAGAAGAAAGCTCTTTCATTACGACAGTGCATGACCTAATATCGAAAGAGATACGATACAAAAGATTGATAATTTCGATTTGTATGTAATGAGTCCACCTTGATACCTATTCGACGTTGCCTACCTAGATTCCTATCATAGTATAAATTTAGCGAATCACCTGAAGAGAATAAAAATGCAACTAACCGAGAGGTCGAATATCCTTAAAGAAATTTTGAAAATCAAAGTCAAACAATTTTCATAAACATGGTATAGAGCAATCTAAGTAAACTTCATATAAGAGAGGGTATACAGCAATTTGCTCTCAAGGAAAAACATTAGTATTAACACCAGCGACACTTTCCCTCCAAAATCTTGACAGAGTCTTCTGGTAATTCTATTCTAAAATATGTACCGTGAACATTCTTTTCATCCAGTGCACAAAATTGGGAGGGATTCTCCAGCAAATGTAGGCGGTAGCATTGGAGATTCTGAGAGATATTTCTGAGGAGAAATGTAAACAATTTTAAAGCGTATGAGATGGAGTATTTGACAAGCGAGGTTTTTATATTCACATGACATTTACATTATTAAATTGCGGCGAAGCAGCCAAATTCAGAAGTCTGCTAAATGACTTTAGCCATTTTTTCGGAGTCTCTTTCAATCTCAGATATGAGACATTAGAAACGAAAAAAAGATAGACATTATTGACCCTTAATTGGTAGCGTGGGGTCTGCTAGACCCCATTATTTTACTAATTTTCTATTATTTTCAGGTTCCAAATAAGCAGTATAATAAATATTCTAGGTACCTTTTGTATGACGGCATGAAAAGAAAATATAAGCACAGAAATTTGGTAAAAAGAAACGAAGTTTGGGCAAAGGACAAAAAACAGGTGGGTTGGGGTTTATTGGACCTCAAGATACCATTTACGTTATAGTACTATTTTTCTATACAGCTGTAAATTGTGCGTTATATTTCATAATTAGTGATGAAATATCTATCTTATAACAATATACATATATATATTAATGAATAATTAAAATCTAGCAGTAAGTATAAGTATGTTTTTATTTCATCTATTTTCAGAACATGGCTTGCACTTCAGGGAGAAGGATAAGGACAGATGAGGAGAATGAAGCTCAAATAATGAATCTGAGTTTAGATGCTGGTTCTCATGACGACCTGCTATTGGAGGAGCTTTACGATAGCAACGAGGGAGATAAATACTTCCCCACTTTATCCTCAGAATCTTCCGAAGGTGAAAAAGATTTGGATGATGACGGTAGATGGAATATGTCGCAAGCAAAGCGACAACGAAGAACTAGTGCGCCAGCACACTCTAGTAACCAAGCTCAACGATCTTCGGATGAAGCTGCACACGAGAGTTGCGCTATACTGAAAATCCCCAAACCCCAAATTTAAGGTTCAAATAAGTTCATCTGGAGCACGACACCCGTTCAACCGAAAACCAGTAGAACCTTCCAAAGGAACATCCTAACTAGTGGTAATATCGGTCCAAAAGGTGCAGCAAGAAGAGTGAAAACACATCAGAACTGCTTAGAACAGTTCGTTGATGAATGTATGCTTCACTTAGTAGTGATTCCCACAAATGCATTCATAACAGAGGCCTCTGTCAATTATCGAGCAATTGCCTCAGCAACAACTATGCACACCTGCAAAGAGGAAATCAAGGCTCTTTTTGGTGTTTTGATTTTCAGTGGTTCCCTGAAATGTAACCATCCGACTGCACATGAGATGTTCAACCCCAGGACAGGCAATCCAATATTTTGAGCTGCCATGAGCGAACGTCGTTTTTATTTTCTATTGAACTCTATACGTTTTGACAATCTTGCCCCGCGTGAAGTTAGGAAGAAGACTGAAAAAATGGCAGCAATAAGAGAAGTATGGAATTGCTTCGTCAAAAATTGCACAGATAGATATAATTACATTGGATGAACAATTGCCAGCTTTCCGCGGAAAATGCCAATTACGGATGTATTTTCTGAACAAGAAAACTTTTTTCACTAAAATAATTTATAAAAAAAAGGAAAACTACTAATTGGAGGGAGAACTTTCTTTGGTGAGTAGACTTTTATACGCTTTTTCATCATTTTATACAATTTACAAGAATAAGCAGAATAACAATTTCTGATAATACTAAGTTTATATATAAAAACATATATTTTTCTTTTTTTATTTACTAAGTTGTACATTCGGTATAAAATATAAAACTAATAACTCTATTTTATTGAAAATGAATTAAAAATACTTAAAATAATAACTAAAGTATCATAAAGTGGCCTAGCTATATAAATTCTAAGTGTGGGGTCCTGCCGACCCCACGATACCGAATATATTACGCACAAAAGACAACACCAATTAACGGGTAAGGTATTTCTGTCAACAAATTTAATTTCTAGAGTTTAAAATGGCAATTATGCTTCTTATATTCGATTTCAATGATGGATTTTTGAGACCAAGTTTCTAGACTTACAGGAATTATTATTTATTCGATCTTTACAAAATTATTAAGAGACTGAGGGCAATAATATG
Source organism: Ceratothoa steindachneri (assembly GCA_963969495.1). NCBI lineage: Eukaryota > Metazoa > Arthropoda > Malacostraca > Isopoda > Cymothoidae > Ceratothoa > Ceratothoa steindachneri. The sequence goes on from OZ018319.1 coordinate 15,098,346, forward strand.
GGCAACAGAGACATTTTGCTTGTATGGAGTTTAGCTTTAGGATAGACATATAATATAAAATAGAGGATAAATTATAAGAATATAAGGATAAAAATTAATTTTAATAAAAAAAAAAGATTGTAATAATAAAACTTGCATACTAAGCTCCGAGATAGTTTTTTTCTATTTATATCTATGAACATAATTGTAAGAGCACAATTAATTAAAAGTACCAGGAGACAAGTAAGAAGCTTAACCTTGTCTCCTTTTATGGTGCATCATAGATACATCCCGCAAGGGAGTGCCTGGAAAACTTTGTGCATGGAGTAGGAGCACGCAAACTCCCCCTGGCAGTCTCAAACTAACTTCAAGTCTACTGGAGATTTATCCATTTTTTTTCCATTTCCATCAGAATAAACTTGTGTTTTGTTATTTCAAGCAAAATCTCCAAATTCAAATGAAACTGTGAAAGAGAGAAATTTGCAGAGATTCGAGAAAAACAAGATTCGTGGCTTTAGAATATCTTTAAAAGAATATAAAAATTCAAGGCAGACAAATACTAACGAATTAGTACAATGTGCAACATGACCATTTCGTTTGAACCATTCGAAAAATATACTATAACTCTTAAATTTAGATGCTGAAACTTGCGTCCATTAATAGTTAGTCTGTAGTGGTGTTGAATTGAGAAAGTGTTTTACTTTCCATCAGTCTACACGTTTCTCTATTTCAGAAAAAAAGGTGAGCGCCTCCTTCCTCTGAGTAAGTTCATTTTCTTCGCTATTATTCAACTAATGATCAGGTGTGTATTTATTCAAAACATCGATATTATTTACATTAATGATTGAAAGTAGGTAATCCAATAGCATATTTGAAATTTCCAGGAATAATAACCTTATGTACTATGGTCATATGGGTCATTTCGTTGCTCTAAATGGGTACAATTGAACCTCACTCTTTTTGGAAAATTGAACTTCACTCCTCTTGAAAAAAAAAAGCGAAGCCTAGACCTGGTGCTTCGCCGCAGGTAAAAACCACCCCTTCGATACCCCAAGTAAACAAATATATCACGACCCCAAGTATACCACGACTATGGAAACAATCTAAAACATTAAATGATCCATTACTCACATGACACGGGTTTAAGACAATAGACTAATATTAAAGCAAACTTAGTTTAAAATCTATAAAGGACGAACTTGAAGATGATCAGTGATGAGAGTGAAAGATTCACTTGTTTGATATGCAAAAGTGTGAAACAAATTGGTGGATGGTATGAAAATAAAAAAAATTCTATGCAATTTAGAGCATATACCTGAAAATGATGATGACCTATTTCATGTAAGCATTTTATTAAGTTCCGAACACACTCGATCATTTTATTCTACTCTTTTATCTATTTTATTAAAACTTTAGCAAATCCATTAAATCGTCTGGAACCAAGGATGTATAGTTGCACCAATAAGTGATGTTGGATATAATTATGTTAAATATGATATAATTATAATTATCTATGTTCTATTTATCCTCAAATATGTTACATGGTGCCGCTAAGTTTTTTTCCTGTGTTGTGAGGTAGTTATATTTTTCTTTACAGATTGGAAACTTATTATAGCGATAAAAATAAAAAAATAAATAATTTCAATAAAAGTGCCCAGGTTTTTCCTTCACCTTTTCCACTCCAAATCAATTAACAAAAACCACTTTCTTCATTACTTCATTTCGAACTCGTACTACTATTCTAAATTTGCTATAGGGGAAGCGGAAGCCATCACTCCGAATTGGAGTAACACGATTTGTTGGTGGTAATTCGTACAATTACAAAAAAATAAACATTTATAAATAACCTACAAAACCCATGACCTTCTACATCTTGGCTTGGAAAATGCTGCTTTCAAGTGCTAATAACTCGGAAAATGGTGATCTCTGCCCCGAATAAATAAAAACAGACAATTCAGATAAGCCTATAGAATAACAGTGAATGTACATTTCCTGCATAAACAATGGAGTCTTTAATTAGTCAATTTCTTTCTTTACAAAAACAAAGAAACAAACCTAACCTACCCCCTCTCCCCCCAAAAACGTTAACTTTTTATGGTGGGGACAGATTTGTAAAGACCAAGATAGCTTCGTTGACACGCTCCTTCCCACCTGTAAATTTCGAGAGTAACTCGGCCTTCTGATTGCATTTAAAGATGGCGTCACAACATGTGTTTTTTACTTTTTATAAGCTTCATGCGTAATTTCGAAAATATAAACAACTTATAATAATTATATAAGTGTAACAACCATAGAATAACTGCCTTAGTTTGTCAAATAGCTCAATTATGCAAATAATAACAACAAAAGAGGAATGTAAACAATCGGAATTTGGCCACGTTGATGAATTCTTGCGATGTAAAATCGAGCTGAAATATTTTTTCGTTCTTTCATACGGGGTAAAACACTTTTTCAGCCATCGACATATTACACATAGGTAACTATAAACATCAATATGAAGAAGTTATGAGATGATTTGCTCGTATTTTTTCAAAATTACAGCCAATTATTAAAGAGCATATTTTATTATATCTTCAAATAAAAATTTAATAAATATATAAGGCTTGGAAAATACAAAAATTAGATAAATCTAACAGCTCAATCCTGCTTAAAATACCGCGATGACATAAAATATTTTACTAAATTTAAATGAGATTATTGGTAGATGTCCTATCTAGTTTATTAATTACTAAATATAGCTCAAAACCCTATCCCGCATCAAACAACAACATATCAATTGTTACTCACTAAACAAAATTATGCCTAAAGTGTGAAATGAGTAATTGTGACAACAACTTTACACGCAGAAAAAGAAAATTTTGGACCTATTTTCTCCTGTATTTTGTTTGATGTAATTTGTTATCTCTCCAAATTTAATGTATGTGTTCTTAGTATTAAAATTGAATGAGGTTTTTAAATTTAGTTTGATTTATTCAACATAATCTAATATTTTTGTGTAAATTAAGAGAAAAGAATCAAGTGAAGAAGAGCGAACTAAACAAAATAAATTGAAAGAATAGACTGGCAATTGATTTATTACTTAACTGAAGTGCCAAAGTATGTAGTCAGTGTAAAGCTTAAAATTGTTAGTGTATGTATTTAAAGGCAGAAAGAACAATTTTACAAAGTTTTGATAATTTATTCCAACAAAATTTGTCTGAAGTATTATGAAAATTATTCATTGATCATCATTAAATTTCCTCAAGGCTCTAGTTTGTAGCGACGCTGGAATCGCAAGGTGAAGTAAGCTCAAAGAGGAACCACACATATGAGCACCCCGTTGAGCATATGAAATCTTGAAATTAGAAACACATATTAAGTAATGAAATAATATGCCATGTAGTCGTAATGGAACAATGTAGAATAAAGCAAAATACTTTTATATATGATGTTAAATCACAATTGTACATGTATAGTGACACCCATATTGCAAGGCGAAGTAGGCTTAATGAGGAAACTTACAAATGAACACCCTGTTGGCTCTATGAAATCTTGAAATTGGGCGCACATATTAACTACTGAAATAACATGCCATGAGGTAGCAATGAACTAATGGAGAATAGCGCGAAATATTTATATCACATTTCTACATGTATTGAGAAAAACATGAGTGTAAAAAGATAAGGGAATAGTTTTTAGTTCTCACGCGAACACACAAACAAACAGAGGCGAGAAAACAGCTGCGAACCGAAGTGTCACAATAAAAGATAACGAGGAAGCCGGAACGGAGTTGGATAGGCGCAGCTAAAGTTGACGAGTACCTGCCAAACGAAAAAATCAAATTTACTATCACTGTCATAGGTCAGCTAGATTTCACTGACCTTCGCTTGCCCGCCCAAGACGCGGGGAGGAAATCCCTTTTAAGTATGGGCGATATTCGAGTGCGTTTACTCCGTTGGACGACTTAGAAAATAGATCAATGGCTTTTTATGTAGTTCTGAGATTTAAACAAGAAAAACAAAAATAATATTTACTATTATACAACAAATAACAGAATTTAACAATAATTTATACACTATGGGAAAACTAATCGTTCAGAAAAGGAATTAATTCACAATGAAATGCTTCGGCACGAGGTATGAGTAGCACATTATTTACCGAACGAAAATGGGAGGAGATTAGTGGGTGAAGCTTCGTAGTCGGAAAGCGTCACGCCTCTTCGACGGTGATAAAGAAAACGGTAATAGGCTTACGATTTTCCAAGAATGGAGAAGGCTGCCTCGAGTGGTTGTTCGGGAAACTATCCTTGCAGGGCACGGAGCAAAGCGTGTATTCCTTGACTATCGTACTTCTGAACAACTGTTTTTTTCCCTGCGAGTCATTAGAGTAACAGGAAGTCGCGTATGAAGGAGCGCGTGTGTCCTTAGGCTGGTTCCAATGAATGTTCCTTATTACTGCTTGGATACCTCGTGAGTGGTGCCTGCCTACTGCTTCAATACTAATTTGCTAGTTTCCACGCTGGGAAATATATAAAGCTTTGCCGGAAGTGATTCTGTTTGCAGTCGGAAGTGGGTCCCACTCCGATTCAAGACGTAGCGAGTAAAGCCTTAGCGCCCTCTCGCTGATTTGAGTTCTGGGCTCCAGCTAGACTTGTCTCGCTTTGTAATCGCCCCAGAAGTTTACCGAAAGTTGCCGGTTAGAGATTCATTCGTCCGTGAGATACCCCCTTAGTCTTTTTAGTCTGCGCGAATCTCTGTCTCTCTCTCTCTATCTGACAATCACCTTGCAATTGTTTCCAGCCCGGATGGGCCAAATGTATCTACATTGAAACACACACACCCTTTGACTCCACCCAGAAGTCTCGATGAAGAAGTAGTTAATATGTGCACCCAATTTCGAGATTTCATAGGGCCAACAGGGTGCTGATTTGTAAGTTTCCTCATTAAGCCTACTTCGCCTTGCAATATGGGTGTCACTATACATGTACAATTGTAATTTAACATCATATATAAAAGTATTTTGCTTTATTCTACATTGGTACATTACGACTACATGGCATATTATTTCATTATTTAATATGTGTGTCTAATATTCAACATCACATAAGTTCTGCCCCACGTCGAAATTAGGAGAAAATAAGTCACGCCTCCTTAATTGGAAGTGGTATTAATAGACGGGTTGAAATATTCTCATTATTATTAGCCATTCTTCATTATTCTCATTCTATTTTGTTTATTATTACCGTCAAGAGTTCGTTCCTTTTCCTAAAGTCCAGACGTCGTAGCCACAACTATCTAATCTAGAGGAAAATTTACAACAATCATGCGTAAGCCTCGTCTATGTCGCTTGCCCCAATTAAGGTAGACCTAAACCAAAATAAAGCCTACAAAACACCGTTTACCTTTCGATTCCTTCCATTAACCTAATGATACTCAAGGTGCCTTTCGAACCGAGCCTATAAAAAGATTCCCAGTAATAAGTTTGTGAGTCATAGCAAATTCGACGGTGAGACCTCAAACGCCTTCGTCTGACAGCCCTTAACAGGAAGCCTTGCCTCATCTTTAAAACCACCGTAACGGGCGCCGTGATTTGCCCTCCTGGTCGCCGTGCTGACGGGACTCAGCGCCCATTCTGGCCCTAGCTTAGCCTCTTATTCTTCCTTCTTACGGCATGAGTTATTACCCTACTTTCTCACTTTTTCTACAACCACCCCCATAACTTTCTTTGGTATGCCTCTAATTTTATAGAGTATACGCCGAGCAGCTTCCTTTCGCCTAAAATTCCCGGATTGGGGCTGACGAGGGAGGGGACAACGTTCTCTTACCCCTGAGCTCCAGCTTCGAGTGGTAGGTTTTTAACAACCTCCTTCATCCCCCGCCCACACATTCCTGACTGTGAGAGGATTCCCCTCAAAGGACCAGCGTGAGAGGAAGCCTCTCGAAATACCCGATTTTTAGCCCCTTCGAGCTCTAGACCACGTGCTTTCCTTCCTCCACGAACGCGATAGTACAAGTTCAACCCTATATCCTGAGGCAAACTTCGCTATTCGATCCACCCCCTAATCCCGAAATAAGTTTGCACAGACTGGCGTCGTGAATTCTCTTGGCAAGGCTATGCCCTGGGGCTATCTAACGGACCAGCCACCGGGATATTTAACCCTGCGTCAGCTATTCCTCGAGGAGATTGAGAACCTGTCAGTTCCTTCGTTCAAACCGTGTGTCTGTTTCCCGCGAAGCCTCACAACCCCTGTTTGAGTCGTACCTTGTCGTTAATATCTCACCAGCAGATCACCCTTTGTGAAGCTTTGGCCCCTCTTCAGAGGAAAGCCTATCGAGTCATCTTCTTCCCGGCAATTGTACGGCCAACCTCATCTTGCACCCGCTCCCCCTTCAAGACTCCCGTTCCCCGTGTCTAAGACTCCATGCCGTGCCGCAAAACTGTCTCTAGTGTTTGAGATCACATCTCTCTGGAGCAGAAAAAACCTCATCCTCTGCAACACGCTCAGAAGTTTCTCCTCGAAAACCCGTGCCGTTGGTCTCCCCCTCTGAACAACTCTAACCTTCAAGGTAAAGCGATTTTGCTTTGTAATCCCACGATTACACCCCTGGTCATTCATCACCTAGATTCCGTAGCATCTCCTTAAACTTAAATAAACTAAATTATTCGGATTAAAGATAATTTTGCACTCCCCTCTTAGATCTGTCTCATTGTAATTTTTTTCCCTTATATATATATATTGCCCTGTTTATTATTACAAAGACTCAGGGCTCCTCTCCTTACGCGGGGGCTAGGCGACTGGACGAGTCTACTGCAGTTTCGGTAAGCAACCAAGCCAGGATAGGCACATCCAGCCCCGTTGCTCGCCCGAGTTGGAAGCACCAGACAAAGAGCAAAAGTGCGCAAAGTGGAGCCTCGATTACGTCAGGGCCCCTCATTCAGAGGCTACATGGCATTGTCGAGCCCGCTGGCTTCCAAAGCTTTCTTGTTATTCGCTCCGCTGATGGCAGCATGTTAGCTAAATCCATCAGAGGAGAGCTCTAGCTAGTGTGATTGGTAGAGAGCCGAAGGTTACACGTTTCTCGGACGGGAGCCTTTTGTCGAATGAGTCGAATGCCTCCGAGGAGGCCAAGATTAGTGCTCTTCGGACACTATATGACACGCCTACGCCTGCGACGCCACACTCTACAATAAATTTCATGAAAGTAGCTGTTTATGCGAGGGTACTCGTAGACAACTCCATAGAAGACATCACGTTAGAGCTGGCTGACCATGGGGCGTACAATGTAGGACGTGTGATAAGAAAACAGGGAGGAACCTTGATACCCACCCCTACACTCTTCGTCACGTTTAACTGTGACAAGCACCTGAGTCGGTAAGTGCCGATTGGTAGTGCTACCACGTGAAAAAATTGGTGTCAATGCCGCGGAGGTGCTAGTACTGTCACCGCTTCGGCTATACTAATCGCTCTTGTAGACGTGCATAGTCAGGGTTACACAAATTCTGTCTAAGTTTCTCTAAGGCCGCACACGATAAGTCCAAATCGTGTGCGGCCAAGTGTATATTTCGAAGCACGCCCGCCGGCGGGCATACGTGTCTTCAGTTAATAGGAAGACCCGTCTAGCAGAGTTGTGAAAGCTGGGCAAAAGGATTCGGGGCAAGTTCTTGCAGGACCCCCCTCCCGTACTCCAGGAGAATGAGAAGTCACTCTCAGGCCCCGCTTCCGCGGCGGAATAATTTTTGTCCGCATTCTCTCGCCGGGGCGCATTCAATGCGTGTTGTGATGTCGCGGAATGCTGCTGCCTCGACTTTACCTCCAGAGGCGAAAAACCCTTCAACGACAGGTTTACCTTAAGTGAGTTTCCTTCCACTCTCGCTTTGTGCGCGGATTCTGCTCCTGGTCCAGACGATGTCCGGTAAACCATGGTGAGCGAGGCATGGCCTTTCTGTGGTTAGATTTGCTCACTTTTCGCAAACTAGGGAGAGACCACTTTAACCAGGCTGGTTTCCTCCAAATCTCTTTAACCTCCTGCGTGTGCAAGTTGATGAGTTTCAAATTTTGGTAGAATAGGCCGAATAGTAATGATGTTATTTCCAAAAGAAAATTAAACCTTAGGTGGTATTTGGCAATTATAGTATTCGGAAGAGAATGTAGAACAATATAAGGGTTTCAAATTTGGTTAGAATCGGACAAATAGCTATGATGTTATTGCAAAAAACAAATAACTCCCAGGCTCACTTGGGAGGAATTTGGCAATTATATCATTCGAAAAATAATGTAAAAGAACATAAGGGTTTCATATTTCATTAGAATCGTCTGAATAGTTATGATGTTATTGGCAAAAAAAATTCCCGGACTAACCTGGGAGTACTTTAGCAGTTTTATCATTCGAAAGAGAATGTAAAACAATATAAGGGTTTTAAATTTCGTTAGAATCTCCCAAATAGTTACAATGTTATTACAAAAACGAATAAAGCAAAACGGAGACCAAACAACAAACCGACATATTGCGATGCAGAGTCGCTCGCGACTAAAAATTATCGACTGCACTGATGCCTTTCGCATCGGCCAAAGCAGATTTCTCTAATATGTGCGAATTTCTGTCAATGAGTTAGCTTGATGTACCCATACAGATAACTTGTACATATTAAAGAAATCTGCTAAACTGGTTTAGTTTTAGGAGGCCCAAATTCGGAGTCTATATAACTTTTCATCAACAGCCTTCCTCAGAGCATGTAGCATCTCCAATGTTGTGTTTGATGATGATCACACAATAAACCACTTCTGCACAGCTTTCTCATTCTAAAAATGATGCAAGAAATTACTAGCGCTACCCTCAGATATTTCTTCTCGAAAAATCATAAAATCAACCAATGTGAGTCGTGAATTTTGTTGTTGAAAAGGTTTGGGGGCTACTTTTTGCTCCTTCCACTCTTCTAGGGACAACGTCCTTCCCGTTCCAAGGTCCTCGGACTTTTAACCTGCGGTGAAGCTCCAGGTCTAGGGTCGCTTTTTTTTCAAATGGAGTAAAGTTCAATTGTACCCATTTAGAGCCATGAAGTGACCCATATGACCAGGGGACATATGGTTATTCTCCTTGGAGATTTAAAATCTGCCATCGGATTTGGCCCTGAGTGGCGCCATCTAGTGTCTGAATCCTCATTTAACCATTCAAAGGCACTTGTAAATGATTTGAACCATGGGGAACCATCAATGAAATAACCATTTATCATCTTATCACATTTAGTATCATTTCGACGAAATGCTTCACGTTTCTTCTTCATGGTTTTATTACCTTTTACACAGCTTATTGAACTTAGATTTTCTCCTCATTTCACCTTTAATTAATTACTCCCTCATTCCCTCTTCATGATATACTTCCCGTTTTCTTTCACAACACAATATAGTTCTTCGTGCACATCTTTTTGCGTGATCTAGATTGATTTCAAGTGCAAGCTGATTATCTTAAAAACCAACTTTCTTAAATTTTCCCTAAAGCTCTCGTGTCTTTCGGCCATCACACACGACCTCTTTTTCAAATTCATGAGCACATCTCTCTTCAAAACACTGACACTTGAATCTTTGCCTTCCCTCTCGCAGGTGACTTTCCCGAGGGAAATCCGAGGTTTACTCAGATGCAGCTTTGATTCAAATTTGGTTTACGAACCTTCCCCCTCTCCCCTCTGTGTAGCCTTAAAAACAGCCATAAACCTTAATGAGGAAATAGGAGGGACAGTAAGAGGAGGGACTGAATGAAAAGAGAAATGCTTTAGAAGAGATTGAATGAAAAAAAAGCCTCTGATGGCAACTATGTTCAACATTGGGGACGAAGAGAACTTTGAAGGTTTCCCGGAATAAATTCAAGCCAAAAAGCGCAGAAAATCACAAATAAGAATTTAGCGCCGCGTTTCGCTGCTCCATTTGATCAATGGGAAGAGAGAAGAAAGTGATGTAGTCGGAGAAGGATTAATAGAGCAAGATGGTAAGCTTGGAGCATTGGAGGAAATATTAGTTCTATACTCGTATCAATATTTCGGCATAAATCAGCAGAAATATTTCCGTAAAATTTTTATTTCGAGCTGCTCCATAGAAACGGATCGACGTCTTTTATAATCAAGACGGAAATATTGTTATATCTAGAAATTTGGGAGAAGAAAAGAGGATGATTCAACTCCTTGAATCTGCTACGAAGGCAACTTAAGGATCACATTTAGGTGCCATCATCAGAGAATATATTCGGAACACACTTCAGCCTGCAGTTTTTCACTGGATAGAAATCAGAAGGTGTGAAATGACAGTTAAATTCTTGGGGAAAAAATATAAATATCAGAATGAAGCAAATTTAGATGGTGTCAAAAAAAATCGAAAATCCAGAAAATTTGGATGCAGAGGCGGACAAAATAAGGAATGCGTGTTTGTTTTGCAGAATAAATTTTAAAATAAAGGAAAAGCGCGTATCCATTAAGCGATTCTTTCATTGATTGAAGATTCCGTCTCTCTTTCTCCCTCTCTCTCTCTCTCTCTCTCTCTCTCTCTCTCTCTCTCTCTCTCTCTCTCTCTATCTCTCTCTCTCTCTCTCTCTCTCTCTCTCTCTTAACCTCAATAGTTGGAAAGTTGCTCGAAACGATCATTAGAGACAAGCTAGTAGAGTTCCTCGAAAACAATAACCCTATACGTGATAGCCAGCATGGTTTTAGGTCTAAGAGATCGTGCTTAACAAACCTAATTGACTTTTACCATAACCTTTTCAACCTATATAACGATACTAAATCATTAGATATAATTTACCTAGATTTCAAAAAGGCATTTGACAAAATTCCACATCAGAAACTCATGAACAAAGTGCGCACGCTAGGAATTAACGGTAATATATACGGATGGATTAGTAGCTGGTTAAAAAACAGGAAGCAGAGAATGATAATAAATGGCGTGGAATCGGACTGGGTATCTGTTACCAGCGGTGTTCCCCAGGGATCAGTCCTGGGGCCTATTTTATTTACTATATACATCAATGACATAGACGTTGGAATAAATAATATCATATCTAAATTTGCAGATGACACGAAAATAGGTAACTCAGTACTATGCGAAGATGACAGGGCGAGCCTGCAGGCTGATATAAATAAAATTACCGAATGGTCTGAGAAATGGCAAATGCCATTTAATATCGACAAATGCCAAATCCTTCAGCGAGGAGATAATTATGCCACTATATAAAAGTATTGTCAGGCCCCATCTCGAATACGCTGTACAGTTCTGGGCCCCTTACTTAATAAAAGACATAGATAAATTAGAAGCTGTACAACACAGAGCGACAAAACTTATCCCGTCAGTACGTAACAAATCTTACCACAAGAGGCTAAAAAAACTCAATCTATTTTCCGTCAGAAAACGAAGACTAAGGGGGCAGCTTATAGAGTGCTTCAAAATACTTAAAGGATTTAACAACGTTAATGCCAATAACTTGTTCACACTGACAGGGGAGTGTCCCACCCGTGGACATGATTCAAAACTTCAGGGTAAAAGAGCCACTATGGATGTAATAAAAAACTTCTTCACTTACTCGATTATTAATGATTGGAATAATTTGCCAAACGCAGTAGTGGACAGCAGAACTATAGATTCATTTAAAATGAGATTAGACAAACACTTAACAAATATTGGAATTGTTTAGCATAAGCTACAAAATAAAATAATATTACAAAAATATAACTCTTTCAGGTTTATGTAAGTGGTTTTCATATTCATTTCATTTAATTACTATTCAATGCAAATTTCCTTCAGGTACTGTCTTCTTACACCTGCAAGGTACTTTTCCCAAATTATTTCATGTACGGCTTTTGCCGGAGGGAGTGGAGGGTGGGGAGAGCCTAAAACTTTTCTATCCTTTACTTCTACTATTCTATGTGTAAGTGGCAGTAGATTTAAGGCCAGATCACCTTAGTCTGGGCCGTAAGGCCCGTGTGATCTGTGTATCTATGTAACTCTATGTAACTCTCTCTCTCTTTCTTGCCCATACCCGCAGAACTTGAATTTCCTCTTACTTTATAATGTATAAATATATATATTAGATACAAGAATTAATCTCAATATTATCTGTGGATAGTCATTAACTGCTACAGGGATTTTCCTATATTTTAGTTTTGCCTTTTAAGAAAGGTTTTATGGACGAAATATATAAAGAAACCGTGTATTAGCAAACTATTTATACATATAGTACTATTTATGCAAAATATTCTAAAATTTTGTTACAAATCCATAAGTAGTTCGGTTATAAACCTCGAACAAATTAAACGCAAACCAAAGGCTTACAGATAGTAAGTAATATAATCTCAATAAATAAGTATTAATTAAACAGAAAACAACCACATCGGCTAGAACAAAAAGTTCATTGGACCGGCTCCGAGAGAAGAAGACATAAAATAAGCCCAATGAAATTGAGTTTGGATTCGCGCGCGTTTTCTATGAATTTAAAAAAAGTGGGGGGGGGGGGGAACTCGCAACTCGCATAGAATATAAAGAAAAACTAGAATAATCTTTTGTAAAATTCCACTCAAATGGAAATTTTGCTTCGACATCAAGAAAAATTATTTAAAGTTTGTGATCTGTAAAAATTTATTCAAAATCTGAGAATTGGTTTACTAGAAATGTATTCTCAAGCTGCTCCTCGATGGACTACCGTCCGTCTCTAGCATTTTAAGTTCATGAGGTTGTGTATCACAGTTTTTGCCATCTCTTAAGGCATAACATTACTGCTTCTCATATTAATCATTGGTTAGATAAAGCAGAGGAAGTACTCACTGACGAGGGTATGGTTCCCGAAGAGATAAAAAATAACAAGGAAACATTAATGATAAACAGGTTTGACAAAAAACTAACTGAAACAATAATGACAGTTGAAGTAAAAACAATGGAGATTAGGCAAGTTATGTGTCTAAAGGGAAGCCCAAATTCTTCAGGGCACCAATGGTACAATTTTCAGTTTAAAAATATAAATATTATGGAGAAAAGCAACCTCGTCCCTGAACTCAGACCAAGAATAAGTGCATATGAATCCTACTCCAAGCACTAAAGACAGCCGTTAGCAACCAAAATTATCTCGTTCCTGAAACAGGTAGCACGCGCAAACGTCAAGAGGACAGGAATACCGTAATAAAATATGGCTTAGAGTCTTAGTTAGCATACAGGCTGATTATGTCTGATTTTGGGGTGGCAAAGAATTACTTCATATAGTCTAAGCCTTCAAGGATATTTCCATTAGGTAGTCCAGGAGCGATTAAGCGTAATGTCACATTCCCCAAAATGTAGTCCACATGGGGAAAAGTGAAGCGCTGTTGGCTTTATTTCGTCAGAAAATTTGCCCCCTCCCTTAGCATGCTCGTTTCCAGAAATTAAAACATCTCAAGATTTTATGGATGAAAAGAGAATTTATGAATCAAATTAGAAAAGAAGGGAAAGATTGGGTAACTACTACAAAATAAAAAAGTAATATTAGGATAGTAGTAAATATTACGTTGAAGAATAAGTTCTTGCGTTTTTTTAATGTTGTGTTGATTTAAGTTTTGTTGACGTGATTTGTGCACATATTAAGAAACAATAATAAATAATCAGAGCAAAATTTTCAAAGCTTTGGCTACATCTCTTAACAGCGTAGACTATTAGGCTTTTGTTTAGGCTACGTCTTGAATTTGAATAATAAGTCATTGCGGTTTATTTAAAAGTTGTGTTAATTTAATTTTTGTTCTGTATCCTCAAAATGGAATGGCAAGTTGAAAGAAAGGCGCATTTTCGACACTTGTTGTTATTCATTTTTAATCGAGATGGGAACAATGCAAACGCAGCCAAAGCTCGTCGCGATATTTGTGCTCTGCACGGAGAAAATGCTTTATTAGAAAGGACAGCTCAATGGTGGTCTTCACGTTTCAAAAACGGTCATTTCAATCTTAATGATGAAGAACGTTCTGGTCGCCCCATTAAGTTGGATGAAGATCGATTGAACGACCTTCTTCATGAAAATCCTTGTCAACCGACTAGACAATTGGCTGTACAATTTGCGTGTGATCATAAAACTATAGTGAATCACTTTATTCGATGTGGAAAGTACAAAACTCGGTGCATGGGTTCCGCACGCTTTGAGCGAAAGCAACAAACTTCAACGCTCCACGATTGCCGCAGGTTTTTTTATTCAACACAGGACTACTCGTGGATATAAGGACACATTTCTTCACCGCATCATCACTGGCAACGAAAAGACGTGTGTTTATGTCAACGCGAACCATCGAAAACAATGGCTTAGCCCCAATATAAAAACACTTCCGCGATTAAAGCAAGGACTTCGTCTACGAAAGACTATGATGTGTGTGTGGTGGGATTATGAAGGCATCATTCTTTATGAGCTTCTTGCAAACAACGAGATTGTCAATGCAGAACTCTACGTTCAACAAATGTATCTACTTGCCGAAGTTATTCGTGAAAAGTGACCTCATCTATGTTATGGTGTCTTTCTGCAACACGACAATGCTCGTCCTCATATTGCCAGTATGACAAAAAACGCCATCCAAACGCTCAACTTGGAAATCCTATCTCATCCTCCATATTCGCCAGAATTGGCTCTATTGGATTTCCATCTTTTTCGATCGTCCTCCAACAATTTGCGTGGCGTTTCGTTCAATACTGATGTGGAATTAAGAACCTGGTTAGACGAATTCTTCGAGTCAAAATCCAGAGATTTTTATTGCAGAAGCATCGAAAAACTAGTTGAACGTTGGGAAGAGGTCGTAAATAACAACGGAGGATACATTATGGATTAAATTGCATATTGTTATCAATTAAAAATGAAATTTTTCTAAAATTGTTAATGGTAATGAATACATTTGATAAAACCGCAAGAACTTATTCCTCAACCCAATAATAAATAAAAAGCAATGGTGTCTCGAAATATTAGATAATCTCATCAATTAATGCTAATACTGAAGAGTAATTGGGAATCTGGGGAAAATTTATATAAGAGAATATATAAAACATCAACTTTACCCTCACCATAGAAACTTTAGTGTTAATAACCAGCAACCCTTTCCCCACAAATATTTGTTAGGTTCCTTCGGTAGCTCCATTCCAGAATATATAGCTATAACATTCCATTCATCCAAAACTTAAAATTGGAAGAAAGCAGCCTAATCACGAGAGATATATGTTTCCTAAGAGAAATCTTTACAATTTCCAAACATATGAAATCGCGTTATTTTACCAGTGAATTTTGTTTATTTAACTTGCCGCAAAATTCAGAGCACTGCTGAAAAAATTTAGCCATTTCTTTTCTCAACAGGCCAAAAAGACTCCATCTGGAGTTAAAACAATTTAAGTATAATGGGCCTCAAGACTGAGTCTCTTTAAATCAAAATGGATAGATATAAGAAACGAAGTAAAAATACACATCATTAAGTTATTCATGCAAACGAATTAAATTTACAAAAGTAAAAATGAAACTTATGATTCGTCTATTGCACATTAAAGTTGAATTTTCGAGGCCAAATTGCTCGACTTAGTAGAATTATTATTTATTTGATCCTTCTGACAATTATTAATGAAGCGAGTTTAAAAATACAACCCCTATGTATATTTTGCTTGTGTGAAGATAAATACAGCTTTAGGAAAGCTATATGAAATAAAGTGAAGGATAAATAGAAATTACCGAGAATGCTATAACAAACCTTGTATACTGTGCTCCCTAGTCGTTTTATCTACTTATTTCTAGCGTAATACATCTTTATACTTAAGAAGGGGCACCCTTACTGACCGTGGCAGTCTCAAACTAGCTTGCGACTACCTGAGCTTTATTCCTTTTAACGGTTTCCATCAGAAGAAACTTTTGTTTTGTTATTTCAAATAATAAGCCGGAAAATTAAATGAGTAGTGTGAAAGAGAGAATTTGTAGAGATTCGAAGAAAGTAAGTTTCGTAACTTGAGAACATCTTTATATGATTATAAGAATTCAGGCAGACTAATTGCAACGAAGGAGTTTACTGGCTGACATGTTTATTTACTTGATCATCCAAATCTGTCATCTTGGCGATGTTTTTTTTCACAGTTCCATCTGAAATAAATTTACTCAACTAAATTTAATTACTGGTTAATATCATTACGATATTCTCACCATTACTGAATCGTGCTTCAATACAGCAATCTTGGACATTCTATCGTCATTTGAAATTCTGTGTTACACTAATAAACAAGGAGGTGGTGGGGGGGATTGTTTTACTTAAAAAGCGTAATAAAATACAAGGTTCTAAATTGATAACACATCGAGTTATTCTGGATAAAAATTAGCAATAATGCTTTTTCTTTAGTTATGCGACTTGTACAGACTGCCGAGTAGTTTATATGAAAAGACCTAACACTAATTAATGAAATTAATTTAACCAAAAATTACCAAAATGTATGCATTGCTGGGGAACTTAATCTTCCGAAAACTGATTGGTATAGGATGATTTCAGATGAGTATGACCAAGTCTTAAACGAATTTTAGCAAATTATCTGCGTCAATCTTTCGAACACCCGCAAGAGGAAAACAAGACATTTGATTTAGTTTTGAGTAACAAGGAAACTTTAATTGATGGACTTAAAGTTCAAGAGCCACATGGAAATTTGGATCACAACTTATTGGATTTTAAAATTAAATATGATTTCCTTTATCATAGGAAAGCGCAAGGGGTACTTGTATATATATATATATATATATATATATATATATATATATATATATATATATATATATATATATATATATATATATATTACCAAACTTCCAAGCAATTAGAGATGAATTAAAAGAATGGGATTAGCATAGATTACTCAGTAATAAAACAATGCTTCGGCTTACAGCACCCTCATTAATCGCATTAAGTAGCTCCAGATTAGATGTCTTACTCAAAAAAAAGAGTTTAAAATATACAAAGGACAACAGTGGATTAACCAATTTTTTAGACGCTGATAGGACAGAAACAGTCACCAGTTAGAAGGGCACCAGTTATTAGGGCAAAGATTTATCGGCCGCAAAATGCAGATAAAGAAGTGAAGTAGTAAAATGCAGGTACGAAATTAGATTAGCAAAGAGGTCATGCGATAATCTAAAAACATTCTATACCTACTATAGACGAAACAACGAGTCAGTTCAAATGCTAAATATTAACGACCGATTAGTTCAAAATTATCTCGAAGAGGCGATAATCTTGAATAATTATATTGGTTTCAACATGAATATTCTAAATTTTAATGAAGAAAGCCTAGGAAACATAAATATTAATATTCCTAAAATGAATGAAATAATAGTTAGGAGCAAATGATCTAAAAATGCAATCAATAAATGAAGTTCGTATAAAGCAAGCGGGGTTAACGAAATGTACGCGCGAAGTATTAAGGAAGTTAGGAACGAAATTTCCTATTTATTCAAATTTCTGATTAATTACTTTCTGGAGGCGAATTTTGTTTTCAAGGATTGGAAACTGGCCAATGCTGTTCCCATATTCAAAAGGGTAGACGTGACGAAAAGGAGAAATATCGACCACTAAGATTAACTTCATTTATACACGTATGTAAAATAATGAAGTCAGTTATTAATTTAAAATTACGCAATAATTTGGAGAGAAATCCACTTTTAGTAAATTGTCCATATTTGTAGGAAAGGGAGCTCCTGTGTCATCAGTAGGATCACATTGTTTGCGCATGTAGCCAAAGCTGTTGATTCATGTTCGAGTTACGATGTGATATATCGAGATTTTTCTAAAGACTTTGATCAGCTCTCGTTCAATATCCTTCTTTCAAAGCTAAAAGCTATGCAGATCCATCAGAAAACGATAACTTGGAGTAAAAATGGTTGAGAGATCGTAATCAGAAGATAATTTAAAATGGGATGACATCCGAGCGCCTACTGATAACTAAGAGTTCCTCAAATTTCCGTTTTGGGACCCTTGATTTTTATAATTTTCGTAAACATCTTTCTTTCTGGAATAAATTTCCAGATAAATTAATTTGCAGATAATAAAGGAAAAAGAAGAATCAAATGTTTTAAAAAAATTCCTGAATATGTTAATTAAAAGATCAATGCCGCCCAATGCGGCATTTTACACTCTGATTAAAATAATCCTAAATTTAATTACTTTTTATGATACCGATATTATAGAAGTAAAAGAGCAGGTCGATCTAGAAGTTAGAATAGATAATAGAATAAATCTCTAAGGTGAATACGTTGCAATTAGAAATAGAGCAACAAGAATAACATCATATCAGACAATCCCTCTAAACTCGTAATTCATATCAGACAATCCCTCTAAACTCGTAATTAAGACAAAATGTTTAAACTATACACATAATTATTCAGATCTATATTAGATTACGCTGCTCCTAACTGTTCTCCACACGAAACTAGATATGTAAATATAATACAACCAGTACAACGTCGCTATATGAAAATGAAACGGGGAATAAAAACATAGTAGCTATAAAAATCGGCTTAAAAACTCAATCTCTTTTCCCTGAAATAAAAAGGAAATGGGGAGAACAAATAGAAACATATAACTTATTTATGAATATACCTGACACAGCGAAATTTTTTTTTGATAGGAAAGGCAGTGACGCGAAAACAAGATCAAAAGATGAAGAGGTAGAAATTCAAAACCTCAACGGGAAAATTTGACCTTAGGAACCGCATCGTTTAACTCTAGAACAATTTACCCTACAAAATAGTCAGTGGTCCAAACACAGAAATTATGAAAACCAAATTTGCTAAAATAGATTAAAAATATTAGAGGTGTTGCAGCCAAATTGGGAAAATTCATAATAGAGCTTATCATGTATGAGCTTGTATGGCTGCACATAGGTGACAATATATTGATTTTGTTTTTTGAATGACCATTTCGATTGGAAAATTAGAAAAATGTACAACTCTAATATTTTGATTCTGCCATTTTCTTTAATTTATATTTGTTCAGTAGTGGTGTAAAAATAAGAGTGTTTCCTTTCCATCTGCCCTATCCTTTCTTTATCTAAGAAAGGATTTTGAGCACCTTCTTCCTTTGAGTGAGTTCATTTTCAGCACTGCATATAATTGGTTCCTGCTGGCTATTTTCGTGTATTGTTGCGCCATTTAGCAGGAATTTATTGGTATACAAAAAAGAATTCAGGATAAATGTTTCGTGAATAAACACAATATTTTTTTCTAGTTTCTATGATAGTTCGATCGGTTCAAATGGTTTTCATTTCAATTTTAATCTGAGCAAGTTTAGCCACCAATTTCGGTATCTCATTGAAAACATTAAAATTATTTACATTCATGATAAATAGGTAGCTTTCCTCAACGATCACCCTGTATCCAATAGTAACTCATCGTCATTCTGATTCCATTTCATTTATTACAATTCATTATTTTAGTTTGGTTAACCGATCTTAAATTGAAAATATTCATTTAACTCCGTAAATTGACCAAATTAATTTAATATTTTATTGAATTAATGGAGGATGCCTATTAGCTTCCCAAACTTCTACCCAAACTGATACCTTAGAAGGACTTAGGATATTTCTCTCCGCTTCATTCAGTACTTTGTCAAAAAGATTGTAGTCGAAATAAATACAGCCTTCTCGAAGGTGCATTACATAGAAAACCCGTGCTGATTCGTCAACTGATTTTGTTCTTTAAATTTAATAAACTCAATTAATAATACTAAATAATTTTTACATCACAAATGATTCTTATAAGATAAAAATTCAAACCATTATGGAAGTAAAATGACCAGACAATGAATTAAAAAAAACGTTCCTAAATTCAGCCTAGAATTACTCTGAATTGTTTAATTTTGAAGACATAAATTCGGATTAGACAAGATTAATTAACATTATAGTAACAATAAAAAAGTTTTATTAGTACTTATAATGACCGAAATATATTTAAAATCTTTGAAAAAACTGTTTAGATTCTATGTAGAGCTCTAACAAACATAGCAAATCCGCTTAGAAGAGAGACAAATCCTCAAGTTTGCAGCGCTCGAGAAATTGCAATGTGTTTAGCTCCCGACTTTTAACCACGACTCAGTGGTTAAATTATTCTAAAAATGCAGGTTAATGGTTGTTGGCGTGCCATAACTTTTAATCGTGATAAACTTTAATGCATTGCAAAGAGCAATTTATTTTTTAATTCATGATCCATGGCATAATTTCAGTCCCGTAAATAAGGCAAAAGGCAAACCATTTCAATAACACATCGCCACTGCGAACACAGCGTGGCAAACTCTCGTATCATTTATCTATATACATCAAATAAACATGCAATTATATCCATTATAACCAATTAGTGGATTTTATGAGCTTTTCTGAAATCTACTAAACGATAGATGTCTGCTTTCCCTTGTAACAAACTTTATATCTATGAATTAAGTTAAACATTATATAAAAACAATGATTATTTTAAAATACATTCGACTTATAATAACCTGAGGGACATTTAACTGTGTACCCATCATCCATAACTTCATCTTCCAAAAATCTTATTATTTACCTTTTCAAATTCTATCACGCCCTTTTTGTTAATCCCAAATCGCTTCATTCATGTAAAAGAATAATTCATGAACCCCCACCCCACACCCCACCCCCAACCATTTATTGGAGACCACGAGTTATGGTATCGTGCAATGGACAACGTCATTTCCTCTTCTAAAAGTTTCGAATTTTCGAATCCTGAGCACGTTGGGAAAGTATTTCCCAATCCTGCGAACTCATCCCATGCCTTTCCCCCACCCCCTCAGGTGACGAGATGTGTAAGAGCCGCTCGTTTCGACCTTGCTGCTAAATGCTGAATCGACTTGGCCTACGGATTAAGATGTCTGGAGCTTGTGACTCCTTTCTCCAAACTCTCCCTTCCCCTCCAGAATCGGGCATACAAATAATCAGGTTCTTCTGTAGCTCGAAGAGTCCAGCCGCACCTCAAGGCCATCCTTACTTACCGTCTCGTCCCGTGAATCATCTTCAAACAGCCGACTTTTCTGCCTTTGAATTTGCGCAACAGTCTCCCTTCGTTTAATCGAACCGAAGAAAGTCCCCATCAATTACCTTTGAGGAAAAGAAGTTTCCTCTTCCAGTGGAATTACGAGAATTTCCACATTCCCCGTCGAACATCATCTTTAAAGTTTGGCTATTTTCATCGGAAGGTTGGTTCGGATTGTGCCCCACCTGCCTCATTCAATTCGTGCCCCACCTGCCTCATTCGGATCGTCCCCCACTTGCCTCATTGAATCGTGCCCCACTCGCCTCATCTCAAGAAGGACATTCCTCTAAGTCATCGACCCGTAAGACTGAAACCCTTTCTATTATTAGTATTGTCAACTTCCCCCTTTTCATCTGAGCCTAGTTAAATTAATCAATTAATTCCATTTGAGAATCCCTCCTCATAATAATTCTCAAGAGACTCTTTCAATTTAAATAATTCCCCTTTGCCTATTATTATTCTTATTTTAATCTATGTAAATAAAATTATATTTTTGTTTTTCCATATTTAACTAACCTTGAACGATAATCTCGGCCTATCCAAGTAAATCTCGCCAACCATTTATGCACTCTGTTTGATCATTAAGGATTTGAAATCCAACCCCTCAAGTGTGACCTCCTAGTCGGTCGTTAATCCCTGCGAATAGTCATTCAACGGTTCTCGTTGCAGTAGGTCATTAAGTCATCCCCACATAATATAGGATTAGTGTATGGTATCGAGTGGTTGTACTACGACAATTCATCTCTCATCAGTGTTTGGCACCTCAGATTTTGAAACACACTTATCCACTTCTTCAGCTCATTAGAATTTCTGCCATGCAATACTCATTCTCTTGTCACTCTCCAACAAATCTAATTATATTCCCAATTGGCTTTTCCATATTTCCATTCAAATATTGTTTCTCCGATGTTCGTTTCTCAGCTTCTAAATTTTATTTAACTTTACATTTCGTAATTCATTATCTTATTTTATTTCTCTTTACTATGAAATAGTTTTATCTCTCATTTGCAAATCTTTTATTAAAATAAAAAATATGCTAAATGTATGGTGTAAATGTGCTTCCTCACACACCTTGGAATTAAACACGAGTATTCTCTCGGTTAAATGTACACACATTTCTTGCTCCAAGTCGTCTCCTTTTACATTCGTGTTCCTATTTTTCTCGCTTTAGTGAGAGAAAAAACAGCCCCTTGGAGTCCCGAAGTAAACAACTATTGTGGCAATGGAAACAATCTAGAACCTAAAATAAAGCTGGGTTCAGTTGACAAGGACTTAAGACAATAGGTGAATATTAAATAAACTTAGTTTCTAATTTATAAAGGATGAACTTAAAGATGATAATTGATAAGATTGAAAGATTCACTTGTTTAATATGCAAAAGTGTGAAACAAATTAGTGGATAGCCATAATATTGCAAAATAAGATCAGCAATGGGAAGCATATAACTGAAAATGATGATGGTCTATTTCATGAAAGCATTTTATTAAATTCTGAACAAACTCGATCTATTTATTATACGGTCTTTTAGCGAGTTCCTTAAAACCTTAGCAAATCAATTTTATCGCGTGAGACCAAGGATGTACATTTGCTCCAATTCTTGATGATCCATTCTTCTAAAATTCAAAAATCGAGTAAATTTGAATAAGACTCTGGAGCAAGTGTTTTCTTCATTTTTTCCATCCCTAAAAAAAAACAAAAAAAAACACGTTTTCACCAAGTCATTTCGAACTGGCGCTACTATGCCTAATCACTTGAGGTTGGAAGGGGTCATCCTTATCCCAAGGAGGAGTAACACGATTTCTCTGGCGTTACTCCGTAGAATTACAAAGAGTAAATGTGTTTAAAACACTTTTAAGCTCCTAACCCTCTAAATCTTGGCTCGGAAAGTATTACTTCCAGCTACTAATAACTCGGTAAATGGTGATCTCTGAGCGGAATAAATAGCAACAGACAATTCAGATAGGCGTATAGAATTACATTAAATGTAGATTTCTTGAAAAATCGATGGTGTCGTTACTCATTAGAATACATTCGCTATAAAAACATCGAAATATCATTCACTATTTTTTTTTTCCGTTAGCTAAGAAAATTTAACTTAACCATAACAAAAACAGTTACTTTTTATTGCGGGGAAAGATTCACACTAGGCAGGAGAACTTAGTGGACGCGCTCCTTCCCACTTATAAATTTCGAGAGTAACTCGTCCTTCTGATGGCATTTAAAGATGGCGTCACAACATTTGTTTTTAACTTTTTATGAGCTTCATGCCAAATTAAGAAAAGGTCAACAATTTTATAATCATTATATTGATTAACAACCCGAGAATAACTACCCTAATTCATTAAATAGCTCAATTATGCAAATAATAGAAAACAAATGAGGACTGTAAACAATCCCAATTTCCGAATTTGGCCACGTTGATGAATTCTCGCGTTGTAAAATCGGGTCGAATTATGAACTTTTCGTGAATTCATACAGGATAAAAAAAACCCAGTCGTCAACATATTACATGTAGGAAACTAAAAACATCAATATAAAAAAGTATGAAATAATTTGCTCGTCTTTATCAAAATTACCGCCAATTGTTAAAGCGAATATTTTAATTATATGCTCGGCTAAAAAGGCAAAAGGTATATACATTTTAGAAAATGCAGAATTTCGGGAAATTTGGCAAGTCTGTTTTGAAACAAAGTCATTTATAAATTGTCGTGGTACACCACTCTATAGCGTAAACCACTTCTATATTATGTGGGGGGGTGGGTGACTTAATCACCTACTGCAACGCAAACCGTTTAAGGAGTGTTCGCAGGGATTAACGACCGACTAGGAGGCCACACTTGAGGCGGTGGGTTTCAAATCCTTAATAATCAAACAGAGTGCATAAATGGTTGGCAAGATTTACTTGAATAGGCCGAGAGTATCGTTCAAGGTTAGTTAAAGAGGAAAAAACAAAATATAATTTTATTTAGAAAGATTAAAATAAGAATAATAATAGGCAAAGGGGAATTATTTAAATTAAAAGAGTCTCTTGTTAATTATTATGAGGAGGGATTCTCAAATGAAATTAATTGGTTAATGTAACTAAGCTCGATCAAAAAGGGGAACTAAACAATACTAATAATGGAGGGGGTTTTAGTCTTACGGGTCGATGACTTCGAAGAAGGTCTTTCTTGCGATGTGATGAGGCGATTGGGGAACGATCCCATGAGGCAAGTTGGGCACGATCCGAATGAGGCAAGTGGAGCACGACCTGAGACAACCTTGCGATAAAGATAGCCAAACTTCAAAGATAACGTTTGACGGTGAATGTGGAATTCTCGTAATTCCACTGGAAGAGAAATCTTTTTTCCCTCAAAGGTACTTGATGGAGATTTCTTCGGTTCAATTAAACAAAGGAAGCCTGTTGCACAAATTCAAAGGCTTGCCGTTCAGAGAAGCTACTAATTGACTGGGGTAGAATTACGGCGGAGAAAGTCTGCTGTCTGATGAACTCTCAACAGACTTCAGTTAGACGATCAAGACTGCCTTGAGGTGCGTGCTGGAGCCCTTGATCTAGAGTCAAAACCAAGTATTTGTATCGGCGATTTTGAAGGGGTAGGGTAAATTTGGACAAAGGAGTCACAAGCTCCAGACATCTTAATCCGGAGGCGGAGTTGATTCACCATTTAACAGCAAGGCGCGAAACACAGTGGCTCTTTCTCGCCTCTTCCCCGAGGAAGTGCGCTCAGGATTCGAAACTTATCAAATGTTTCAGAACAGGAAATGACGTCGTCCATATCAGGATACAATCGCACGTAGTCTCCAATAAATTGTACTGGTCAAAGGTTGTTTTTTTAAAAAAAAACGTTTCCTCAGTACTATTTGAAATCCCGCAATGACGTTAAATATTTCACTAAATTTAAATGAGGTTATTGGTAAATGTCCTATCTAAATTATAAATAACTAAATATACCATTAAAATTATTTCCCGCATCAAACAATAATCTATTAGTTATTATTCTCTCAACAAAATTCTTCCTAAAGTGTAAAATGACTTATTATGACAAATACTTTACACGGAGGAAAGAAAAATAGGATTGGACCCACTTTCCAATGTATTCTGCTTGATATAATTTGTCATTTCTCCAAATTTAATGTAGGCCTTCTTAGCATAAACGTGTATGACGTTTTTTTGAAATTTAGTTTGATTTATTTAACAAAATCTAAACTTTTGTGTAAATTAATATGGGAAACTTAAGAGAAAAGATTCAAGGGAAGAACAGTTAAATGAAAACAATGAAAGAATAGACTGGCAACCGATTTATATTTTAACTGGTGCCAAACTATGTAATTAGTTTAAAGCCTGGAATTGTGTGACTGTATGTATTTGAAGGCCGCAAGAAGAACTTTGCAATGGTTTGCAAGTTTAATCTAACAATATTTGTCCGAAGTATTATGAAAATTATTCATTGATCCTCATAAAATTTTCTCGTCTTTAGTTCTGGGATAGCCAGATGAATTTTCGATCATTACACGCTTATTTGTTTACTAGTTCGATTGCGAGCCCTGGGAATTGATGGAAACTCGGTAGAGAGTTACATAGATCATGTGAAAAAATTTAGCTTTAGGTTTTAATCCACTTCAATCAAAGTGAAATATTAATGTTAATTTGAAAAGGAAATTCTTTCCATGTTAAAATAAGGCGGCAATAATTCTTCTGTTTTATTCTTTCTCTGATTTTTCTTCTCATGGTTAAATTGTTTCTGACCCGTAGCCACCAAAGATCACGTATAGTAAATGGCAATATTTATTGCTTGGAAACTTTTGCATTTAATTTTGAATTACATAGTTTATTTGGGATGAGGGATTAGCATTGGACCATTAATTAGATCCCCGTTTAATTTGAGGGTTGATACCCATTCCACAAATGAGAGCACCATAGTAATTATTCTGATCAAAATAAAGATAAATTGTCATACATCGTTCGGTATTATTAAGGAGTAGTAATTGTACCTTGAATTGGTAATTAATATTGAGTTATGCGTTAATTCTAATTATTGTAGAACAGCGCTTGTTGTATGATTAGATTTTTCAATTGAAAGCGAAAAAAGAAATTTTGTTACCAGAATTCATATTTTAAACTAGGAGGAACGTTTTATCTATGATCTTTAGAAAAAAGCCTTGATATTTTTCTAGCTCATCGAATTTTCGAAAGATAAATGTTTGATTTAAGTTTGAGAAGAAATTTTTGCGAGGAGTTTTTGACACTCTTAAAGACGAGCAAGAGAAAGCCATTAACCAGAATGCGAAGCTCGAGTACTCGGCTGAGGCACTTAGAAGATAATTTTAATTATAAGGAGTTTAACTAACGAGGGTATTTTATCTTTGGGGCAGAAAAAAAGGAGATAAGCAAAAGGAAAGATAAACGTAACTTATGAGAGAGATGAATATGGCAAAAAAGAGAAAGGAAGTCTAATACCTCCAACGACCTACCCCATCTACCCTAAATATTGAAGAGAAGATTAAGCCTAACAAGCACCCACGCCACCATCAAGAAGGTCTTCATAATAGAAAAACATAACTTCACTTTGAGAAAGTAATTCTGGCAGCACAAAAGAGAAGCCATTAACGGAAGTCGCATTGAAGTGGATATCGTTGGCTTCCATCCCATTATCAGCCCCATTTTTAGTTTTAGTAAGGATCTATATTTTTTTATGTAACACTTGCCATCAAACTGCCTCTTCCTTTATATTTGAAAGATAGATACCGAGTTAAAATGTTTAGTTTTTCTTTTGCAATTTGATATCGATTACGATACAAGTTGTGGTCTCATTTGTTACCCGAGAGAAAGAGAGACAGAAACAGGGGGTCAGTTTTATCCACAAATGCTACAGGATACCAAACTGTAAGTTAAGGTGATCTAAAGATTCGATGCACATAAGCATCTATGGAGGATCGACTCACTAGTTTGGCTCAAAATGAGGTTGCAATTAGCGGAGGTTCCAGGATAGATGGCGTAGAAAATTAGAAAATACAAACCCTTTTTTGAAATAACTTATCCATTGCCCAGTATGTGAAGGCCTGTTCTTCGAAAAAGATTCTTGACCGAGCTGTTGCCGATCGCATGTGAAGCAGATACATCTAATATGACGAACTTACATGAATTCGGGAGGAGAAATGAGGTAACTTTACTAGTAACTGTTAATATTCACCCCTTTGTTAAAAGTGGTATCTGATCTTGATCACACACTGAACCACTTCTAAAAGCCTTCTCATTCTAGACATGATTAATGAAATTTCTTGTCTTGCTCTCCTAGACTTAAACTCGAGCAATTTTACAATTAACCACGAGAGTCAGAGTTCTCTTTCACCGGAAAAGCTAAGTTACTTATTACTTCTTCCTCTCTTTTAGAAATCATTTCGAAAAATTGCTTCTTAATTGTATTTCATAGTTTAGTTTCCTCTTTAAACAGCTTATTGCACTTCCCTCCTCTCTTCATTTCACTTTGGATTTATCACTTCCTCACGCCCAGTTCATGATATTCCAGCCCTTTTTCTTCCACAACGCAATATATTTTTTCGTGCACATCTTTTAAGACGTGAGATCTAGATTGGTTTCTGTTTAGATTAAATATCTAACTCACCTGGATCCTTAAAAAAATCATCCAACTTGCACTAGTCTTCCGTAATTATTGAAATTATCTAATAAAATTAATTTACAAATCAACGAGGGTGGGCCTCATTGAACCGGACATAAGTAAATGCTTTTGAGAAAATTGACCAAAAGGCTTCCAATGGCAACCATGTTCAACATTAGAGCCGTAAATACGTTTGAAGATTTCCTGGAAAATAAGATAAATCCTTCCCTAATTCGGTCTATCTTTCAGCTATCATATATTCGAGAAATTTGCAGGTACAAGATATCCCTCCCCCACCACACACACCAAGATTGCGACACATAAGAAGTTCTTATCAATATAAATATTGAATAATTATTACAGGTAGTTAAATAATGAATTCACTGCCAAATTATTTAAGTATCGTGACTCTGTCAGTGGCACTCCATGAAAGCGAAATTCCTGGAAGAACACTTAGTTTAGTACTCATTGGATGGACAATGAAAGAAAGAAAATATCAGAAATTACAAATTAATCACACATACAGAAGAAACACCTCGGCCCACTTTAGCACACATCAACACACAATGAGAAGCATCAAATTAAAGTTCAAAATCTCAAAGAATTTTAAGTGACCTCCGTATCACAGAAATATCATATAACTCAATTATTCAGTAAGAGTATTCATTTATAGAAATGTCTTTTAATAAATAACGAGAGAATTTATGACGATATCTATGATTCCAGGAATGGATGTGACATTGGGGAAGATGGGGGTTATCTTCATCTTATGGATGAAATGCACAAGAAAGGAAGCTCTATCTCTTATATTGACAAGGATGTGAATATAAAGTTATGGAAACATGAGCGGAGATGTTTGGCGACTAGGAACAAAGAAGGAAGTGGTGTAATTGGAGAAGGATTATTTCGCTAACATGGTAATCTTGCAACAATGACGGAAATATTACTCTAACATCCATATTTCGGAATAAAACAGTAAAAATATTTCAGAGCGAGTCTTAGATGCAGAGAGACGTTTCTTAGAATTGAGATGAAAATAATCTGGCAATTTGGGAGGGATAAATGCGAGAATGATTGGATTCCTAGAATCTGGTACGGTGGCACCATAAGGACGAAATTCGGGTGCCATCATGGGAGGATAGGTTTGGAACACACTTGAGTCTGTAATTCTCCGCTGTTAATGGAATTAAACGGTGTAAATGGGTGGTAAAATCCTTGTGCAAAATAAAACATAAATAGAAGAATGAAGCAAACTGAAGGATGATAAAAGGATGCAAGAGGGAAATGGACCATCAGAATTTGCAAAATCTAACGAAAATCCATAAAATTGGGATTGAAGAGGAGGTCATTTTATGTGGCAAAATAAGGAATTTCTGTTTGTTCTTTCGAATAAATTTAATATTAAAGAAAAAACGCCTCTTAATTAAACGATTCTTTCGTTGGGTAAAGATTTCCACTCTCTGTCTCTCTCTCCCTCATTCTTGCACATACATTTACTCAGAACCACCAGAAGGGCGTAACTGAAAGTTATATTTTGAGAAATTAAATATTAAAATTATCCAAAGAAATTGGGGTTAAAATATTTAGATATCCGTTGTAAATAAAAAGATTTTAAGCGATTTTGTTATAACATAAGAATATTTTACAATAAGAATTGTATTTTAGTCTCAATTCTTATACATTTTGTTATATTAAATGAAAATTTTATGGTTAAGTTTAATAAACATTTGAATTTAATCATAGTTTACAAAGTCACTATCAGAAATATATGGGTTATTTCCAGCATCTGAAGCAGTTCTTTTAGCCCGTTTCTTAGATCCTCAAAAGATCTTCATAAATAACTATATATTTTAAGGTCATAACTTAGAAAGTCTTTTCTTCTTTAATATTCAAACCAGTTTCATATTTTAGAGGTAAATGAATTGAAGGCAAATTGAATTCATACTCTTTGATATGGCATGTTTTTAATTTGATTAGCAATGGACCTTGTATATTATAACGTCCATTTACCTACAATTCAAGTCATTAGAGACTTGAATTGTTCTTGCGTTTTTAAATCTACTGCCTAATAAACACGTTTTGATAAATCTTTCTGTTTTCTATCAAAATCATTTCTCTTACATTAAAACGGTTCATATATCGACAATTTCTCATTAAAATAATGTAGCGTGGAGTTGAGAATACATTCTTTGCTCTGAAGTAAAGTTCTAGTACGACATATCGCGATCGCAAGACAGAAAATATAGGTCCAATAAGATCTCTGTTCTCTTGTGTATGTATGTCACTTTCAAACATTTCATTTATCAAGCGGTTTAAGATTGGGGAAGGATGCATCCTAGTTTGCGCGCCTGCCACACAGGACGATAGTTTCCTGTCGCATAAAGAAGGAATGCGTGCATTAACGTTTTCATCATCTCCATCCTACAAGCAGAGTTTTATTTT
The DNA here is from genome assembly GCA_963969495.1 of Ceratothoa steindachneri. Classification (NCBI taxonomy): domain Eukaryota; kingdom Metazoa; phylum Arthropoda; class Malacostraca; order Isopoda; family Cymothoidae; genus Ceratothoa; species Ceratothoa steindachneri. Next base: position 15,128,392 of record OZ018319.1, read on the forward strand.
GGTGGTTGACTTTGGAGGTGCGAACAAAGAAGTTAGATTGATAAAATGTGTTGCCTCGCTCATTAGTCACGTTAGCTCAGACGATAAGCCACTGATCTACAGAAACAGAGGTCTGAGGTTTGAGTCCTTGCTGGGGCGGCGTGTTTTTAGCTGCGGCGAAGCGCCAGGTCAAGGCGTCGTTTTTTTTCAAAAGGAGTCAAGATAAATTGTACCCATTTAGAGCAATGAAATGACTCATATGACCATGGGACATATGGTTATTCATCCTGGAGATTTCAAATCTCTCATTGGATTTGGCGCTGGGTATCACCTTCTAGTGGCAGAAGTATCACTTAGACATTAAGTAATTAAAAGGAACTTGTAAGTCATTTGATCCATTGGAAACCATCAATGCAATAACCATTCATCATCTTATCACAAAAGTCCGTAAGTCGTTAAGGGGACTTTTTCTCTTGTTTTCACTTGGCCATTCTCGGGGTCATTTCCAGCAAGATCTCACCTTTCTAATTTCTCTATATCACATTTCCTTTATCAAGCGGTTTAAGCTTTGGAGTGGATGCATGCTATTTTGGCGCCAACAACACAGACCGATAGTTTTCGGTTGCATAAAGGGAGTCATGCATTTCCGTTTTCATCCTCTCCATCCTACAGGCAGTTTCATTCGTGCGGAGATCTTTGAAAGTGCGAACAAAGAAGTGAAATTGATTAAATGTGTTGCCTCGCTTATTGGTCCCGTTAGCTCAGTCGGTAGAGTACTGGTATGTATATATATATACATATATATAAATAAATATATGTATATATATATATATATATATATATATATATATATATATATATATATATATATATATATATATATCACATACACAAAAGAGTAGCAACATAACTGCGGATAGTCATCATCTATGAGAGGGATTTCTCCATATTTGTATTTTGCCTTTCAAAAACAATTTATGGATAAAAAAATAATAAAGAAACCGTAAATTTAGACACTATATATATATCCTTATAGTAATATTCTATATAAACTAATCTTAACAGTTTTTTCATAAAGGCGGAAAAGTAACAGCTTTCTAAAATAAGTACACTACCTTTCCTAAATTAGAATCGGATCTGGAGCTCTGAATTAAACGTTTTGCTCCTCAGTTCAGTTTTAACACGTTTCTTAAATTCTCATCGTTGGAACAAACGCAGAAAGAAATATTATTCCGTTTTTCTTGAGAAAAGTGATAGATCATGTATCGTATTGTTATATTTTTCTGACTAACCTACATGGTAGGCTCATATTTTGAAATGTAAAATATATTTGGTAAATATAATCTATAAGGGTTGATAGAGAAATTTATAAGGGCTAAGTTAGTTTCTTAACTAGACCCGTGAATCTACTATTTTCAGGGCAGTGCAGTGACTCAAGTTTTCAGCTAGATTGGATGTTCAATTCCGCATGGAGAATGCTATCTTCCATGCTTTTCTGCAGAGACAAATTTTTTACGCTGTATATTTGGATTTAAACGTCAAAGGAGCGTGCGACGATACATTACCATATAGACCCTAAATTATATGGGGGCGAAAGGACGCCTCCCACATGAAGTTCTTGTAAGATCATTGATTCTGCGTACGCGTAAAGGCTGCCTTCTCAGATCGCGTAAGGAAAGAGGATGGTGTTCCGCAAAAGAATATCCACAGCGCCAATTGTCATGGGCATTAACGATATCTAGTCACAACACCGCCTGACTCCACCACATTTGGAAACGAGCATATATCATCCCAATTCTCAAACCAAACAAAATCCCGAACCTCACCACCACCTACAGTTTTATCTAGCTCAACACAACAATGAAAATTATACTTTGGTTATCCCAATTAAATAATGAATCATACTTAACTTCGTAATTGCATAATTTATTGATAAAAGAGAGTATAGTTCGGTAAACGAAGTAAAAGCTTCACAAATGCGAATGAGTAAAGCAAACTGGAGGCCTAAGAGGGAAAGTATAAAAAATCGCACATAGTTGGAGACTTAGTTGCTCTGTTGGAATCTATTCGGACAAATGAGGTGAACGTAAAGGAAAATCACACCAATTCTCTCCGACACTCACTTATTGAGCTCAAAGGCTAGAATTTCTTTGCCCAAAGGTCATCAATCATCGAGTCTATTAATCCATTTTAAGTAGATTGCAAAGAATCAGAAATCTAAATAGAGAAACATACTCACGGATTTCTCAAATAGTGTGGAAGATGGGGACGTTGTAAACCTACTCTCTGGTCAGGGGGCGCCAATTTAAATAAACCTTTCGAATTACTGAAGCAAAAAATAGGTCGTTTATCTTTAATTTTTGAACAGGTAATGCAGAAAGTTCGGTGGAAACTAAAAAAATTAAGTGTGTCGAAGGATCATTTTGAATGGACCATTCACTAAATTTACAATTCTCAAACTTTGACGCATGAGCTGGAATCATTTTCTCCTTTTTCTGCTGTTGTGAAGATGTGAAAAAGATTTTCTTACTTACATTACTGCCCTGATTCCTTTAGTAATTCAGAACTGAAGATAATTTTTTTTTTTTAATCTTATTTTCTTTCGAGGTGTTAATTTCATATACCTTTGCGGTTTGCTTAAGTTGATGTCACTTTGAGGACATAGCGTTCAACTTCTTAAGCTATTTTTACACGATTTAACAGGTATTGAATAATTAAAAGTTTTGAAAATATATGCAAGCAATTTTGTAATTTTTAAATTTTTTTAGAAACGTGGATAGGTGGTACGTTTTTACTATGACATGAGGATCTTTTTCTTGCTTACTAAACAAGATGAAGTTTAATAAATGATGGCAAGGTTTCCTACTGATTAACTTTGTGAAATAACAAATTGATAAAGTAAAAATTTTCTATATGATTACTTCTCAGAAGGCAAACCTTCAAACCAACATATTGGAAAATTGAGTCAACAGGTAAATCAAAATAACAAGTCATAAATTAAATTTAATTGGGCTCAGTGTATAAAATTAAAATATCAAACAAAATTAAGATTATTAGTAATATAAATTAATCTAAGCAATTTTAACTTTTAATTAAAGATATTTATTCAAATATCTTACAAAAGGGAAAATCTCCTTTGAAGCAATTCAAGTCCACAATTTTGCAGTGCTTGATAAATTACCAAAGTGTTTCGCTGGCTAAAATTCACGACTATGGAGCTTAATTATTAATTATACAAAGGCAATTTAAGAGTCAAAATATAAAAGTGAAGAGTAAGGGAGAAAGCGGGGGAGGGGGGGCATGAAGGGCTGATTCCAATTATCTGATTAACTCAAAACCAATGCGCGTTTAATTAAAAATAGTTTGATTCAAAATTACCCAAAGGGAAATTTAATGCATAGTTTTAGTTGCTTTATTAGTTACCAAATATATTTCTATAGGCTCTAACATTTAACCTTAGATATATTTGGAATTCCATTTCTCTATTTGAATATTTTTCTCCTCTTTTTCCCTTTTAACTTTGAGCTATTTATTGACTCATTCTCTACTCTTTATATTTCCAGACTGTGTGATCTTGTCATTATAATTACAATAATTAACGTACATTCGCCAAATAGCTTGAATAGGCTAGAGGAGAAAGTACTACAAAATAAAAAAGCATCGAGAAGCTGCAATGCCATATTTTGGTATTTGATTTGACGAAAGTATATATATAATTGAAATAGACAATAAGTGCAGCGAAAGTTGCATATTAAAATGTGTCTTAAAATTTAAATTTTTCCGAAAGGAAATATTATCTCTGCAGATTGATTGGAAATCCGTTGATTTATAATTGGAGTGAATTGATTTTCAAAAAGACCAATTCTATACAACAATCATTGTGGGAGCACGAAACTCAATACGCCGTTATCACACAGAATTTCTTGGTCAAGACAGACTAGCGCTGCTGTGTTTAATTTGGGGTGCTTTATCACCGTCCCCCCCCCCCAGTTTGATAAAGCTTTCCGCTCCCAGGTGGCAGCCGTGAACATCTATTCCCTCTTGGGGTAGAAGAACATCTCCATTAATTCCCTTTCACCTCGTCGATGTTGGAAATTATCAAGGTTCATGTTTTCCTAAGCCGCGTCCGATATCCTCTTGGGACGCCCTCACGCCCGTAGTCCTCTGTCGACCATGGCTGTGGCTCCTATTTAAGGTGATGCGTAAATAGACTTGCTAAATCTTTCATTCGATCCAACTTCTTGGATCACTTATATATTTTCCGGCCCTAGTTTCCATAAATTTTGCGTGTTATAATATTCTTTTGTCGTACTGATTATTATTTAGATTTCCATATAAATATGTGCCCTTGTTCTTATTACTTGTATTAAAGTTTATTTTTGTAGAGGTGTTTATCTTTCAAATAAGCCTTGAGGCGAACCCGGAACACGTATTTCCTAAAGAGTAGCATCGGTATCTGCCAGTCGCTCTCTTTGCGTGCTGAGAGATTCTTCACATGACTTTAGGGTTCCCCGCGTTCGAACTCCTTTATGGGCGAGACGTCCGAAGCCCTATAAGTATTCCTAACAAATTATTCGCAAATCCACGCCTCGATGAAGAAAGTAAAACCTCTAATTAGTACGTATTGGACCTGAGAAATCGCTTAGAAGAATGCTGCGAAATAGCGTATAAAAACACGGATCTTAATTGGGAGAAATAGCGGACTTACGAGTATTTCGACATAAAGGCAAAAGATCGACGCCTCCAACCTGGTAATGAGGTATTGCTCTTTCCCTCCAATGAATTTAATAATCTTTTTCCAAAGTGGAAAGGCCTGTTCCCCGTTTTAGAAGCACTAGGACCCGTGGACTACATCATAAAGACCCCCTCCGGTAATAAGTTATATCACATAAACTTGCTTAAGCGATACCACCACGATACCATAGTCGCACTTGATAAAGAGGTGGTGAAGGAAGCCGCTTACCTTACCGATCCTTTCACAGTTTGCGTCGTGTAAGATAAGGAGCACTCCCTACTTTCACTTCCCGGTTCCAATGAAGAAACTGCCCCGGAACTCGATTTAAACCCCCAATTGGAATTCCCGGAAAAGACTAGACTGGCTAAGTTATTAGCTGAATTTAGGAAGGTGATTTCGGAAAAGCCAGGATGTGCGCTTCATTTCGTAAATGACATCTCTCTGAAAAAACAGGAGCCTATTGAAGTAAACCGTACCCCATTGCCTGTGCATCTTCGTCCGGCCTTTAATTCAGAAGTGAAAAACCTATTCAAGTTGGGTATCATTCAACACTCCACCTCTTATTTCTGCTCCCCCATTGTAATGGTAAGGAAGCTCGAACAAACATTCAGAATGTGTGTAGATTTCCGAAAATTGAATTATGTGACGGGCTTTGACGCGGAACCAATCCCGCTCATCGATCAGAACCTAGACCGGTTAGAAGAAATAGACCTATGTAAGGCCTAGTATCAAATTTCCTTCAAGGATAGTGCTCGGAAGTACACTGCATTCTCCACGGAGAAAGGCCTAATGCAATTTAGGCGTCTTCCTTTTGGTGTTTGGTTACTGCTTGCAGTAACTATAATAGAATGATGCGGCGAATCCTGGATGGCCTAGGTAACGTGTCATTTTATTTCTATATTGTGTAAGTTGCCACACGTACATAGTAACAACACCTAGTCTCCCTTGGCTCCCTCCTCATGAGGTTACGGGAACACGGATTGACCATTGGGCCTAGTAAGTGTCATTTTGCCTATAATTCCATTCGTTATTGAGGCTTTCATATTGGGAAAAAACAGATGACCCGCAGCAAGGTAAAGTAAAGGCTATTGCCAGCATGCCTCTTCCGCGTACAAAGAAACAGCTCCGCTCCTTTTTGGGCTCCAAATCTTTTTATCCCAATTTTGCCGCCTTAGCTTCTCCACTTAGCGCACTGTTGAAGAAGCAATCCCTAGATCCCCTCGTATGGAACCCCAGGGCATCCACCCAATTTGACAAATTTATGATAGGCTAACTTCTGCCCCTATTCTAAGACTCCCCAATCCAACCAAAGCCTGACCGACGCGTGCAACAAAGGAGTAGGATGCGTGTTGTTGCAAGACGATGATGAGTGCAGCCATCCGATTGCATTGCCTGAAGTTCTCGTCACATGTCAAAAACTACGCGACTATAGAACGTGAGGTTTCAATATAGTTTGGGGCGTCTAAAATTTAAAATGTATTTATTGGGAAAGGAGTTCGTGATCGAAACGGATCACCCCCTTTTACCATGCTTAAAAAATAGTAAAAGTCAAAACGGTAGACTCATGCAAGGAAGTTTACTGTTGATGGAGTACCAATTTATCTCGCATATTTTATATTAAGGGTTCCGAAAATTGTATGGATGACTGACTTAGTAGGAACGCCATAGAGGAGCTTTCTCCTACCTCGTAAGATCAAGGGACCGAGGGTATGTACTCACAATTTTATATCTTGATAAGCCTTTTCCTTTGTGTATATATATATTGCCTTTAATTATTTTTTTCTTTTGTACTTAATTGTAATGGTCAACATGTTTATTTTTGTTTGTTTGGGGGGTATTATTATTACTTATCCTTAACTCCTAAGTACCACAACCTCATATGAATTGATTTTTTTGTGTTCGTGGCTATGTTGGCCCGAAGTTAAAGATTCCCCTACTAGTTTGTATCCCGTCAGGTAAATTGTCTTCTACAATCCCTATCTTTCTCATTTGTGGGAATGACATTTTCCATTCCCTACGTGTCTGTAAAATTTAATCTTAAGAAGGGAGCCGTGTGGGAGGAGCATGAAACTCATTACGCCGTTATCATACAGAATTTCTCTGGTCAAGACAGACTAGCGCAGCTGTGTTTAATTTGGGGTGCTTTATCACCGTATTCCCCACATTTTGATAACGCTGTCCCGCTCCTAGGTGGCAGCTATGTTCATCTTTCTCCTCTTGGGATAGAAGGGAATCTTCCTTATTTCACTTTCGCCTCGTTGATGCCCCAAAGTATCAAGGTTCATTTTTGCTTAAGACGCGCCCGATACCCCTTGGGAATCTCGCTTAATTCCCATTCGCCTCTTCGATGCCCGAAATTATCAAGGTCCGTGTTTGCTTACGCCACGTCCGATATCCCTTCGGGACGCCCTCGCACGGGCAGCCCTCTGTTGACCCTGACTGTGGCCCCCAATTTAAGGTGATGTCTGCAAATCCTCAGCAGATAGAGATAACCTGAACGTCTTGCCCTTCAGACCCTAGTATACGTTTCCCGTGAAGTGGTCCACTCGCCCTTGTAATCTCGTCAGCAGATCGTCTTCGTGTAATCCGCCATGAACAGAGGAAGATTATGGATACATGTTTATACCCTGAGATTTTCCTGGGTTTCTCTCGTCTCACAACATTGGTTGAGACTTCTGCCGTCCGCAGACGAATCTCGATTTTGTGATTACTTCTCCCTGAAGCCGACGTAATCTCAACCCCCTTCGGAATCGCTTTGGAGGCCTTTGCATGGAGACCCCATCGACGAAGACCTAGCCATTGATCTTCCACATCCCTAGTTCATCCTCCAGAAGTAACTAGGAGTCCTTTCCTCGTAAGTCAAACCTCTTCGTTCCCAGGCTTGAAAATTCCCCATTTGGTGTAACGCCAATAGACTTGCTAAATCTTCCATTCAATCCAACTTATTGGATCACTAATATATTTTCCCAGACCTAGTTTCCTGAATTTTTGCCTGTCATAATATTCTTTTGTCGTACTGATTATTATTAAATTTCCATATTTATCCTTGCCCTTGTTCTTATTATTTGTATTAAAGTTTATTTTTGTAGAGGTGTTTATCTTTCGAATAACCATTGAGACGAACCCGGCAAACGTATTCCCTTTCAAAGAGCCAACCTAATAATATCGTAATCTAAGTAGAAGGTCCTTACCTTTTTCCAAATTAAATTGTACCCAAGCGCAGCGCCGATAGTGGCTGCCTGGCATACAGTCGTGTGTAATTTTAGAGACTTTTTGGTGACACGCATTCGTCCCTCGACAATCATCTTTAGTTCCATGAAAAAATAGCGGCAATATTAATGGTGCATATGTCTCTTCATATCACCAAGGAAGTTGAGGAATTGTGAAGCACTTCAAAATATTTACTCTTCCAATGCATGAGAATAAAAGAAGCAAAGCTTACTCTAACTATGACAATCTTATTTTTCATGTCAAAAGTAGATATTTTTGTTTCAATTCACATGTATGTTTTCCGACAAAACTTCATAAAGCGTTGCCAATTAATCTGGATTACTGTGTACTTGAGACAAAGAGTCTGCAGTCTTATTCACAATAATCTCGATAGTTTTTTGAAGTGGAATATTTGTGAATACTGATGTGATGTTTAAGCTAGAAAAGTTAAAAGACTTGGAAACTTAAACTTATTGAATTTAGAAAGAAAAACAAGGAAATAATTAGGGTATATGAAGGGTGTTCCCTTTTGACCATCGAGTGGAGGTGTGCCGCCGAAGCCTTGGCGGACATTTAGGCGATATTATTTTTCACACACAATTGCCATGACTCAAATAACATGATACAATAGTGAAATCAATATATTTTCACCAATAATACTGTTTTATTTACTGCTAACTTCGATATGTCTTAATGGAACACCCTTTATAATTGAAATAAAAGCTGTTAATAGTCGAACTAGAAAGTTAGCAACTTTATAGGAATTAGCATTGTATGAAACAAGAATAGGCGAAAAAGTAATGTTTCAGAGAGTTTTTAAATCTTTCTTGAAGCAGAGAACTTGATGTTATCGATCGAATAGTGTCGCTGCAGTTAAGAACCCGACGAAAGACTGGTGTGTCGCCTTCAAAAAACCTGAGGGCAACCATTTTGGAGGACTTTGAAGCTATTACTCTTGAAAGATTTAAAAGAAAGATGGTTGTAAATGGAACATATTATGCTTCCTTATTTCATAAGTTTACATACAAAACCCCTAGTTGTCGTACTGTGCGAACGTGCATATTCAGGTTCCCGGGCAGCTTAGGTTATGCTGTTTAACCTATCTACATTTCCACCCACCATTACTTAGGATTTACTTGCTAATATTGTGATGAAAATCTGTGCACTTTTAACAGTGATTTGGTTGGTGATCATAGCCGTGTGTAATTCCTAATACTAAAAAGTACCATGTCAAGTCATGGTGACCCCTCTGTAATTAGATATAGCTCACGGCAACCGTATTAACTGAAGCATGGGTGTGGCAGGCCAACGTTTGAAACCATTCAAAATTTTAATAATGCAATATCTTTTACGCAAGAGGCACCAGGGCAGGAAAAAATAAACCAAGGAAAATTAGTGTTATCGATATCCCCCGAACCCCCCCCCCCCCCCTCATGAGCCAACCCAGCGCATAGAGGTACCTCGTTTGTGGTACAATCTAGCCAGTTTCTTACTATATAATGTAACCTCCATAAGTAATAAAATAAATGAATTAAATTGTGTTGCCAGCCAAGAACAGTTAGATGTCATTGCCATAACCGATGCAGGGCATTTGACACCAGAAACCTGCCATCTCCCTGGCTATGACTTGTTCCATGCGCTAAGAAAGGACAGACGTGGGGGTGGTAAAGCGCTGTATTGCCCAAAATCCCTCCGTGCTGCTCCGCTTTAGGTAGATGTACCAGAAGGCATTGAGATGAACTGCGTTCGTGCCACGCAGGCCCATCACCCCCACTATAACGCATTCATTCTGCATGGCTTGGTTCTCCTCCCCCCACGAGCACCCACCAAAAGAACTCCTGCTACAACATATCGCGGACACCACAGATAACCTGAGGGTGAGGTTTCCTTGCGCTCGACTCGTTATCTGCGGCAATTTTAGTGAGCTGAAAACCACCGACCAGCAAAACGAACTAAACATTTCACAAGTGGTCAATTTTACCATCCACTGCGAAAACACACTGGACCTCATCCTGACGGATATGCAGCATCACTACCTGCCTCATGAACCCATAGTCCCCTTTGGAAAATGTCCACACACCTCAAAACAATTAGCTGATCTCGAAAACAATAACATCAACAAGTGGTTCAATTAAAGCAAAGATTTATGCGGCCTGAACAACAATAGCTCCATGACTTGTACTAACAAGCCGCACAAGCCATCAACTAGCACCTTGCCTCCATATGCTAGCGCCTCCCCCCTCTCCATCCCCCCAGTCTTCCTGATTACCTCCTCGCCCCTACCCAAACCCCTATAATCGATCATCTACAAGTTTACGATAGATTGAAGAAATTTAAAAGGAACCGAGCCATAACTCCATCCAACCTACCAATGAAACTAGTTAAAGAATTTGAAGCAGAACTTGCCACACTACTCACATCAATTATAATCAATGCATCACTGCAACAGAACAAATACCCCACAGATTGGAAGGTGGGATACGTAACTGCCATACCTAAGAAGCCCAACCCCCACACACTCAACGACCTACGCTCAATTACCATCACCTTCCTGCCTAGCCTATTGTGTGAATCCGTCGTGGCACAATGAGCGTACAGTGACCTCAACTCCCAGATGGACCAACATAAATTCGGGAATATGAAAATTTAATCCTCAACTCACTGCCTCATTAACTTCTTAGATTTTGTCTACAAAAATCTTGAAAAACGCAAAACATCAGTTTGTTTTGTTCTCATCGACTTCACCAAAGCATTTGAGTTAAAAAATAATACCACCACCATTATTAAAGCCACAGCTTCAGGCATCCAATCATCCATTGTGCCCTGGATTAGCGACTTCCTGGCCGGGCATCAACAGGTTACACGGTACTAGGGTCGCTTTCCCCCCCCCTCCTTATCACGTGTGGACTTCCACAGGGTACGAGACTAGGACCACTGATTCCCAAAATGATAAACGATTCCCTGGTTGACACAACAGTCAGGTGTAAATATGTGGATGACTTCACCATGGCCTCCATGATCAACAACAACAACACCGACTATAGCCCACTACGAACTCCACTCGGCCCACTGAAGAACTGGACCACGGCTAACGACGTTACAATCAATTAAAACAAATCAGTTACTATCTTGTTCAAACTATCTCCCTCCCCTCCCCCTTCCTGACCTCACTATTACTGAACACACCCTAGCGTCTGTGTACACCACCAAACTTCTGCGAGGCACTATCGACGACCAGCTGGAATAGTCCCTGCACATCTAGGCTATCTCAAAAGCACTTAATTAAAAATTATTCATGCTTTGACACCTCAAATCCCTCTGCTTAACCAATTCAAAATTGATAAACATATACACAACCATCAGACCCTAGCTGGATTACGCCTCGCCTGCCTAGTCATGCAGCTCCACCCAGTCCCCGAAAAGCAAGCTAGAATAAGTGCAGAAAAGGACGTTAAAATTATTTCGTGTCACCAGTACTCAGGTTAACAACAAGCCCTCCACGCCTTCAACCTTGCTAGCATCGCAGACCTTCACCTCCACACCTTGACGCAGTTCTCACACAAACTCCTGTCCAAAGAGGGGCACCGTGACCAACTCATCCCCCCCCCCCTTAACCTTCCTCCTGCCACAACCTGCGAGCTACAAACATATTAGTTCCTATAAGAGCCAGAACAAATCACTATGCAAACAGTCCAGTCCCATCAATGGTGAAAATAATTAACAAACATTAGGCTGCCCTCGCCCCCCCTTGGTCACTCCCCTTTGCCTTGACTCAAATTCCTGAACACCGCTAGTAAAATGTATGTGCCAATGTAAATATACTAGTTTATAAAATAAGTACTTCACAATTAGGTGTTAGTTAATACGAATTTATACGTCCATTGTACATATATTTTTTAAACATTTAATGTTAATTATCACTAAGCAAATCTTATATTTTAACATTTTCTTATAAATTTTATAACCTGTCTATATATGTATCTACTATGTATTTTCAGCTGCTAGGCTGAAGTGATATAATAAACTGTTAATTATTATTATTATTATTAAAATCAATGAAAATGGAGAAAACTGATTCGGCTTATCAAAATGATCCTTGACATTGCTCTAGTTTAGACTGTTGCAATTACAAAGAGGCCACTCTTGATAACAGCTTTCAAAAACTCAACTCCCTTCTCTACAGCTCAGATCTAGCCCTCTCACGGAATATTATCTGTTTTCTGCAGTTAAATCTGACTTGATTGGCAGAAAAGAATTAATGATATTGGGGTGAAGTCACAAGTTTTTAAAAAGTTTTTTAAGCATTTTACGTCAGAAGATAAAAGCTACTTCTATTAAGGCATTCAGATGCTTATTTCGATGATCTATTATGTGTGTTGATATGAAGCAGGATTATTTTGACTAAAAATAAAATTCAGTTTGTCATTGCTTGCTTTTCTCCTATTTAAACAAAGAACTTTTCGGCTTTCTTCTATCGGATTTAAGCCGAAAACATTTCGATATTCATTCGCTGAGTTAGCCATAACATTGCTTTCTTAACCGCATAATTACAATTGCGTTATTGCAAATATATTTCTCAATTTATAAGGCCGGGCTAGAATGGGTAAAGCAATTTTTGCATTATCTTTCAAAGAATGGATAACAATTAAAAAATGCCAATTGATAGCAATCTCTTTAGATTGATTAGAAAAGTTGGATTATACGTTCTCTTCTGGTGATTGTGAGGGGAGCTCCTTCCGAGGACTTGATGAAGAGCTGAGTTAGCCATAACATTGCTCTTCTAACCGCATATATATATATATATATATATATATATATATATATATATATATATATATATATATATATATATATATATATATATAACACTGGTCTGCGTCAAAAATGTACCTTAGGTTTTCTATAGTGTTTCTTAATAAAATTAACCTCCTAAATCTGAATCTGTCATCCGTTTTTCTTTATCACCTCCAGTTTTTGCGATACAGGGGGTGATAATAATTTTATAGTTTATACATCTCCTCTATTACATCAAATTTGAATAGTTTTTGCACTGCTCTATTTGCAGTAAATTTTGTGTACATTTTAAGTAATTATGCAAATAGGTTTATATTTTGCAGGTTAAAAATTGCTTAGCATTATAATAATAAGAAAAATAATAATAGTGGTTGAGTTAAAAATGAACAAAAAATGTAAGAATAGCTCCGACAGATTTTGCTATGTTTGCGGCAAAGTGACTTTTCCCGAGCAGCAAAGTACAATCCCTCCTGTAATTAAATCTTTGTATCATGCATATTTTAGAGTAAGGCTAAGAGATCAAGATAAAAGTTTTGCACCACATATCTGCTGCAAGGGATGCTACATAAGTTTAAGACGCTGGAGTCAGGGCGAACAGAAGTCCCTCTCTTTTGGTGTTCCCATGGTGTGCAGAGATGGCAAGGACCACACTACGGACTGCTATTTTTGCATGACAAATCTTAAAGGTGAGCATTGTATCAAGTATTTAAGCTTTCTGTATTATACTGGCTCCAGAAAATGTCATTATTATGCAAAGACTTAGCATAAAATTAAAAACTGACATAGTTCACTTCAGCATGAACATATCCTTTACTAAACATTTATGTACTATCTGCAACTCCAAATCAATTCCTTTATGTAATATTCAATTATATTTCCCACAGGTATAAATAAGAAGAATAAACATAGTGTGGCATATCCGGATGTTTCTTCTGCCATCAAACCCCTGCCCCGTGGCCCAGGAATTCCTATACCTTCTCCCCCTGAACATATAGAGGTACATGAAGAGATTAATATGGAAGTTGACCAAGATTATGACACATCTGAGTCTTGTCAGGTTTCCACACATGATATGGTCGCAAGACCATTCACTCAAGTTCAGTTAAATGACCTAACCAAGGATCTAGGGGTTTCGAAGGCGAATACACAACTTCTTGGCTCTCAACTTCATGAAAGTAATCTTCTCGCTTAAGAAACAACATTTAGGGGGGTACAGAAATAGAGAACAATAGTTTCGAACCTATTTTTTACAGCATTCTTCCAGCTCTTTAGTATACTGCACCAATATTAAAGGACTTGTTAAGGCCCATGGAATTTCCTACAACCCATTAGAATGGAGACTGTTCATAGATTCCTCCAGTAGAAGTTTAGAAGCTGTGTTACTGAATATTGGTAATAAGATAGTTTCCGTTCCTATAGGCCATTCAATTCAACTTACTGAAATTTATGAAAATATGAAAAAATTGCTGGATGCAATAAATTACTCTAGCTATAAGTGGAGGATATGTGGTGACTTAAAGGTAAGATCATTTTACACTTGGCATTTCTAAGCTTTTTGATATTGACATTTTCATTTTCAATTGTTAAATACTTGTATACACCTTTTGGTCAACTTACATTTTACAAGAATGCAAATCTGGAAATCATGAGTCATTTTTTAGTTATATTTTTTGTTGAAGTGTGTCTCTATAGGTTAATGCATCCTATTGGGTTAATGAGGAACTTATCCTAATTGAGAAGGTATAGAACACAACTCAATAAACTCAAAATAAGATGTACATATATCCAATTAGTTCCAATACGATGATTTAATGCATCGGCATACAGGATTTTTCAGTACATATTCATATTCTTATTGTTTTAAGAAATATTACTTTAAATTTTTTTTGCGAAATATTACACTAAATTTACATACCGTGGTAAATTTTTTCAGGTAGAGTCTCTTACGCTTGGGACGCAAACAGGCTACACGAAGCATCCCTGTTTCCTATGTTTATGGGACAGTCGTGCAGATAGTATGCACTATGAGAAGAAGGTTTGGACTCCACGAGAAGCATTTAGAATTAGATCAAACAATGTGATAGCTGAACCTTTAGTGCCTCCTCAAAAAAATACTCCTCCCTCCACTGCATATAAAAGCTTGGCATAATGAAAAATTATGTCAAAACCCTTAATAAAGTAGGCCAAGCTTTTAAATTTCTTCTTCAAAAATTTCCACAAATCAGTGACGCTAAGCTCCATGGGGAAATTTTTGATGGACTTCAAATCAGGAACTTGATCAGCAATTTGATGCATCAATGAAGGACATAGAAAAAGATGCCTGGAAAGCTTTCAAAGCTCTAGTTAACAATTTTCTAGGCAATAAAAGAAGCCTAGAAGAATATGTTGCCCTGGTCAATCAGCTCTTAACAAGTCTCAAACATTTGGGAGCTCGAATGTCTATAAAGATACACTTTTTACAGTTCCATCTGGATTATTTTCCCGACAACTGCGGGGATTACAGTAAAGAACAGGAGCAAAGATTCCACCAGGACATAAAAACAATGGAATCCAGGTACCAGTGTAAATGGAACGGGAACATGCTTGCTGACTACTGTTGGTGTTTGAAGCGTGATGCACCAGATGACAGGCACAAACGAAAATCGTCAAGGGCGTCTGTTCTTCGAAATTATAATTATTTTCTTTATTATGTTGCATTCTTTTATTTTTTGTTTATTAAAAGAATTATATTTTACATATGTGTATTCCTGTTTATATGATATAACAGTAATACTGCATTATTAGATAGAGAAAGTTTTTTTTTTTAAATTCAGAAAAAATGAGGTAATCTCAATGAAAATGGTGTATGCTGTACTGAGAAAATCTGACCTGATTAAACAAATATACATTTATTTTGGAGCTCAGGAGGTTGGATTCATTACGAAACCACAAAGAAATCCTAGGAAACCTAAAAAAAAATTTCAAACGCAGGCCTGTGTAATCAATCCTAGACAAAGACTCTCGGGTTATGTTACAGTTTATTAACGAGGATTGATTGAGCTTTTTTGATGACCAGTATCTATGGAGGATCAATTTTGGAGGTAATTACTAAGTATTGAATGTTTAAATACGCAATAACAAGATTAAGATAAAGTAAAACTGCCATGGTTGAATTTCGTAAAGATAATATTGGTTATGTTAGGTAAGGGTAGGTTAGTTTAAGTCAAATAACCTAACATAACCTAACCTAATCTAATACATAGTGCACCAACGCCAGGATATCCTTCATTCCAGAGCTTCACTTCCGTCATCCTCCACTGCAACTTCCAGCAAATTGAGGAGCACTACCTATCTCGCCCAATCCTGCACAACTCCTACCCATTTCAACCAACCCTGCGCGACTGCTAACCATCTTAGATCCCCTTTCAATATAACCTCTTGTGGATTACTCTGGAACAGAAGACCACACGTTATGACATCATTCCTGAGCTATGTCGGGACGATTTTAGGAAACAAGGGGGAAAGCTTCTAAGTAAGTCATCATTAATCGCTCTTCTTTCTTTTGGTTCAGGGAGACGGTTTCTCCTACACGTGTTTGAATTGAAGTTCTTTTAGAACTCAAATATAAAAAGAAGGAGACATCACCCCCAAAATGAAGGAACTCTATCATTTACTATCACTGACGTCGCACTTAAACCTTGGAGATTGTACACTTCGGTCACAGCACATCATACAACAAGTTCTGAAACTTAAGGAAACCGCTAAATTTTGATAGTTTTAAATCTCCTTTATCTATCGTCGGTATAAATACTATCGAGATTGCTCGCCGACAAAATGTGATGCGTTTACCCATGTAAAGGAGGCTGAACCTATGCATATAAACACATCTTTCAGAGTACTATGTTAAGCTCTTGGCATCACCATCCCTTCAAAATGACAGATTCTTGTAAAAGATGTGCGAGGAAGTTATGAGCTACCATGGAAGAGTCAATTTTGCCCCCATTCAAGATTAAAGTGAACAAAAGAGAGGTATAATCGGAATATGTAACCCTATCAGCATCACCACGCGATGTCAGGATCTCAATTAAGCACCGTGCGCAAAATATGCAGAATTAAGTAGTAAGGCCCTTCCAATAAATTAGTCACGTTTGTTTATCTAGTTAGAACCTATGCGAGACTATTACGCTGAAAGAAAATGTGACTTTTAATAACCGATGGTACCTTACTGGCGCATATACATATCTTTCTCTTCTTTTTACCTAGATAATGCAGAGTCTTCACCAGTTTTCTCACTCCGTCTCCAGAAGGCCCAAAGCAGGATAATCTACCTCAGCATGGACTTTCACGTTTGCAAAGAAGAAACTTCTCGGTCTAGGAAGCTCCAACCTTGTGGAGGGAAGCTCTTCCCTTCTACCATTACCTTTTTTATATAAGCCGGCTTCAGCTCCATAGGGATGACCTATCCACGAGTGGGATCACACTTTGGAGTCGGTTCTCCCAAGCCACGATTGTCGAGGTATACATGTGTAGACTAGCTCGGTGCTCAGATCACAGGCAGATAGCTTGCCAGAGGCCGCTTGAGATAGATCGAGGCGATTAATAAAGAAGGCGATTTACGGTTGACCAGGTTTTTTGACTAATGGTTTGCCAAGTTGCAGTTCAAAAGATACATAAAGAAAATACCAAAAAATATGATTTTAATATATATATATAATAGAAGGGGAAAATTTTTATTTACATATATATATATATATATATATATACAAAAGGGGGAACAGATTAATTATGGTAGTTAAATGAATTAAGTGAAGATCAACGAGGTAATCTGGTGATTACCGCACAAGATCGCTTTACCTTCAAGCGCGTGCGAATTGGATAGGGTCTGGGAGACAAGGGCGCAGGTCTTCAAGAAGATGGGATTGGATTACTCTGTGATGAAGAATGAGATTTTCTCTGCTCCAGAGAGACGTAGTCTCAACTAGAGACGTTTCTGTAGATCGGCAGGGAGTCTCAGTCTCGAAAAAACGGGAATCTTGAAGGCATGGTGAAGATGAGAGGGCCGCACAACTCTCTGGGAGTAAGGGGACTTGATCTGCTGACGAGATCTTCGACGACGTATGACGACCGGTTACGAGGGTTCACGGGAAACAGACGGCAGTCTGAACACAGTTGATGGTGGCCTTTTACTCTCCTTGAGAGATGGTGAGCTTCGGGATAAATATCCGGGTGGCTGATCCGATAGACACCTCAGGGCCTTGCTGTCCCTAGGGAATTCTTGGCTCCAGTCTATGCCATCACATTTCAGACGATGAAACTTGCCTCGCGATATGGGGGTATGGGTAGTGTGGCTGCGCACGGCGTTATTGCAGGGGAGGGGCCTGGGACGTATGGCGTCCGAAAGCAAACACAGGTGTGTGGTGATTAAGCAAGGAATCGATTCTTTCTCGAACTTTCTCAAATTTTCACGCTGGCGCACGTGGTCTTGAAATAATATAGGGGTATTTCCGAGGGAGATTCCTCTCATGGTAGTCTTTTGAAGGCATTCCTTCACAATGATCCCTTCCCCGGAAAATGCCTCAATCCCTGTGAAGCTAGACTCGTTCACCTTTGAGGGGCTCTTCTCTCGTGAAATCTACCATCCTGGATTCATGATTTCCTATTGGACCAAAGGAAGCAACTCTTCTTGGATAAGGCCAATTTTTTTAGGAATTTTCACTATCCATGCTATTTTGGGTGCATTAATTAGGATATGTAGTGGACGAATGTCCCATTTAAATATTTTCTTAGGGAATACAATCCTGCTTTTAGCCCTTACACTTTTTAATCATATCAAAAAGGCACTCAAACAGCATATGCAGGGATACCTCCGACCTAGTTTTGGAGCTGCTTGCTGGCTGCAACAAGAGAGAAGAAATGTACATACATACTAAAGACAAAGTAGCATTTGCTGAGAGAAGTAAGTGAAAATCAACCACACATAAGCGTAAAAAATTTATTAGTTTTAAAATTTCATCACCTATTATTTGGCAGGTGGGCCATTTTTCTTTGGTTTAAAAACGGTAAACGACTATTCCATGGGCACGATCTTGACTGGGGTTATAGGATGCTAGTTCTACAGACTGGGCACCTGAAATAATCTAAATAAAATAAAGATATGAAAAGGATTGGGAAGATGGGAAAGACGTTAAAAACCACCCCGGCAAAAGGATCCAAATAGGAGGTCGTGCCGCTCCTTAACGTGTGGGGTGAAACTCTACGCGGGGAACCAACTTTAGAAATGTGGAGAGAAATACCACTGCTCCCTCCCTCAAAGTGCCTTTCCTATCCGCATAGTTTTATTTGTAGAGTTATGTGTGTCAGCAAAATATGATTCTTGCAGTTATGATTCGTCAATGTTGTCCATTAAAGTTGTCACAAAATGCGAACAACAATAGCCAGGATGATCTGATTATTCTCCCTGTTTTTTTATGTGGCCATTAAACGCATATTACCATCTTCTCTCTGGAATATCAGTGGCCAAAGTTTCGTGCAAAATTGGGATAAGATTAATGCGTATTTTTTGAGATTAGATCTCTTTTATGGAGATTCTATAGAATATTATTGCAAATCGGATTGTTTGTCTTTTCTTGTGATTGCGTCTCACTTTTAGTACAACTTACGGATTTTTATACAGGATATTCTGGGAGTGAAGTGTTGGTTATTGGAGTAAAAAAAAAACACTCGAATCAAAATTTTATTATTTAATATTGGCATAAATTTAAGACAGAACATAATATTTTAAAAAAGCTAGACATTTTCATTGAAAGTTTTGTTCATAATTATGAATATTTGTGAAACACAAGTGTGTGTGTGTGTCATCCTTCCCTATTTTACATCTCCTTCGTCATCGTACATTTCCTTTGTATTCTTACATTTCACTTAGTCACGGGATATTGCTACATTGCTAGAGCGCAATATAACTAAGTAACATTGACTACACACAGAGGAACCTCTGGGCGGGGTCCGCATCCACGTCGCGGAGGCCCATCCTTGGAAGAAGAAATCTGTCCTCTATGGACATGGTCACATCCTCAAAAACCTGTCGCTATATTTATTACAACCATAATTCTCGATACCCTTGGTTACACGAATTGTTATGTCGGCGAAGCCCATTCAGCTTCCGAACCTTTGGGATTGAAGGAGATCCGGCTGCCTACACCATGGGGATTTTCTTCTCGTTCGGCAGCTTGTCACGTCAGCCTTTGTGATAAAAATAAATAGAAAGGCTGGGGGCCGGAAAGAGATGGGGCCGTGATAATGCTGGGAATTAAATTTTAATAAACAAGGGCAGTTATTAATTAATGAGATTTACTCAGCTGAATTAATGTCAGAAATCGCGGATTTCACGTCTCATCATGGACAAGTTCTTAACTGGCGTGTGTCGTGTGATACGGGAGGCCTCTTCCTACCAAGGGGATGATGACTCACAGTGAAGTGACGAAAGAAGATTGAGATACCAAAAGATATCATGTAATTGATTGGGTTCAATAAGAATAGTAAACGTAATCCAACGAAAAATAGAGATAAATTGATTATAATATTGAAAAAAGAAACATAAATTCGCACAAAAATTAACATTAACAAAGATCAAAGATATAAATGATTTTTAACCTTAAATACAAGGGAAGGGGTGAATTCCTTAAATTTTACCCTGGAAATTATTGTGGTAAAAGATTTGCGACCGAGTTTCCTTTGGTTTTTGAAATCTTTTCCAACGGGAAGCTGTTGTTTAACGTAGGATTGAAACATCGGGTCGCAACAAAAATTGCAAGATCTCATGATTTTGTCGACTGAATAATTACACCGCTTGTGGCTTAACTACACTCACCTGGGTAGCAGTGAAGTTACTCAGCCGGGTATAAGGCTTCGGCGTACCAGTTATTAAACTAAATCCGGGAATTGATGGAAGGGAGCAAATTTCCAATCATTAGATTCAAAAGGGCAATTTAATTCTCACAGTCGAATTTCAGGTAATTCGATTTGTGTCACACTCATAAACACAAGAATATTGAATATTTATTACAGTCTCACTCTAAAAATCTCTTTAGCGATGCTCATATAAATATGGGACATCAATGAAAATTTAATAATTCGTAGAACTTTCATCCTAAAAAAAAAAAACAGTTCTTCTGGCATATACTTTTCTGTAGCTCGAAAAATATATATCAAACATACTCGAACATGTTTTGTGCATAAATATATACATGTTATAATTTGGGGGCTGAGTAGCCTATTTAATAGACACATTTTACTTTCTGTGAAAATCAAGATAATGATCTAGATATCATTTTCAAATTTTTAAAACTGGGATCCATTTCTCTTAAGGAAGTTACCAGTTCTATCGTAGTTTAGTTGAAGGAAAAAACTATACTTTTATGTAGATATACTAAATGTTAATGTTGGTTCAAGTTGTACAATTCCGGTTCTAATATACATTTAAGGAAGTTTGTTGTTGTGGCCGTAAACTTCCTTAATTTTTTTTCTGTAGTTCTTATTTATGACATTTCTAATATCTCTGTTGCACATTAAGTAATTCGTTCTTAAATGGCCTCAGATGTTCAATTGGTTTCTTCAGGTTCTTATCTCCTCAGAATTAATTTCATCTAGGATTTTCTCCTGTAATGGAAGATGTGCAAAGCAGAGTTAGATTACCCAAAGCAAAACACAACGAGGCATTGTTAGAAGGCAAATCCAAAAGGTGGCTATTGTGTAAAGAAGATAGATACAGAGGTTATGTTTAAACATTAAAACTATTAATGCTATAAGTTTCAAAGGTGACCGGTTGAATTTTTAGAAAGGATAAAAAACATTGAAGTCCTTGAAGCATTAATGCCAATTTTGGAAGTTCTTGGTGTTAGATAAAAGAGTTCTAAGCATCATACATGTCGTAGCTTAGGGTCAATTAACCCTTTCTGCATTTCTCAGCCAAGGTCCATGACGGCTATGTGCGTAGGAGATTTATAATACAAGCAGAGTGTAATTTAACTTAATGTAGGTTGGCCAAATAGTCGACTATCTTTGAGGTTGAGGGACAATAGGAAGATTGGTAAAAAATAACTTTAGTAGTAAACAAATTAATATTATTTTACAAAGTTAAAAGATGTTTTAAAACACCATATAACATTAGACGTACATGAGTTTCAGCGGCCATAAAAGGAGGGGGGGGGACCTTGCGGGAAGAACCGCCGTACAGACAAACGAACAGTGTTTGCCTAGGGTCGCTCGAATGACTTGGAGCCTAAACGAAGCCGACGATGGAGGCTTACACTGAAAGGGGAAGATAGTAGAGAGAGCAGTCGCACATGAGAGTTGCGCGTTTCTGTTACCTCGGAGATTTAGTCCGAGCGAGTAATCCTTGCCTTGGCGCAAAGTTCAAATAATAGTCTCTTGACCATGAGTATTAAGGGATGAACTTAGATCTTGCTTTCGAGTTAGAACCGAATCGAGACTGGGTGAGTTGCGTTCGAGGAGCGGGTAGAACTAATAGGGGGTAGACTCATGCGAATTAATCGAGAATAGCCGGAGCTTGAGGTCTTCTGCAAAACATGTGCAGAGTCCAACAAGATGGGAATAGCGTGAACTGACGGGGGGCGGGCAGAGGATACTGGCAGCGGGCGCCGTCGGGTACTGATGGGGCGGACATGCGGCGGATACTGACGGGGTGGACAGGCGGCAGATACTGCCTTCCAACTCTGGTGGGGTCGAATGGGGATTTCCCTTCCCAGTCCAAAGTGGAGGGTTCCAGGGTCCGACGCATTGGCAGGGGAGAGTAGGTTCCTAAGACAGCGAGGTGAAACTTTGACCGACTCCTGATGGGGCTTTTGCAACTCTCAAACCTATCGCTGCTCTCTGCGATTGTGAGCTTTCAGGCCACCATAGCGTCTCATGATTTCGCACTTCCATTAACGCCGACAAGAAGGGTCGACCAGGTATCTGTTCTCTCTTTCCCTCCATTGAAGGCGCGGCAGCACTTATCTTTTTCTTTCTCTCTTGTTTTCTCTGATCTTTGACACACCTCCATCCCTAGATGGAACTTCAGGGGAAGAAGTGACATCGGAATATGATTAATGGGTGTGGGAATATAAATTAAAGTTTCATTCAATAGCGGAGAAAGTTGAGAATACCTATGACAATTTTCAAAATGAACCCAAAGTACAAAATATGGGAGCTAGTGGGGGGCGGGGGTGCACTATACATATAAACAAGGTATATAATGCTATGGCATGGGTGCCGAAGGATTCTTTTTCTACGATATCATTGAGCGGGGCTCACTTGCCCGAGGGTGAGTTTATCTTACGATTATATAAAACTAAAAAAAAATTAAAGATATAAAAGGAATTCATTTTACACAGATAAACAAACAAAAATATACATATATATATAAAAGATACGCGTTTTCTTATTATATTGTTGAATATACAAATGTATTTTATAAACAAAAATTAATACATAGATAAAAATAAAGGAAATGAAACGCAATTAATTTAGAAAACGATCTAAGGGTTTCTACTTAAACCTTCAGGCATACAGTTATCGGTGCCTTTTAAATGCAAAATGCGGAATTGAAATTCATGGAGGAACAAGCTCCAACGCATTAACCGACCGTTATTATTCTTGACGTTACGTAGATATGATAGGGATTTGTGGTCCGTTTCCACTACAAATTCGTTGCCTACTGAACACATTGTAAATTTACGGATTCCTTGAATGATAGCGAGGGCTTTTCTCTCAATTATCGCATAATTTTTCTCTGGCGCGAGTAATTTTCTACCTTCGTAAGTGATGGGGAAACTTTCGCCGTTATTATCATACTAGAGAAGGACTCATCCTATACCGTCATTAATGGTATCGGTACGAATGCTAAAGAGTTTGTCCGAGTTAGGGAGGCGGAGGATAGGAGCAGATGCCAACTCCTCCTTGAGTTGGTTAAAGCTGTGAGTCGAAATTGGCGTCCACTGGAGGCGTTCGGCGGACTTATTCTTTAATAGCTTGCAGACATGGGCGCAGATAGTTGCAAAGTTGTGCATGAAGCGACGATAGAACGGGTCAGAGCCTATAAAGGATCGCAGTTGCTTTTTTTAGTGGGCAAAGGCATGTCCACGATGGCCCGGATCTTTTCTCTCTAGGGGGCTAACCGATTATTCCCGATATGAAAGCCGAGGTAATCGATAGCGCCCAAAGCGAAGTGACACTTGCCAGGGCCAATCGTCAAATTTTGTTCTCGGAGTCGATAAAAAAGGGCTTGAAGGATGGTCAAGTGTTGATCCCAATCTTGGGTAGTGACATAAACATTATCAAAGTAGAAGCTGACGTTGGGTAAGCTTTCTAAAATCATCATAATCCGGTTATAATTTCTGCAAGCCGTCACCAGACCAAGAGAGAGCCGTTGAAACTGCACAAGCCCCTTTTCAGTGGGGAAAGCATTAAATTTCTTCGCTTCCTCATTCAGGGGGATCTAATAATAGGCGTTGCATAAATCCAACTCGGAGATGAACTTGAACTTCTTAAAAAGGTGGAGGTTCTGATCTATGGCGGGAATTGGTACGGCATCGAATACGGTAACCGAATTTAGTTTCGAAAATCAATGCACATTCGATAAGAACCATCGGCCTTCTTTACCATGACAACCAGAGAACAATAGCTCGACCCCTGAAGTTTATCCATTTCTTTATTGGATTCTTCCCGGAGGTGTATAGGCAGGTATGGATTTAAACCGATAGGTTCCAGGGTGCTTAGTTGGATATTGTGCTTAAAGTGGGTAGCACAACGGGGATCTTGTTATGCCGTTATCAAAACGACTCAGGAGCGCTTGCAGTTGATCCTTTTGAAGAGAGGATAGCTGGCACATATTTTAATTTCCGCAGGCGGGGAATTATCAAAGTTGGGCAAGACATGCAACGGGTATTCCTTATCATGCTCCACACAGACGACTTAGATTACGCAAAAGAGGTCTAGAGGGTAGCCAAATTCCACGGGGATTCTTCTTCAATGGCAACTATCTGGTTGATGTTTGCGCACCGGTGGTACCGCTTGACCATATTAACATGGAAAAGCTTTATTCCCTAGGTTGTTTTAATAAGGTAATCGACGGTGCCACGCTTCTCAACTATGTGGTAGGGGCTCTTCCACAGGCTCAACAATTTTGTTTTGTCCGTGGGGAGGAGAAGCAAAAGTTCTTTTCTGGGGTTAAATTTCCTTTCTTTCGACTTGCAATCAAAGTATGTCTTATACTTGTCAAAGGTGATATCGGCGTTCTGAGACGTAATTTTGGCGCACTTTTCCTGCCTCTTTGTTAAATCCAGTAGATACGAATAAGAATTTCTGGATACTTTGAATCAATTTCTGATTCGAATAAAATACATTTAGGATACTCAGGGAGCCTTAGACATTTCTACCATATAAAAGTTTAAAGAGGGCGAATCCTGATTTACGATAGGGGATTTTACGATAGGCAAAGAGGGCTACCGAATGGTAGCGGTGCCATTTAGCGGGATGATCTGCACAAAACTTCCTAAGAATAGCCTTGAGGCTACCATTTAGCCTCTCGCACATTCCATTCACACTCGCGTGAAAAGGTGTGGTAAACAGGGGCTTGATCATCAATAATTTACCAACGTACTTCATAAATTCGCAGGTGAGTTCACATATTTCTAGAAAAATAAATCTCAAGGAGTAAGATCAAAGGAGCAAGGTGCCCATTCCAGGTCACCATACAAGCATATGACTCGTTGCGGAAATCTTTCGTGGTGTATCGCAAGCGTTTTGCGCGAAGTGTGGCAGGTCGCTCCCCCGTGCTGCAATTAGAGCTTGTTAATCTCCGTATCTTCCGAACTCGGCCATAAATGAGTAAATATCATGTTTCAGTAACGTTCATCATTAATGATAACTTCATTCCCCTCATCATCTTAAAAAAAGAACGGTCCAAGGACTCCATCTGTCCAAAGATCTCCCCGCACAGTTGTTTTCACTGCATGCATTTTACTTTCTTGCATTATTCAAGGATTTTCATTTCTCCAAATCCGGCAGTTCTGTTTATTGACAAGTTCACTCAAGTTGAAGTAGCCCTCGTTACTGAAAATGATTTTCTTTGCAAAACTTTCGTCGCTGCAATTCTATCCACATCTATCAGCAAACTCCTTCCGCATCCCATGGTCAGGTGACTGATGATGCTACGTTGGTTGAATTTTGTTCGCATTCATAAGAAATCTTTATGCAGAATTTGATGTGATGAACTGGTCGGGATTTCCAACTGCTGCGAACGTCGGCGAATTGGTTTTCCCTGACTCAGAGTGATACTGTCTTCCACAACAGCAATTTGTTACTCTGTCCGACAAGAACGATTCCTCCCAGGCGATCTGGCAGTTGCAACTGAACCAGTTGTTTTAAACTTGGTCATTAATCTGCCAACCGGAAACTGCTTCGAAGTGTTCGAACTGTTTGTGTCACACTTTCTCCGTTTTGGTAAAATGTCTTGACGATGAGAAGGCGCTGCTCAGTTGTAAACTGCTCCATGGCGCACCACACACAAGTTTTATGTAAACAAACAAAAAACTATTCATCGTAGTTGAAAAGGAAAGCAAACCTGATAAAAGCAGACCTTTAAACTTAAAAACACAAAACTGGTGCCTATTTCAAATTTGGCGCTATTTATGTAACACTCTTTAAGTGTAGAGGCGGATAAATTTTAAAAAATCTCGAAATAGTGAGGGGATAGATTTAGGATTGCATACCAAGACGACCAGATATTAACGAATATCTTTTTTCCTTTATGGCTCTTCATCTTGTTGACTGTATAACGGCCAAGCGTTTTAACCCAACATATTGTATAACTCCATTTCGTCTTAAGATGGATTTATATTCAAAGTTATTGTTCAGAATCTGAAAACAAGGTAGCATGAAATAAGAAGAGGGAAAGGATTAACTCCTTAAATCTATTTTTCCTGCCTATTTCGTTTACCATAAGTAAACACAAGACTAATTATGAAAAGGAGATAAATTAACCTATACAGTTATTTTGTCCGAACAGCATGTCTTGATCATCTTGTAGGGGTTGAAAATTAAACTAAGATATAAAGATCGGAATATGTAGACGAGGAAATTTCCTTCTCTTATTTGCTAGAATTAAGGCCTTAAAAGAGGGATTATTATACCTTGACTCACTTATTTTACTTTAAAAATAATAATAATAACCATTATATCGAATTATAATATTAAATAATTAATTACCTTATATTTGTCAAAATTTCGTACATCCGAGAACAAATGCCATTCCTTGAGAATCCTGTTTTGGGAAGATTATAAGTAAGCCCTCAACATCCTTCCTTTGTTATAACCTACATGCAGCAATGAAAATTCAATTCAAAGGATATAATTTGTTCGAAGAAAAAGTGTTCATCTTTCTGAAAGATCCTTTACAAATATGTAAAAGAGGAGTTTATCGAAGTGTCTTGAATAAGTCTCGTTAGGCTTCGAAGCAAAAGACTTTTAAGGCACCTCTTCGAGCGCGACATAATCAAAGAACCGTTCATTTCCTCCGAAAAAGTTACGATATTGGGACACGTAAAGAAGTATTAAAAAGAATAATGTTGGATCTACTTACTCTGCCCATAGTCTCCATAAAAAATATATAATAAACGAAGTCCTTAATTAACAATATATGACTCAGGTTTTACACCCAGTGTGATGGAGACAAATAATTTACAAGCGATTAGGGGGAAAACAACGCGTGTGTAGATTGAAGGATTATGGCTTTTTAGCTTACTTTCTCTCACTCTGCTTGAATCAAAAGGAATTTTCTACATTTGCCACCCTGAGGGAATATGTGGTGGTATGAGTTCCACCTCGAAGATAACGGTAGGAACTAACATGAATGATAGAGATGGATGGAATAGAATAGTATTAAAATCGGCCTGTATAGGCAAACCAGTGGGGTCTATCACAAATACCTTTTGCTCCTGATAATAATGAACGGACTGAGAAAGAGATACAAATCGCTCTTCCTATTAGAGCCATCTTAACCTCTTAAGATTATGATTAACTTTATCCCGGAAGAAGAAACGAGTGCCTGTAGAATCATCACCAACGGTATGCTCAAATTAATTTAATCAAACATCCAATACAACTTCTCATCTAGAGATGAATAGACCTCAAGATTGCAGAAGTAATTTAAATCTTCGTAAATACAATGATACCCTTCTTAACTTGTTATATTAAATCTTAAATTGTTTGCCCAGTTTTTTTTAGTAAAGAAGAGTAACAACAGACAATGGGACATAATAATATACATATATATACAATATTAGGAAATTAATCTCTCTCTAAATTATATCTCTATTTGGTCGATCTTTTATTTCTTTGTTTCTCTTCGATGTTTTTCTCCTGCTTCGATCCATTTCCTTGAGTAACACTTCAGGCTTTAAGCCAAAGATTCCTCGAGTTTTGCGTTTATGATCTCACAGATTAAAAACTACACAGTGGCTTGATGTTGCGGTTAAATGTTAGGGAAATATGAAAAAATCATAATTAATTTCAATTATTAAAAAGATAATCAATGTACTCATTAAGGTGGAAGATATGAACCAAGGTATTGGGTTAAGGTTTTCTGAGCCGAATTTTTATCGTTTCTATTTGTTAAATTTTGTATCTGATTTTGATTAATTGAGTAGAATTTTTCTTTGTTCTCTATAATAAAGATTAATTAATTTGAAAAATACCGGGTCTTGAAAAAATTATGTTAAACTCTGTTGTTTTATCTGCCGAGATGTATATTTGTGTGATAGAAAAATTCCGACAACAAAATTAAAGTTCTACTTTTCTGGGAGTGAAAAGAATCGCGATCATTTCTCACATGCCCGCGTATCACAACAAGTCCGACATCGCCAGGCAGCTCAACGTCAGCCGATCAACGTTCACAGAGTCACGAAGACCCTCGAAAACGTGGAAAACCTCAATTATCGACCTAGTTCAGGGACGTCTGAATTTTTCAACAGCTTGGCTGTGAGAAATGCCTTTGAAAGAGTTCCAAAGCTCAAAATAACTGCGCGCAGAAAGAAGAAAGAACATCTCGATGGCCACGGTGTCTAGATCGGTCAAGAATGGTGGAGGCAAGAGTTTGAGGTGCGTGTAGAGGCAACTGCTCATCGAAGTTATGTGAGAAGAACGGCGAGAGTAATCTCATTGCCTTCTCAACGATTTGAAGTGTAATGGCAATCGAATTTTTATATTTGTTTATGAAAAGATCTTCACGGTCTATCTGGTCATTAAATCCAGAAGGACCGCATGGTAAGCATCGCGGCTCATTACAGTGACATATTGGCTACGAAATTCATTCCCTCGGTGATGAAAATCCCAAGGATGGCGGAATGTGTTATTCAGCAGTAGAGCGTCCCAGCGATCACAACCAAGAACGTGTAAGAGTGATGTGGTTGAACATGAACCACTAGAAGAAATTTTGGTCAGCAGAATTCATCCAACCTCAATCTCCTCGACTAGAGTGTGTGGGCGCATATTGAAGAAAAGGCAGGCAAAGTCCGCAAAGGGAACGTCGAAGAGCTGAATTCTTCTGTCAACCTAGTGTGTGCCAGCATGATGAAGGACTTCGTCCCAACATGTGTGTGGCCTTTTAGGTCACGCCTGGAGCGTGTGCTCGCACCGAGTGCTGCCACTTTGATTAAGCTTACAATGTAAAGCATGTAGACGTGTCTAACTGCATAAAAAATATCATTGTTTCCTTTGTTGATTATGTGTGCTAGTTATTATATTGCTGGCCTAGATAGCATATAGCATATACATATATATATGTATATATATATATATATATATATATATATATATATATATATATATATATTGGTGTATGTTAGGAGAAGAAAGGCTCTTAACTAAAACGACGAACTACCCAAAATTTACACCAGATTCGTTGATGAAATATACCTCACATTTAATGATGAACACCAATTACTATAACTCCAAAGGAGGTAGAATCCCATTGTGTTCTTAAATTTGCATACGAATTAAGTCTAAGTGGCCGTATTCTCTTCCTGGACGTAGACGTAAAACAAAACAGCGACGGAAAATATACCACCACCGTCTATCGAAAAAGGACATACTTCGGTCGATGCCTTAACGCCAAAAGTGAGGGCACCGAGAACTATTAAAAAATATGTAATGAGCTCATACATAAGAAGAGCCATCAAGAACTGGTCAACCTGGAGCGCACTTGATGAAGAATTTTGAAGATCAAAACAGATTCTGATCAATAATGGCTACTCAAACAGAGAATTCGACAAATCACAAAAGAAAATTCTCAACTACAAGTTTGTGGTAAAGGAAGGAAGAGAAAAATAAAACTAATACCACTCTATTACATGAACAAAATAAAGGATGCTTACAAAACAGACAAAAGAATACTACAAGATATCATAACAAGTAACACTATAAAAGAAAATAACAAGTTATCCTTACGAATTTATTATAAAAATACAAAAGTAAGCAACTTATTAATGAAAAACAACCTCCGCGAAAAGCAATCCATATTAAAGGCTCCAAAGTGGATGTATAAAAGGATATGTAAAAGATGATTAAAAATAATTAAAAAATCCAAAATGTTAATACTTAAATTGGGTTCAGTAACAAATGAATATATGTTTATAAGTCGAGTACTCACACATTATCAGATGGATTTACAAACCTAATATCTGAACTTTTTATAAATGAACCTTGTTGGATGGAGGCGAAGACGAAAGAGAGTGAGAGATGGACGGTTACAAAATTTGGATATTGGCAGTTTCATTATTGTAAAGTATTTTAAAAGAGTTTAATATATATATATTGTCGAGGAATAGGTCACCTTCCAAGATAATACGTCTATATATACATATATGTATCTATTGGTTGGGAGGGAAGAGATGGAAGCCACGGAAATATGTATATATACAGTTATATAAACATATATCTTCTAATGTACGAACGCGCCCTTCGCTATGTACAAGTACGTTCACTTCATAGGAGTAATCCGTTGATTACGATGTATATGAGTGCGATTTACTACAGGGGCCGATAGCGTTTAATGAATTTACTAAGTTGGAGCTCAAGGATATATTTAAACAATGAAAACCAAGAATATATATTAATAAGTGACTAGTTAATATATATATATATATATGTATATATATATATATATATATATATATATATATATATATTTATATATATATATTTATATATATATATATATATATATATACGGGAAAAATAGGTAATGAAAATAGGGACAATTTTGACAGAATATAGACTAATTGGCCATCGGGTAACGTTAATTACTAGTTAATCAGCTTTTAAATGGGATACTATCGATTAGTTATACAGAGGGAATATTTATATGTCGGAAAGGGGGTCGATTAACGGGAGATACAAGCAAGGGGGGTTGTTTTACCTTACAGGGGTCACCTCGAGGAAGGGGAATCCTTTAGCAACTCAGCGCGGGCAAATGGAGACGGAAAATGGACGTGATTCTAGGCCCAATATCCTGATGGTGACGAGGATGAACGAAGGGGGGGCGAAAACGAGTCCACGATCCTCCTTGAAGACGGACGATGGCACCTCTGCTCCAGATAATTGAAAACTCCAAAATTCAAGACTCTGACGTGGCTTGACGCGAAGTCTTACATGAGAAACTGGAGAGCATTTAGGGGGGGGGGGTTCAGATGAGACGAGAGGAATCCCGGCCAATCCTTCGTGGATGAAGCGATTTGAGGCTTGCTCTTAACAAAGTAAGCCGTCATAAAAGAGATGGATCTGCCGGGTGAGATCCTCCCTCGCTGGTATAGTCGAATACCAGGGACTTGCGGAAACAGACTCACGATCTGAACCGAAGGTGATGAATTCTCAGACTCAATCTGCCTATATTCGAAAACTCACAGTATTTATATGACAGCCATTTTTTTGCTTTCTCCTCGTTGTCAGACTCAAACGACTGGCTGACCACTTTCCGCGGCCAGATGGATTAGCGTCTGTCGCCTGACCCAAGTCTTAATGGCCTTTAAGATGTGGATGAGAAACTTTCTGCTAGCAGTTTCCGGACTACGAAGATTAGCGCTTCCTTGGCGAGGTAAAAGCTTTTAGCGTTCCACCTAATTAACTGGACCTGTGAAGCGGCTGACGGATATTCAAATTCTTTCTTCTTTTATTTTTCTTTTTGGATTCAGAGATTACTCCACATGGAGTTATACTTAGGAAACATAGAAAGGTATGGAATTCATGAAACAAATAAAGGGGGTATTCTTATTCGCCTCTCTTTTCCAAAATGGCGTTTTTCCCGAAACGTAGGAGAAGGAGAAAGGGCATCTCGACCAAAACCCATCGGTATTAATATTTCAGCCGACACTACGGCCGTCAAGGTACAGGCTTTGCTCGGTTTGTTCCCAGACGACGGATAAAACTTATACATACATTTAGGTTAATGGGTAATTAATTACATAATTAAAATATATATAGTTTCATGGAAAAGCAATACCACAATTTAGACTAAAGATTCAATCAAGCGGAGGGACAATCCAGGGAATAATAAAAAAATCAATAATGACAACACCTATATACAAGCAATACACTAAAATACGGGCGTACACACACACGCACAAAAATAAATTTTACATGGGCGAGCAATGGGCTCGAATACATACATGAAGTAATAGGATTTATGGAGCTCTACCTTGGTAGAGGAGGGTTCTCTACTAGATTCCTACTAAGGCTGTCTGCTACACAGTTTTCACTACCTTTTAAATACAAAGTTCAGAATTGATCTTCAATCAATAGTAGACTCCAGCGCATAAGCCTTCCGTTTTGGCTTTTACAATTTATTAAGTCCGCCAGACGACGGTGATCCGTTTCGATCACGAACTTCTGACCTATCAGATACATTTTAAATTTCCGGACACCAAAAAATATTGCCAGAGCCTCAAGTTCTATTGCTGCATGGTTTCTCTCGCGCGATAACAAATTCCAGCTGGCATAAACGATAGGATAGCTATTCCCATCTTATTCGTACTGCAGCAACACATAACCGATGCCATCGTTGCTGGCATCCGTACGTAATCCAAAAAATTTCTTCGGGTTTGGGAGCCGTAATATGGGAGCAGATATTAGCCTATCCTTCACCTGCTAGAAGTGGGAAATTGCCTTAAGGCTCCAAACGAGAGAACCTGGGGAGGTTTTCTTAAAGAGAAAGTTCAGAGGGGACGCTAAGGTGGCAAAGTTTGGAACGAAGCGCCGGGAGAAGGAGGTTGAACCCAAGAAGGAACGTAGCTGCTTCTTAGTATGGGGAAGGAGCATATCTGAAATGGTTCTGACCTTTTCTTGCTGTAGCCTTAGTTGATTTTCCCCAATGTGAAATCCAAAGTACTTGATAGTATCAAAAGCACAATGAAACTTGGAGGGACCCATGGTCAGACCATGCTCTCGGAGCCTATTACAGAGGAAAAGAAGGTAGATTAGATGTTCATCCCATGTGCGTGTAACTACGTACAAATTTTCAAAATAGCATGACACATTGTTCAGACCATCTAAGATGCGGCGCATCATTCTGTTGTAATTATTACAAGCAGTAACTAAACTCAATGGAGACTCTTAAATTCCATCAGCGCTTTTTCTGTTGGGAGGCAGTGTATTTCCGAACCCTATCCTTGAGGGGAATATGATAGTACGCCTTGCATAAATCTATCTCAGAAATAAATCTGGCGTTTTCTAACAAATGTGGGCTCTGATCTATCAACGGGATTGGTTTGGGATTGAAAACCGTTACGGCGTTAAGTTTTCGAAAGTCCACACACATTCAAACGGACTGCACTGGCTTTCGAACCATAACAATGGGGCAACAGTAATATGAAGAAGAGGGTTCGATTATTTCTAATTTTAGTAAGTTTTTCACCTCGGCATTGAACGCTGATCGCAAATGAATGGGCAAAGGGTACGACTTGGATCAGATCGGTTCTTGTGTAGGCAATACTATGTCATGCTCGAATTGGTTCGAGCAACCAGGCTTCTCGGAAATGACGTTTGGGTAGGCTTTTAACAACTGTGATAGCTGGGCTTTCTGAGCAGGCTCCAGGTGGGGATTTGGATCGATCTCCTTGGGGGTAGTCTTTTTACGTTACGAAGAGCAACGGGAGTGGATAGTCATTTCTAGCTTCTACGCATATTGTTTGGATTAGGTTAAGAGGTTCGGGGGAATAAGAGGCTTCCACCACGGCCTCTTCGTCCAGAGCAACAATATTGTTGATGCAGGCGTGGCGGCGGTAACGTTTGAGCATGTTGACGTGAAACAATTTGTTACCAGAGGGCGTTTGGATAAGGGAGTCCACGGGGCCACGGGCTTTGAGGACTGAAAAGGTGCCTTTCCATTGTAAAAAAGTTTATTTATTTGTCTCCGTGGGTAGGAGAAGTAGGACCTCGTCACCGGTCATGAACCGTCATTCTTTTAACTTAATTTTAATATGGGTCCTGTCATAAGAGCTGCGGATTCAGAACGAACGCGTAGGGATGGTGGGGGAGGAATGGAGGTGAAACGGAACAACGGTTTATCCTCAACTAGGTAGGAGACCTCCTTGTTACCACGAACGGATTCGCGCTCGTTGGTCCTCAACTTTTCTCACACTGGCTGTAAGGAAGGAAACTCATTCTTGGCCTTTACAAAAGACTCGTTGTTCAGAGTCTCGTACTAGGAAGAAAAGGGGGGTTCTAAATTCAATAGGGTTGCCTGGTTCTTTATCGCTTGGGCCCTCGTGATGGCGAACTGAGCAACGGGACTAGGGGAGAGTTGCTGTCACTGGTTGACTAATATGGCGCATAATTTAATAGGAGCTTCTACGTCGTCATTTGAAACGGTGAAATATTGGCATTCGATGCAACAACGGTCCACTGGAAAGCGGTTAGATCCTCCCAAGTAGTCATGGAGTACTGCAAATTCATCGTGGTCTGAGCTCACTGGAGGCAGCAACTTTTCCGCTACGACGATGCACGTGCATCCCGTATCTCTGACCAGGGTTGAAACCCAGGAAACATTAACCGATCCGGTTTCAAATTCCAGTCCACCGGGGGAGCTCTTTTTAATAAAAAATTAACTTAAGGTCCCGGGGGGCCATTCGCTGTTGGGGAAGCAGGCGTTTCGGGGCAAACAGACGGAAGAGAAAGCGAGGCACTTACTTGGTGGACTTAGTGGCTGGAAGCAGAACGGAATTGTGAATTTTGGGTACAGTTCGTCATCACATGCCGGGGGTTCCACGAAAAGAAACAGACGATGGGTCGTCTGGGGTGATCCGACGCAGGGGGATTAAAGACGGGTGGCTTAACATCCCTAGGTCCTAACCGGGGATGATATTTCAGTTTGGAGAGACCTTGGACCTTTACAAATATGAGAGCATTCTCCGGGTTAAATTTAGGGGAGTGGCCTTTACTCTTGGGGGAGGGAAGATGACTCTGCTAGGGATCTTGGGGGTAGAGATTATGATTGGCCGCTTACAAATCAGCTTCTTCGATGCACTCTTTGAATGAAGCAACTCCTTGGTCCTTTACGAATGCACGGATTTCAGAGGGTAGCGTAGCCATCAATTGATCCCACAAAATGAAGGCGAACAGAGACTCCTAGTTACCGTTTACCTGGGCAGAGAGTCCAACCAAAACTGCAGACTTCTTCTGATGGTGAAACCGAACTGGCGGTAAGTCTGACCAAACCTTGCCCTACAGAAGTCCAGATTCATGTTGATCGCAGCCAAGAGTTCGGACTTAAGGGTCGAATAGTTGAGGGTAGCCTCGGTGGGTAGCGAAATCAAAATATCTCGCAGCTGGGTATTAAGGAGAGGCAAAAGTCGGGCGTCTCCATCAGTTTGGATATCCCAGTGATTTACCTCAAAAATCTTTAAGAAATGAGTGAGGTAAGCACTGAAATGCTCATCGTCCTTAAATGCTTAGAGCTTCAAAGCAAGGATCTGGGGGCTTCATTACTGGAACTAACTGAGAGGGTTTATAAGTTATTCCTATTTAACTCCCTTGCATGGTGCCTCACCCTTTATCTTTCTTCAGCTTCAGCTTCTCTTCGTCTCTGCTCAGCTTCAGCTTCTCTTACTTCTTTCTTCTCTGCCCTTTCGTTTCTCTCCTCATACTGAATATAGGCGACTAGCTCTTTACCCGAGAGGCCAAGCATCATACCCTGTTGCCTAAATCTCTCGAAGGACGTCATCTTGTTTCCTTACGCGAGCCTTTGCCACTCGAGTAGTTAAAGAATCTTACGACAAATAAAATGGGGCTTTCGCAATAGTTCCCCAAAATTCTAAATGAAATCTTACCCTTGTCATCACACACATAGACAAAAGCAATATATTATGATAAATATACTAATTCCTATATGAGTACCTGATATAGAACCTCTTAATCCGGCACGGGGATTACAAAGAGGGGAATTTAAAAGATTTTGTCCCGAAACACACACAAAGAAATGGCTTGTTACTAAATATGGCCTCACGGGCACCACAAATGACTGATTACTCGAAATAAAATTAAAAAAATTAGAAAAGAAATTATTCTCCAATCTTTGAATAAACTTGACCCAACTTGGTAAATTTTCTATTAATTCAACGAAAGGGGTCCTCAATTAATCTAATAAACCTGACACCAGAATTTATTCGATATATATATATATATATATATATATATATATATATATATATATATATATTTCGAGGAATAGGTCACTTTTCCTGACAATACGTCTATATATACATATATGTTTCAATTGGTTGGGAGGGAAGAGATAAAAGCCACGAGAGTATGTATGTATAAACAGTTGTATATACATACTTATATTCTCTAATGTACGTACGCGCCCCTCGGTAGGTACAAGTACATTTACTTCGTAAGAGTAATCCATTGATTAGGAGGTTTTACAGTTTGATTTACTACATGGGCCGAGAGCGTTTAATGAGTTTACCAAGTTACAGTTCAAGGATATATTTAAAGAGTGAAAACCAAAAATGTAATTTTAACAAGTCACTAGTTAACATATATATATATATATATATATATATATATATATATAGATATATATATATATATATATATATATATATATATATATATATATATATATGAATCCACTAAACCACATTGAAAGAGAAAACGGAATAATATACGGAAAATATAGGTTATGAAAAGAAGGACAATCCTGACAGAATATAGATTAATTGGCAATCGGGTATCGTTAATTACTGATTAATCAGCTTTTAAATGGGATACTATAATTCAGTTATACAGAGGGAATATTTAAATGTCGGAAAGGGGGTCAATTAACAGGAGATACAAGGCAGGGTCGTTTTACCTTAAAGGGGTCACCTCGAGTAAGGGGAATCCCTTAGCAACTCAGCACGTGGAAATAGAGACGGAAAATGGACGTGATTCTCGGCCTAATTTCCTGATGGTGACGAGGATGAAGGGGGGGGGGCAGAAGACGAGTCTCTGATCCTCCTTGAAGACGGACGATGGCACCTCTGCTCTAGAGAAGCGCAACTTCGAAAAAAAAGACTCTCACGAAGCTCGACGCAACTTCTCACACGGGAAACTGGAGATCCTTGAGGGATGTTTCACTTGAGACGAGAGGAATCCCGGCTAATCCTTCGGGGATGAATGAAACGATTTTAAGATTGCTCTGGACAGAGTAACCCTTCACAAAAGAGATGGATCTGCCTGTTGAGATCCAAACTCCATGGTATTAGCGAATACCAGGGACATGGGGAAAGAGACTCACGATCTGAGCTGAAGGCGACGGTTTCTCATACTCAATCTGCTGATATTCGAAAACCCAGGGAACGGCTGACGGATATTAAAATTCTTTCTTTTATTTTTCTCTTTGGATTCATGAAACAAATGAATGGGATATTCTTCTTGGCGTCCCTTTCCCTTACATATATATATATATATATATATATATATATATATATATATATATATATATATATATATATATATATATATATAATTGTTTTAAGTGGAGGTAATGCAGATTATAGGAATCTGCTGCAGTCCTACAAACCCTCCCTACCTAAGAAATCCCCCCCACTTTTCCCCCTTTTTAATACAGTCTTGCTAGTTTTGGATAACCCTGAGGTGACCATAGTGTCATAGTGCCAGTGGTTCGGCTGCAAGCATGGGAACACTTATTCGCTGTGGTAGTGCTTGTTGCATTGAGCGAGGCACCAAAACGAGTGAAACTGGACGGACATTAGGTGTTATCCTTTTTAGTTCCTTCCGAGATTGCGTCAAGCGGGACGTGGGGGCGTGCGTGTGTCCGGTTATCTACTGACGGGGTCACAGTAGTGGAGAGATTTGCTCCTGACTGACCACCGCTGTCGACGAAGATTTCTGCAACACATGATGCGGAGCCAGCAAAAATGAAGGGGAAATTTTGTAGCAGGGGTGATTGAAAGACTGCTTTACAGGTTAATTTTGGGACTTTCTGGACCATAATTGGTTATATTGGGAGAAGAAGGAGGTAAAAGATTTACATAGTGAACATTTTCAATAAACGTGGATTTTAAGCTAGGCTTCCAAACGTATTTTTATGAAAGTATCAGATTTAACAATATAAAAGTACCAAATTTTACGAAAAAAGTACCAAATTTCTAAATTATTATATTTTGCCTAAAAATCAACTGAAATGCATACTATTTTATTATTTATAATATACTTGGCTTTATTTTAGAGTGGCTTACACATATTTACTGTACATACTTTATGATTATAAGGTTGCATCCTCAACAGGTTCCTCTTTATATCAATGTTCTTGCTTTAATTTAGAACAAAGCTCTTGATCAGGTGTGTAAGTTGTGAAGTTTACATCATGAAAAAGACTTTTTGAATGTAGCAGAGCATTAAGTGTTGGAGTATGGAGTTTAGACCTATAGTTGACTTTAATGTTATTTAGGACTGAAAATATTCTCTGGGCTGTAGCTGAAGAATGTGGTAATGAGAGTAGCTGAAACATAAAGCATTATAGGATCGGATAACGAGCTTGATCCACTTTTTTTCTTTAAAATTTTATGCAAATAATCTTCTGGTTTGGTAGCATCAGTTATGTCATTGTTATCTTGAAGATTAAGTTCTCTCCATTCTTTATTTTTAGCTTCAATCTGAATCTCCTGAATAAGATTTGGAAATTTGCATGCAAGAGGATCAATTGAACTTAGACCATTGAAATCAGGTATACTAACTGAGTCTAGTGCCTCTAGAAGCTTTAGATTACTAAAGAAATCATGTGCAAAGAAGTGCTGAAAATAAATCCTTTCTAAGGCGCACATAAAAATTTAGTGTTATTACATGAAATTGTTTCAATTCAATGTACTAATAGATGAAGTTTCTTTATGTAGATGCTTTCAACTTTTGCTCCTCTGTAAATTTTAGTTATCAGAAGATACACAGATGGATCATTGATGTTAATTTCATGTAGCTTTTTATTTTTTATAATTTCTTTTTCAACCAAATTACCAAGTATTCCCTTAAAAGTACATGTGATAGATTTGAGCAGTTTGTGCATTCTATATTTTTCTGATTGTAAATCTAAGTTCAAATTAATAATATCTGACAAAATATATGCTAAAAATGCATAATACATCTCTCTGTTTGAATTTATTAATGAGTTCAGCACATATAAAGCTACACTCTCATTATCTTCAGGAGCAGCAGAAGTAAAGAATAACACTAGAACTGGCCACTGTTCTAATATTCTTTTGACAACTTTCTCTGAAGATAGCCACCTTCTACAGCTTACATGTAATAATTTGTGGGGATTTGTTTGAGTAAAGGCTTGAAATTCTTCCTATTCCTGCAATCTTTTGGGGCTATTAGAATGGAATGAATGTATGCTTCTAGCAAGTTCTTCTAAATATGAAGGGAATTTTGAACAAGCCTTTGATGCACAGAGATGCATAGAGAGACAGACACAACCCAAAATAAAGAGCGAGAGAACTTTGTTTTTTAGTAAAGCCTACACACCTCCCTTCCGTCCCATCATTACACTAACATTGTCACTGGCAAATCGTTTTAAATTTTCAACAGAAATATTATGTAAGGTAAAGAACTTCAGAATGGTGGAAGAAATTCCACTAGCAGAGCAATCCTTGGCCTTCAAAAGAACGAAATAATTATCAATAATTTTTTGAGTGCTATAATCATAAAATCTAGCTAACAGAACAAGCTGATTTTTTGTACTTACATCAATAATTAATGAAAACTTGCACTGTTTTAGCTGTTTAGTGAGGTTCTCAATATAATAAGGACCTAAAACATTTTTAAATATTTAAGTAGCTTTCTTTTTTGCACATTTAATGTCTCTTCCTATTTTTGAATCAGGCCACGCATTCTGAATTATTATAGTCAAATTATCTATAAGTCTCACTGGTAAGTTATGTTTTGCAATAAATGAACAAAGTTTAAGCTCTGCAGCTGCTACATTTTTAATTTGAGCAGAAGATGTAGCTTGCAAAACATCAGTCAGTTTTATACTTTTATTTTCTGAATTAACATTTTATTATGTGTATCCGTTTTTCCGTGACTCTCCAGATGAGTTGCACTGCTTTGAATTTAGCAACGACAAAATTTACAGTATGCTCTTTCGATATTTGTTTTACTCGATTCTGATTATGATGAAAATTGAGCATATGATTATATTGTTTAATTCCTTTCTTGGGAGGAGAAAAACTTAGTTACTTTCGTCACTGCTTTAATTTTTCGTATTCTTGCTCATCATGAACGTTGTAAATCACTCTTAATTAATAAAATTAAACGAGAGAGTAAGGAAGCTCTTGTCACTAACGTTTACAACATGCGAACTGCCATGTGAGGCAATATAGATGGTACTTACAATACAACTAATGAACACGTTATATACCGTATGGCGCAACCAAGTTCCCAACTACACAACTGTTGTCTGGTAGGGATACGCCATACATACCCATTATAAACTGGCTCCTTATAAAATGTCTAGAAAATTATTTTTAACTAATATTGTCAATACAGAAATAATGCAAAGTATTTATTGCTACATTGTTC
Organism: Ceratothoa steindachneri; assembly: GCA_963969495.1. Lineage (NCBI taxonomy): Eukaryota > Metazoa > Arthropoda > Malacostraca > Isopoda > Cymothoidae > Ceratothoa > Ceratothoa steindachneri. Next base: position 15,169,217 of record OZ018319.1, read on the forward strand.
ACTTAGCCACGCTGTAAACTTATTTTTTACAGCAAACGAAAAAAATGGAAAAAAGTACGCAATTATCGCAGCGTAGTACCAAAAGTACTGTTGCACTCCCAAAGTACCAAATTTGGTACGCTAGTACCAGTATCGGAAAGCATGTTTCAGGCAGCCTATGAAAACAGTATCTTACTTGGAGCTCGGCTGAATAAGGTAGAACTTCGGTTTCCTAGAGATGACGAAAAAGGGTCCATCATAGACTGATTGCAAAGAATAGCGAGTTGAATCACGACAGGAAAAATTATGAGAACACATCATCTCTTTTGGCACGTAGGTTTTGAGATTGACAGGCACTCTATGAGCGGTTACCTTAATTTGAGCCATCACTCGTACAAAATTGTGTTTATCTGAAGCAGGATTGAAGTGAGAAGATAGAGGTTGCTCAGAAGCCGAGAGGAATTGACCAGGAAGGCGAAGTTGAATACCATACAGGAATTCAGCTGCAGAACAGGCAATTTCTTACGGCACGAGGGTTTTGGAATAGGCAGGCACTCTAGGGTCGGTTAACTTAACTTCAGCCATCACCCGTACAAAATGGTGTAAATCTGAATAAATTGAGGTGAGAAGGTAGAGGTTGCACAGAAGCAGAGAGAGATAAGGTAGGAAGACTTAGTAATCACACGTTATCAGAATGATTTACAAACCTGATGTCGGAACAATTTATAAACAAAACTTGTTGGATGGAAGTGAGTAGGGCGAATGTGAGATAGTGGACGCTTGCAAAATTTTGGAGTTTTGGCAATTACAATATTCTAACGTATTTTAAGATTTTAATATATATATATATATATATATATATATATATATATATATATATATATATATATATATATATATATATATATATAATTGTATATATTGGGAGTACTGCAGATTATAGGATTCTGGCGCAGTGCTATAATTGAGAACGGGGTAATGAGTGTAAAGGACATTTTCAATACCCAGTAGAGTACCAATTTTGCCAACATTCTATTTAATCTTTTTATGCTCTTCCTTGGGAGCTACTTATTCCGCTAACTTCCACTCCACTTTTAATTCACTTTTTGTAAAAAGAAACAAGAACTCTTCGACAAATTAAATGCATTTTCCTTACTTACTGGACGATGATCGGTGAATCTCCAAAGAGCTGCGATAGACAGCGCTGCAATTTAGAATTGGTGAGGATCTTGTGAGTCACAAATTAATAAAGATCTTATTCCATTCATCTTGTCTATCATTCCTACGCAAAAGGATTTTACTCCCATCCAATTAGGAAAACCTACAGACGAACTAATGCCACTTTATAAAGCACAATGTTTTAATGTAAATACTAGTGCTAAAAATTGAAGTGGTGCCCATTGTTTTCCAATTTAAAGCTCTCAGTTTTAATAATATGCGTAATACTCAGATGAATAATTTGCAATATAAGAAAGGTGCGTGTTCATTGCCTATCAATGCGTTCCCTGATATTACTCGAGCAAACTACTTTTTGCCTAATAATTACGAGTTTTATTAAAAATGTGTACTATTACGACTATGACTATTCCGTTCAAATCAAGAGCCTTTTGTGCGCCGCGCACACAAGGATATTGTAAAATGTGGTTCAGATGGTCAAAGCGAGGTAAAAACGTACAAATCCAACTATCATCTAGACCATCGTCTCCAGCTCTCTCGGAAAACTAAAGCGGCAGACCGCACTAAATGCGACACCCGACGTGCACACTTTACCTATGTCGCTCGAGAGTAAATAATAATTAAAGTGAATTTTTAATCAATGCATGTGCTAGTAGTGTACACAGAATTTCATCAAATTTTGTGCAGTTTTGTGAAATTCGTCCCTCGTGTTTTAATATTTCGACTACTAATGAAAGAAGAATAAAAGTACACAGTGAAGGGCACCAATTTTCGTACGTACTTTAATCTTTTAGTGTATTGTGCTCTTGGTATCCGCATTGATACTCAAACTAGGCTTGTAACCAACGTGAATCAATCCAGTGCACTCGTGCCATTGCTATTAATAATGACCTCTCGCATCTCTCAACCAATTGCAGAGCAATGTTTAGTAAATCCGAAGATATATTTAACTTAAGGTGTTTAGATGGACGCTCTTCCCACCTAACTCCGTTGTTTATACAATCTAGACTGTAAGCGTTCCTTCAACCTAAGCCTGTCTAAGGCTACTTTCAATGAACAAGTTACGAGTTGCAAAAGTAACATTGAAGCCGTATTGAGAGAAGTTCGGGTTCGTCCATCAAAGTCACCATAAGCTTCACAAATTCATCTGCTACAAGATAAAACAGAAAATATAGAGGGGTGGTGAGTTTCGCTATGTGGAAGAATAAGGAGAGAGAAAAGGAATTTGTTTTCCTCTCTCCCTCCTCCTTCTCCGGTACCTCGGGTTCTCCGTTTGCCTCTTTACTGCAAAAATTAGAAAAATGGAAAGACCATCAAAGGGGCAATGGGACTTCCCGCTATGGACACTCATCGCGATCCAAGGCAATTAAAGAAGTCTGTTGGCGATGAATCTCTCTCCCCGTCTTGATAATTTCGGAGTATATATTCGATACTTCTGAATTCACAAGCAGATTGTATTTGAAGCCGACATCCAGTACGTTAGCCCTTAACGTCTTTGTTAGTCGAGATGGAATCGACTATATTTTCGTCCAGAGTAGAATTGAGTGATTTTCGAAGCGCCAAGGATTTTTAAGGATCGGAAAAGCCATCCTCAAAGCATCTTCCGTTTGCCTCTTAAGGATAAGAGGCCCTATATTTAATTTCCCGAAGTTGGATTGAACATTTCGTGAGATGCCCACAAGTTTAAGGTCGGACTTACCTTCCTGGTCCTACTCAGAGCACACCAAGGTAAATGTGATTTAACTCCCGCTTCGTCACGCTCCTTCCACCTTTATCGCGTCGAACCTCAAGGATCACCTTTACTCTAAAACTTCCATAATTGTAAGATCATTTCTTAATCAATTATCTCATGGTTCAAACTTAATCGTTAGTGTCAATCGTCTTAGCAGTGAACCGTCAATATTTACTTGCATTGCCATCTAACTTGCCTTATATGTATATGTAATTTTTAGTCTTATTAAATTATATTTTTGTAGCCTTGTTTGAATATTTTTTTGCCTAGCAACTGTGTATTTAATGCACTCTTAGAGAAAGCCCCAGGTTGAGCCTTAATTTCGGTCAGTAGGTCAGTGTGCGTATAATAGCTTACACCTGGTCATACTACTACACGCTACCTCAACGTAATAACGAAACCGGAGCGTTATCCTCGGCCAGATTCCAATGAATTGAGTGGATATAGAAAAAAAGCTGTGGCAACTCCATTTTGGTTCTGAATTATCAATAAAATTATCAATAGTACAGCAAAAATAAATTATACAAAGGGCTCAGACACTCAATATTGTGAAATATATTTGTGCCAAGAGATTTATTTCTGAATATTTCAAATCACTTTGGTGTAAGCTTCACCTACGTAAAAGAGAATGACTGTGGTGTTCACATTACGATGTTTTTGTAAAGTAATAATGTATAGTTTTTGTCCATGTAACTAGTAAAACAAATGTGCATTGCAAGTAGAATAGGTTCATCAATGAAGCCTCAAAAATTAGTATCATGTGAATCATATAAGGCTTGTAACTGGCACGCCAAATGATTTATACACAGCACTTTACCTGTGAACCCAAGGTATACATCATTTATTATAATTGTAACATATAGTATAATCATAGGGACTATTTAAAAGACCCCGAAGCTTTATGTAAATACATACATATATGAATATATAAATATGTATATAAAAGCCATTTAAGAGTGTATCGTTATTAATGAAACAAATTGTTTACTCCCAGTCGATGTATTTTAGAAACTCTTAGGAAATACTCGATAAATTCGAAGGAGAGTTTGTGGCCTCCAAATTGCAAGGTCAAGTTGGCTCAGCGAGGAACCTCACAAATAAGCACCTTGTTGGACCTATGGAATCCGGAAATTGAACACATGCATTAATTACTGAAACAATATGCCATGTAATAAAGAATCTCCTCTAGAATAGAGCCGAAGACTTGTGGTACAATCGGACATGTGTTAAGCAAACATATATGTATTTTGCTCGAGGCGAGAATAATGAATTACAGAAGTTAACACGGCAGCAAACATATGCACATGTACACACACATACAAAAATTATTCACATAGCCGCAGTGAAAGGTCGGCTGTTTAAGCAAGCTTGGGATTCAGGTGCAGAGCTGAAAACAGGATGGCGGCGGCCATTGTTTGCTAGCAAAGGTCTGACAAAGCCAAAGCCGCGTCTTTGGGATTTTGACCACAAACAAATCTATATCTCCAAAACAAGGCGTAGAAAAGGCTCCACCCCAACATAATCATTGGATATTAATAGACCACGCCTATTTTTTCCGACTTAAATACTTGAACGCTTAAAGTCAGTAAAACACAGAGTAAGTCAGTAAAGCAGTAAGTCAGTAAGAAAGAGGCCCATTCAATCAGGATTCAGGAAGAGCCAGGGAGTCAGAGAGAAGCCATGGAGCAATAGACCTACTTACACACACTACACGCCTATCTCGATTTCTTCTTACGCCGAAGCTATCCGAGTTCTAAGCCCTAATAAAGAGTCGGAGATTTTTCAGTTTCTGATTTCCTTGCCACAGGTAATCCAGATTGATCCTTTAAACCTAGCTAACCTAATTTCAAACTGCGGTCAAGCGAATTCCTCTCTACGCTGAAGCATACGACAAGAACGTTCGCTGCGCCTATTAACTCTCGGACCCTATAACTGGCTACCTATTTCTTAACTTTAAGACCATTTAATAACCTCGAGACCCATTTATTAACTTCGAAGACCTTTCCATAAATGTACATGAACTCATAAATGAACTTGAATAAACGGAATTAAATTTAATTACATAATGATTAACATCGATCTTTTGTTATGGAGTAATAATATCCTCTATGATCCTCTCCCCGTTCCTTATCGTTGAGACTTCCCGGTTATGGGGACGAATACTCAGCATATGTCTCTTTAGTTCTTCGCCGTAATCAATTATCGGGTTTTGTGCAGCGGACAATGAGAGCGAAATCTTCATTCATGGCAAAAGCTGTGAAATTGATTTCCATTCTGATATCGACACTTTGCCACACCGTATAAGAATCTATTTCAGTATTTTCTCACTTTCTATTTCTTGGCAGGGGCAGAGAAACGGAAATTGCTCGCCAAAATTAAGTTACACATTCTCATCCCAAAGTTTCAATGATTTCACATTTTACCCGCCTAACCAATTACATCTCTGTGCGAATTATGTTGAAGATATAAATGCATAAGAAAAACAACTATACAAATGGCCAAATATCATAATCGTGTTTAAATCCTGTGATTGTAATCTCTTTACAGCTAATTTCATGCTCTAAATTTAGGTGATACAAAATTATTTTTTCAGGTAATCAATTTTTTAAAGAGTAGGAAACGGCATCCACACCTTCCTTTCTCTGCCTTAGCTCTCTTTTTTTCCATGGGTTTGGAAGCCTTTGAGGCAAGTTGATTCACCTGTCGCTGCTCAAAATATCGATCAACAACAAATCCTAGAATAGACATTCTCGCTTTTTAATCGCATGCGACTTTATATCTTACTATGTCGGTTGGTTCCAGGTTTCTTTTTTCTCGTTTTGGTAATAACATTGTAACTATTCAGCCCATTCTAACGAAATTTGAAAGTCCTCCCAAGGTTAGCTGGGGAATTATTTGCCAATTAGATCATAACTATTTGGCCGATTCGTACGATATTTGAAACCCTTATGTTGTTTTACATTCTCTTACGAATGATGTAATTGCCAAAGTCCTCCCAAGATTAGTCCTGGAACTATCGAAACGTTTGAAGGTCGTAATTTCATAAATCAGAATAAGTGACAGCATGCGACGTTTGTCAGCAGACCTTGTTTGTACAACTCTTGATTTACACAATAAATAACATGCCGCAATTCCTTTATTTAAGGAAAAGGCATCAAATATTTTTATTCTGCAAATAGCACTGTTTTCGTATATTTTCCATTCAAATAAGTATTAGTCATTTATTTTTATTGTGAATTGTAAATCAAAATGTGTCTCTAAATCTTTAAAGTTTGCTACAAAATTATTTTAACATCAATTTTATTGGTACGAGTATGTGCAGAGAGAAATTCATTTTATTTTTAAATCACTTTCAGCCATGCAGAAACAACTTTAAAATAAGGATTTAACTTGAATTCACTCCTATATAATTTTCACTTTATGCCCGACAAGTTTTTCTCTAATGGAGCGCAACACAATTTATTCTCGGAATTTTCTCCGAATATTTTTCTTTGGGTATCAATGTTTATTTATGTATCTGCAAAAAGAATTTATGCTTTCTAATCGTCCATCTAGCTACGCGAAATAAGAGTGACGAAATGAATATCTTCTTCCGCACTTTATAATAAACAAACTATGTTTAGTATAGGAGATATTAGGGTATCTCCAATCGAGAGTTAGGGTGAAAGGAGACATTTGGAAGTCTACAATCTGGACTAATGATATTAGGAGTTATTAGTGAATCTGCAATCGGGAGTCGTGATACATACTTTAGGCTACCTCCGCAACCAAACATTTTTAATAGAGGGGAAAACTGATCGCCAAAGACCACATCAAAAGGAAATCAAGAGGTTAAAAAACGCCATCCATCTAAAACCGCTACAGTCAGTTCTGGGAAGAGGGACGTTTCTTATCACATACTCTAGTTGAAAGGGGGTGGTCACTATTTAGATTAGGTTTTTATTTTAACTTTTTCCCTCATTGATAATAAGGAAAAGCCCGTAATATCCAACAAGAATTTAATAACAAAAAAATACCTGTATGGAAAGGGAAAGGAGCGAAGATAGCGAATTGAGAACAAAAAATACGGGCGAGAATGTTTTGGGATAACAATTCTCCTTCTAACTTTTGTGAATCTGTGGGTCGAAAGTATGAGTGTTAGTTACTTGCGTTGGGAATGTTTGTAAGCATGCAAATGATGCAGGACATAATCTTTTCCAGATTATAAAGTGAATTTTTTAACCTAAAAAATATTTCAAATTTTCATAATCAGCCAAATGAGATTCAAAATTACAAGAAATCGAGGATATCGAGATGAAGGCAATGAGGAAAAGCACTAGTTAGGTTAGTTCCCTGCATAGATTGCCTTTGAATTATACCCTCGTGGTAAATTTCCCGTTAGTTGGTTTTCTTCGTTTCCATACTTTAGAGAGAACGGTTGCACCTATATCTCGGGAAGTACTTATTTTATGTACACTCTACCGTTTTCTACTGACTTTTGTACTCAGTTTTTTAGCAGTAATTCATGCAAAATGGGAAACATGCGTACTCTCAAATCTTATTGTTTCACCCTTAGTCCATTGCATCATCTTACCCTTATCATTGAGATTTAAGGGGATTTCTCTTGTTTTTCTTCTTGTCCATTATCTTCCTTGCATTAATTTTCTCTTTAAACGCTTTAGTCAATTATATGTGCTGTATTATTCCTACGTTTAATAATTATAGAATTTTTTTAAAGGGCTCATCTACCTCCTCCCTTTATTCATCTTTCATTCATTTATTATTGTTTTTTCCTTCCCTTAATCATGTCATCATATCTTGCCACTTCCCTAGTATAATAATTGTTATTTAATTCCTGTAATAACAAAATAAACGATTCAAACTCTGTAGGGGGAGGGGGCACGACGCTCTTTTACCTAGACTTTTATTATAGGAAAGGTTCTTCATTTTATCCTCGGAGCCATAATTTTACTCCATTTCAAACACCTGGTCTTCATTAAGCTGCCAAGGCTCATTATCGTGCTAACGGGGATTTCCTCCATTGGAAAGGAGGATTGAATCCCTTTTCGACTGTAGTGGAACCCCTGTATGTACAGCAGCACTAGGTAGATTTTCCAATCTTGCTTGCCCACTTCAAAGAGTTGAGTTTTTAAGCCTACATTTTCTCACCGCATTTTTCACCCATGGTCATCCCACTCCTCTACACTTTAGAAAGCTTTCAGTGTATAACCTAACCGAGGTGAAGAGGAGGTTATAAGAGTAAATCCGCATCTGCATTATCGACCTTTCACGAGTGAGATCCTTCCTTTCTACAAAAGGTTCTCTAATCTTTTGAGTCATGAACTGCCTGTGTTGAATTTAGAACCGTAAATGCTCTAATAGTAAGCAACTGGAATTAAACACCCAAGATTATAGATTTTTCGTCCAATTTACATTGCAAAACGATTAGCTTGTAGTGTAGCTAGTGAAGTTTGCTAGAATATACCATTTGACATGGAATCAATGGCAAAGAGTGATTCTATTCCTTTGTTCAGTTTTTTAGAATTGATTAAAATGATTACGGATCTAAATAAAAATACAGGGGATACGCTACAGCTTCTTATCGATTATGTTTTAGGAGGTATTGACTTCTTTTTCTTATCTTTAGATGATAACTTGGGAGCAAGTTCGAGCTCCAACGAACAAATCTCTCACCTGAGTACAATCTTTAAGCGACTACAAGAAGTAGAGCTCTTGATTAATTAAAATAAGCTTCATTTGGGCCCTGGAAGATAACCTTTGTTTGCACGATGTCAATAAGTTCGTATTCCTTTTACAGACGGGAACTTTGAAGTCTTCAGTAACTTAGCACAGCCACATCATACCTACTCTTAATTCTCTAACTTACATTTCGCCCCCGTATTTTCAATCTTTTAGCCCCCTTTGATCCCATCCAACGAGAGAGCACCCGTACAAATATATAACTATCAAATTCAGACTAATTGACATTTACACAAGGCTTTCCATGATGTTAAGAACGCTCTTGGGATCTACACATGGTTTGTCCAAATGGATTCTCCGGTTAAACTTTGCCTCAAGAAGGAGCACTTAGATGACCACATAACTAGTGTTTTGAAACAAATGCAGGAATAGGGATGAAATACAATAGTATGGCATTCCTCTTCATTTTATGCCTCTAGAGATGCTTATAAATATTTGCTCAATAAATTCTCTCCGTATCGCTCTCGATTAAAAACTTTTGTCATAAGTCATAGGAACGAGGTTTTACCATCTTTACAGATAATTGAGAGCTTTTATCAGCGATTCAGCACCCCTCTGATCGCTATTTTCCATACGTATGTCAGTAAGTCGATTATATCTCGAACTCAACCACCGATACTTGGCAAGTTAGGGAGCAGGACAACATGGTGTTCGATGTTCTATCTTGCCTAGCTATTGCCAAAATCAAGTTACCTTCCAAAGATCTAAAAATGACGTGTGGTAGCGGAAGTGCAGACTAATTAAACTGTCATCGCTGACATAAATTAGCGCAAGGAGTAAACCAATTTGTGGTCACAAGTGGGCCGGGGATTTTCCATTATATTTCCAGTGGCACCCTAGGTATAACATCGCTGTCTAATCGTGTAGCCCCTTCGCGACAGTTTTTCTCAGTCCGGAATCACTATTCTCATCCAAACATAAAGCCTCTTAAAAGACGATTGGATCAATTTTCTCCTTGCCGCAGATTAATAACGAATTTTATTGCTGAAGGGGCACATTCATAAAAGATCAACACTCAAAAGAACAGTAACAGAAAGTTACCATTATATAAATCTGCGTCACAGCCATTCAACGGTTTTAGATCATTCAAGTTCAATTCATCGATGTTAGTGACAAAACCTATTTTATGGATAGTTTTACTCGGTGGGTGGATGTATGTATGTTGGCTAATATGGATTCCGATCCATCAGCCAGGTTTTCTTAACTTTTTCAGTGCTAGGTTTGAGGTACCTCCGGCCTTTAATGCGGACCACATACCGAAGTGGTCCGTTCTTTGTCTTGATGGAACTCGTTCGTGCATTTCACAAAAGGCATATTAAAGCAACTGTGAAAGATACCGAGAGTGAATTTTATAAAACGTCCAAGCTCCATTTGAATGTGGCTCTTAGATTTAGCCCCTCCTCCAATAATGAAATCACTCCCCTTGGTCTTTCTGGGTCTCAGAAATTTTGTAGAGAAAACCATATATCGTCTCCGGCCAATTTCGTTTAGGGCACTAAGCTGCGAATGTCCGATGATTTCGTCAAAATCTCATTAAATTTTAACTCCTCATCAGACTTAGGTCACTAACGTTAGTCTTTACAAATAAGGAAAATCGCAGTTTAAGTTTCATAAATCTGAACGCCTCTCTTTCAGGGTTTGCGCTGGTAGGTGCCGTCAAAAATGCGTTAACATACGCATAATTATTGTTTTAACAAGTCATTAGGATTCTATACAGATGTACGGAATGGCAAATAAGACACGGTCAAAAAGAAGAGTCCTAAACTGGGTCACATAAAGCAAAGAGTTCTACAACTGAGAAACTATAGTTCGGAGGGAAAGGCGATCATCAAAGTAAATGAAAAGATTGTAAATTACACTTCGCAACTAAACACCCTTGTAAGGGAATCCCCACGTGGAAGATCTTTAGCAGAAAGGGGGGTAAGCCTTCCACCCCTCCCCGTCCAAAAGCGGTAGCCTCGAATCGAGTCCCCCACGATTCACCTTTATGGGGGCTAAAATAGCTCTGCAAGGAAATTCGAGGCCCTTCAAGAGTAGAGCTGTTTCCCGCTAACCGCAACTCCGAGAAGAGCCTCGGACATAAATAACGCTCGACTCCACGGAAAAGACACAGAGTTGAGAAGTCTCGCGAGAACCCAGAAGATTTCCCCCATGGTTCCAAGTCAAGTGCTAGCAACAAAGCAAAGTGACAGCTGGACTTTTTTGCGTATTTGGAATTAGCCCCAGCCAGGAGGTAATTCCAATGAACGATCGCCCCGAGTGATTTTTCCCGATTTCTTTCATCAACTCCTGTTGAAGCCCTCCTCATTTCGGGTAGCTGAAATACTCTCCCCTGGACCGGAAGTTACCTCCCCCTTTGCTTTTGGAGAACCGTCATCACTCCAACCTCCCGCTCTGAAATCCGAGCGGCATCACCTCAAGTGCAGAAGACATCCGTAAGCCAACCCCCTCCCCCTTTTAGTAACCGAATTGAGTTAATCCCCCTCCCCATTTGAATAGATTCCTCCGGGAATACCTTAAGTTCTAACTTCAAAGCCTGATTTATAACTACACTTCCCCCTTTCATTTACTGATGTGATTTTTCCCGTTAATTCTCTGAGGTAATTTTACCCATCAGTTCTCTTATTATTTTTGTGTAAATAAAATTATATTTTTGTATATATCTCTTTAAATAACCTTGAGCTTTGCCATTGTCCATAATTCAACTGACCTCGTTGCATTCTCTCGCTACTCAGCCCATCTGAACTCATGGTTTTCCGTCCCTTTTGTCGGTTTGCTTTCAAGTTATTGGTTCCTCCCTGAAGGATATAATATGGTATTGATATAATTTAATGTCATACCACGACATATATATATATATATATATATATATATATATATATATATTAATATACTTATTATATAAATCTGGTGTCAAGTGTGTTGGGGTTTTTACGAAACCGTGTCATTTTAATTTCGACATTAGAAGTTCCCTTGTTATTTACGTACATCCCTTTTATTTTAATTTTTGTATTGTACTGGCAGAAGGCAAGTTCAAGTTATTTGAAGAGCAGTGGAACGTAATCTATTTAGATTTTGTGTTGGACCCCAGGTAATTAATTTTTTTTTATGGTGTTCGAATTTTGTAGACTTTCCTTCCTGGTTATTAATCCAAAATAGTTAAGGTCTTTGGTGTCCTAATTCTGGTAGGACCATTTTAATTTTTTTTCCGCTTGGAAACAGCAGAGGTAGGTAGCTGTATCTTATTTTTTTTTGTGATCAAGGCCTTCATGAATATTCAAGTATTCGTTTCGCGTGGGTAGTGTCCTAGCTCGTTCGCGTATCAGTGTTCCCTCAGTTAACTGCGTAAAAATGTCATCAACCGAAAAATTCAAGAGTCAGGGTGAAATGTTAGGGCTTTTGGGCAAAGACCTGCTAAATTACGTACAGGAAGAAGACAGGAAGGAACGGGTAGAGCGAAGAGAATTGGAGATGGAGAAAAACAAACTGAAGATGGAAATGGAGATGAAGAAAAACAAAATGGAGAAAAAACTGAAGATAGAGATGGAGAAGAACAAAATGAAGATGGAAGAACGTGAAAAAATTAGGCAGCATGAGCTGGAAATGAGCCGAAAGCAAATGGATTTTAAGTCCATCGGTTCCCGGGCTGAAATTCCCCAAACTCCTTCAGTCCAACTTCCCGCTTTCAATGATGAAGAGGACTTTGGGTTATTTTTGGCCCATTTTGAAAGAATCTTTCGGATCAATAGATGGGATCTTGGAAATGATGGCGTCGCTCACTCACTTCCCCTCCTAAATGCCAAGTTGAGGGATATCTTCGTATCCCTTTCCCCGGAAGCAACTTTGCACTATTCCACGTTAAAATCCGAATTGTTAGCCGCTGTTCATATGACTAGCGAATTCTACCGCTCCCGATTCCGCCAGAAAAGGATCCGCCCTGGGCAAACATTTCGATAACAGGGGTACATCCTCCAAAGAAACCTTCAGTGTTGGCTGGATGCGTGCAAAATTCCCGAGGTCTACGAGTCCCTTCCGGACTTCTTCCTTAGGAATCAGCTTTTAGCTGCCGTGGCTCCCAAAATTCAGCCTTCATTAAGGATAAACGTTGCGCCACTTTCAAGGAGTGCTTGGAAGAGGCCGATGTCTGCGTGGGTAGTCACGATTTATACCCTAAGGATGTTAAAAAAGCTTCCCAATCACCCCCCAAAACTAAATTTGATGGACCTAAGAACCCCTCTAATTTGGTTCCAAGATTTACCAAAGTTCATAGTCCCTCGAAGCCAAGAAACTTTCATCCATCGGAACACCGAGACGTTAAGCCCCTAGTTTCTTCTCCCCCGGTTGCGCCGTACCAAAAGAACCCGATCGTCTGCTACACCTGCCAAGTTCCCGGCCATTACCGCACGAGCTGTCCTCAAAACTCCCGATTCGCAAACTCTCAGTCCCACCAAGTAGACCAAATCTGGGATGCCCCTAATCCTCCTCCGTCGCCTCAGAAGACTCCCGAACCTCCCTTGCTTGCCAAAGACCTGGTCCATCAGGTAAATTTTCTCTTTAATGAGAACAACCCTGGTGGATTAAAGTTCGAGAACGGAACTGTGAACGGTCGCCGAGTATCCACCCTCGTCCGTGACACCAGGTGCACCTGTAATATAGTGTCTGAGGACCTACTTCCCCATGTTGATCCCGGCCACAAGAAATTTTCGGTGGTCCATGACTACCTTGGCCTGGCGAGTCGTTTCCCAGTAATTCGTTGTCACATCGAATGTGACTATATGTCCGGTAGGGCTGAAGTGGTAGCGGCCCCAATCCAGTTCTGCTCCGTTTTATTTGGTCAGAACCCCGTAATTCACGACCATCCCGTGGCCCAGCCCGTGATTACCCGTACACAGGCAGCCCTGCAATCCCGTGCACCTTTTCCCCTGAAAACCCTTATCGATCCGGAGTTCCAAGTCCTCCGGAGCGATAAGTTTTCCCTCGCCCAGAAGGAGTGCCCAACTCTCCCCCCCCCCCCATTGGGAGAAAACTAAAGCCCTCGAGTGTGAATCCACCCGAGGCAACAAACGAGTCTCGTATCCCGTGAAGAAGGACTTATTGAGAGGTTTGAGACCTAATTGCACCTTAAGTGACGAGAACGAAAATTCAAGCCTGGCACGAAGGTGCTGGTGCTACTTCCCACGGGAAGCAACAAAATCCTTAACCAGTGAAAGGGACCCTACCCCGTTCTCGAGGCTAGTGCACCCGTGGATTACCTCATCCATACTCCGGTGGGAGCGAAGGTTTTCCACGTAAATTGTATATATATATATATATATATATATATATATATATATATATATATATATATATATATATATATATATATATATATATATATATATATATATTCCTAATTATGATTTTTTTTGGTCCACTAAATTGTTAAGTTTTTTTTTGTACCATATTTATGCCTCGATTTAATTGTTCCTTTTGGGGGGGGTTCCACTGAAATGTCACCAATGTTCTCTTGTGATTTTTCTTTTGTTTAAAATTGTATTAGTTAAATTATCTATAATCGACCTGTTTAAAGCTTATGCCCGTAATTTTCGCTCTGAGCTCAGATTTACGTTTTTTTTGTGTGTAAACCTGTCTTAGCAGGTGATAATTTCCCGAGACCTTTGATAATTCTAGTTTGATGTGTTGGGATGATCCTTTCCTACGCAACTGCTCTGTAACCATCATCTTTCGGTTGGGAGATGTGCGAGGGAATCCACACGTGGAAGATCTTTAGCAGAAAGGAACTCCTATGTGCAGCAGATGGCCCGGCTAGGCCTAAAGTGATAACCCTAACCCCCTCCCCCTTCCACAAGCGGTAGCCTCGAATCGAGTCCCCCACGATTCACCTTTATGCGGGCTAAAATAGCTCTGCAAGGAAATTCGAGGCCCTTCGAGAGTAGAGCTGTTTCCCGATAACCCCCAACTCCATGGAGAGCCTCGGACATAAATAACGCTCGACTCCATGGAAGAGACACATAGTTGAGAAGTCTCGCCAGAACCCAGAAGATTTCCCCCATGATTCCAAGTCAAGTGCTAGCAACAAAGCAAAGTGACGGCTGGACTATTTTGTGTATTTGGAATTAGCCCCAGCCAGGAGTTAATTCCACTGAACGATCACCCCGAGTGATTTTTCCCGACTTCTTTCATCAACTCCTGTTGAAGCCCTCCTCATTTCGGGTAGCCGAAATACTCTGCCCTGGACCGAAAGTTACCGCATCCCCCCCTTTGCTTTTGGAGAACCGTCATCACTCCAACCTCCCGCTCTGAAATCCGAGCGGCATCACCTCAAGTGCAGAAGACATCCGTAAGCCAACCCCCTCCCCCTTTTAGTAACCGAATTGAGTTAATCCCCCTCCCCATTTGAATAGATTCCTCCGGGAATACCTTAAGTTCTAACTTCATAGCCTGATTTATAACTACAATTCCCTCTTTTATTTACTGACTTGATTTTTCCCGTTAATTCTCTGAGGTAATTTTACCCATCAATTCTCTCATTATTTCTGTGTAAATAAAATTTAATTTTTGTAAATGTCTCTTTAAATAACCTTGAGCTTTGCTATTGCATATAATTTACCTGATCTCGTTGCACTCTCTTGCTATTCAGCCCATCTGAACTCGTGGTTTTACGTCCCTTTTGTCGGTTCGCTTTCAAGTTATTTGTCCCTCCCTGATAGATATAATATGGTATTGATATAATGTAATGTCATACCACGACAACCCTGTATCCTAGAGACTGTTAAGTTTTTCTTTCCCACCATCGTAGCCGTAGGCCTGAACTGCATTGCTTATAGGTTTGTCCGTTTTGAACAGCTTGAAAGATTCATCGTGTGTGAATTTCTTTGAGTAAGTGGTAGAATCATATATGCTTGGAAGGACGCGCTTCGATCTTTTCCTATCGCTCGTTTTGTCCCAGTCTCAGGGCAGGTAGGGCGTGCAAAGCTTCCCAAGGCTAACTCAATCAATGAAAAAGGTGGCGCAAAATCTAGACAATCAAACAGTTCAAACTCTATGGTACATTGGATCGGTCTGTCATATTGCCATACGTCCCGGAATCTGTCCAATTTGGAGACAGAAAATTCAGCTGAGACCATCGAGGCATTGCGGGTTAAGTCGATGGGAGAAACTGGCCGCACATAGTAAATATGGTGCTTTAGAAGCTTTGATAGCAGAGGCTTAATGACAATCGTTCAGAGCTTTCAAAGTAGTTTCCTTAACCTAAAACCGAACGCTTTAGAGTATTATTCGTATCTTACATAGGCATAGACAGCGACGAGATCATTCTCGAATGGATTGAGAGGCGTTGCCGACATAGAAACTTACTAAGCTATTAAAACGCGCGTCATGCCCCCTACATCGAGAAGTACGAACCATACAGAAGATACACACACTAGACCGGTTGAAAAGTGGAAGACAATAGAGCGGATCGAGTACACCTCTCAATTCATATTTGCATGAGGATGGGAAGAACTCACATTGTGACAGTTTTTTTTTCTTTTCACCTAACCTCACCTGTGACCACTCTAATGCCCACCTTTTCTTTCAGGTTCCCTTGAAGGATGGAGGACAAAGTTGCCTGGAAGAAGAGCCGTACCTCTGTCTTTCACCGAATAGTAATTTTTGTTCCCCTTAGGATTAATAGTATGTCATTGAATAGGCTCCCGACGATATACTATATATAACTATTTGTTGAGGGGATTATTCTATATTTCGAGTGCGTGGTTTTCTGATGACCGAGGTTAGTTCAAAAAGGGGGGGATGCGTGGAGAGGCTTAGGTATTTTCAATATACTTAAGAAGTGGAACGGGGCACAAGGATAAATAATATGGCTACCATTAATAAAATAGAGTTTTATTAATTAAACTATCAATTAACACACGGAAAATGTTTACATACACGGGTATTAAAAATGGGAGAAACACAGGAAATGAAAAATGTCATGGGAATATCTAACTAATCTGAGGATTAAGATTTGGAGAGATTTAAATCGGCACACAAACAAAAAGGGGGAATACTCTGCTAAATCGTTCAAAGCACAGGGTTGCGTTGACAAAAGGTTAAGTAATTAAAGGTAGTGCTTAGCTTACGTAATTACAAAGTTGTCGTGCAGAGGAAGGCGATAGGAGGGAAACTTCGGTCCAACTGGCGATTTCCAGGATAAGGGGTTCTTCGGGGAGTTGTCCTTAATGAGGGGGAAGGACTGTTTTCGAGGAGTGAGAGGGAAGTGGGGCTCGGAAGTACGAGCGATCCTTGTGACAGGATATCGAAGATGTTCTAGATGAACAATGGAGGTTATTTTTGTAACCAAGCGTTCTCTTGAAGAACGTTAAAAAGGGGGAATTAAATTATTCTGACGTGATGTCTAGGGAACGAGAACCGTTTCTTGACGAACGGTCTTGAAGAACAATCGCTGTTCTAAAGTTGTTCTGTTTCTGAACAACAGGGGGGCCTTGTTGACTTGGCGTCTCGAAGGGCACGAACCTTGGCACTCAAAGGATATTGTCCTCTTCTGGAGAATAAGGGGTTTCTCGGGGAGAGTTCCTTGGTGCTTGATACACCTAGAGGCTTTAAGCCTCGCGAAGATAATCCTTATCTGCTTCAAATGTGAAATGCTATGGTATAAATAGCCGGAGCCAGTCCGTTGACGTAGGAGACAATGGGGTGGGGGACTTCGATGGAATGTCTCAGGGGCGACTGGGAAAATATCTTATCTGCTTATAAGCCTAATTTAATCCGGCGAGATCGAAACATGGAGGCAAACGGGGGAGTGAACCTCCTTAATTAAACATTGGCTATGATGGGCGATAACGCGCCTTCTACTTCATCTCGCAGGATACACGTGGGGAAGCATGTGTTTCAACATGGGATAGGGGCTCAAGCAATGCGGCCTCAGACCGTTCTATTACATAGTATAAAGAATAATATTGTGAGTCAAGTAAGATAAATATAAAAGACTTAAAGTTTTCTGTAAGATCTTTCTTTAAGTATGCGCAAAAATAAGCGGAACTAGCATACAAAACCAGGTACGAGTGTGAATGATTGAGAAATGTCTGTGTGAGTGTGTAAGGTATGTATATGAGCTAGGGAAGGGCGATATGTAACACCGTTAAGAGTGCAAGTAGAGGGTAATTTTTTCTTCCTTTTCCAGCTCCTTACTCTTCCCTGCTGAGGACCTCTTTCCATCCTCTTGTAAAGGAGACTGTTTTCCGTACCTGGATCCGGAAATGACGATCTTGGAGAAACTCAGACCAGAAAATTGGGTGGCGTACTCCCGCCCCTATAGTCTAAGAGCAATTCATGATATCTTAGTGCTATGTTATTTCATAGTCCTTCTCCTGATCAATTATCACTTTGGCGAATTACTGTCTACGAAGCAAAGCCTCGCATGAGCTTCCGACGTCATGTGGAACTTGCAAATGGGGCACTTTACGCGAGAGAGTTGACCTCTGGTGTCCTGAAAATAATTTTACTAACGTAACCAGTTTCTCGGCTCAGATTACGAAAAGTAAGCTCGAATGCCATTCACCAGAAATCATGAAGATAGCCTCCGTCCAGATTTTGTTGACCATGACCAGCATAATAACATGGCTCGCTCACTCCTCTGTCTAATCATGCCGTACGAATATCGTCTAGACAAAACGCAATATTCCCGCAGCTCGTTTAGTGTAAACAGTTTTTTAAAGAGTTTCCTTACGTTATGAGGAAAGAATATACTGAGTAAAGAATGACTACAAGACAGGCTCGGTCCTCAAAACATTCAAAAGGGAGCAGCAGACCCTGATCCCGTCGCTAATGGGGAACTTCTGGTTTCAGCAAGATGGAGCAAGCTCTCGCACCTCAAACCTGTCCCAAGATTGGCTGAAAGAGAACTTTGGTGGTCGTGTGATCAGTCTTAAGACTGATTTTGTGTGGGTACCTCACAGACCAGACCTTAGCCCCCATATTTCTTTCTATAGAGCTACCTTAAAGACATAGTGTACGCAGGGACACCCAGGACCATCACCTAGCTCAAGGAATTCATCAGGAAGGAGATCAGAGGCATTGCTCGGTCGGTTTGTAAGGACGTCATAGACAACTTTGTGCTGCGCCTCAAGAAATGCACAGATCTAAATGGAAGTCATCTTGAAAACGTGCTCTAGAATAAAGAAGAAAATTCTAAAGGCTCATGTTTTGATGGGATGTTTTTAAACACAATAAACTAGTTATCACCAAAGTTTCATGCAATCCTTGCAGAAAATTAAGAAATGAGGCTTATCGAAATTTGAGGCCCGTTTGCGGGGGGATGACCCAGTAATACAAAGCTTTAGTGTGCAAATAACAAATATGAAAAAAAACTTTCATTTGTAGTTGATTAATATTCATAATTGATCATTTGCTACTGTAGCTACTTCAGAATGTGACATTAGTTTTTCTATCAGGGCTGTTAAATTTTCTCTCAGAGAGAAATTTCTATTTAATTCATAATATATATATATATATATATATATATATATATATATATATATATATATATATATATATATATATATATATATATGTGTATATATATATATATATATATATATATATATATATATGTATATATATATATATATATATATATATATATATATATATATATATATATATATATATATATATATATATATATATATATATATATATATATTAGGGTGGTCTTTAGCTATTGCTAAATAAATTTGGCAAAAGTTCAGCTCCGAGCTTATCATATGGAGCCATGATGATTTCTTGTGCTCGCCTGTTGTCCGGGTTGTCCTTTCAATTAGCTTGGTTCAGCTGCAGGAAGTCGGACTTGATTCCCAGCTTCTTGAAGACTTCTAGTGTTCTCACCTAAACAAAATAATAGAGCAGAGATGTCTCAATGC